>JAWWLV010000121.1:70933138-70953697 GCA_035041135.1 Platyrinchus mystaceus | reverse complement strand
TCTAGTATTTTGATGTCATGACCATATCCCAGCATCCAAGCCTGTGGATGCTGGGATGCCTCTACAATTTACCAGTATCTTTATGCTGGATCAGACTAAGGAGTTGCTCCAAAATCACTCAACTAAGTACTCTGTCCCCAGATTATTAGTGCTTCTGCTTTATGTCATATTTTAGGACTGTTGATAGCATTGTCTACTCCAGAGTTACAATAGGATGACACTTTATGCTGTGCCACGTTGAGAGCTCCATATACAACTGGCTATCATTGTTTAGGATAATGAGAGGCAGAATTTTACCTAGGCAATGGAAAACCTTTTATCAGTAATGTGGGATGGAGTGAAAAACCAGCTGGCTATGTGCAATCAGCTCAGGACAGCCAGGTCCTCTCCAGCTCTGATGAATCCAGAGAGCTTACTGCAATGTAATTTAAGTATAGCTGTAGTGCACTTAGTTGTCCTTTAGGATGTGGGGAGAGCTTTTGAACTTGATATATGGTTGCTCTATGTATTTGTTACAAGTAGTCATTAGAGACATGCTTTTTTTCAAAGTTGGGACTCTGGAAATATTCATTTTAATCGTGAAATTCAAATGGAAGGTTGCAGAACTTCAAACTTAACTCACATATCACGAATTTACCTTCTTTTTCATCAAAAGGGTATGGGAGAGTTTTCTTATCTTCCCAGAAAACTGTAGCACAGTTTTGTCTCCTATCTCACATGCAAAATAATGAACCTTATCTTTGCTTATGACAGAGAGTACTTCTGGAAATGTCGTCTGGTGTTCTTTTTTGTTTTTATTCGGATTTGTCCTGATGAAATTTTCTGGTATCTTCCTGAGGTTCTTCTGCTCCCTGCCAAATGTTAATTGGTACCTATTCCTGTACATTTCAATACTCTCTCCCACAGCTGCAGTGATTAGCCTCTAGCATCTTTCTCTAAGGCTTTTACATACCTTCAGAAACCTGACTGGGATCTTCTTCTGAGGCTGTGTGACCTGACTGGCTTTCTTACTGCTAAATAATTTATAAGGGTATGCATTGCTATATGGTCCTGCAGGTCTGGAAGTGAGCTCACTGAGAGCTCAATGTTCATCTCTCTTTCTGGTTTTTTGTAAATGCTGTCCTTCTCTTGTCTATGGCAAGAGACCCTGGGTGATCTATAAGAACTTGGCCCATGCAAAATGGTCCGTGGCCAAATCTGCGTACATGTTCCCCAGCCTTCAGGAGGCATATAACCACATCATCAGTCATTTCTGCCTCTCCAACAGCATGTAGAGAAATCTGAAGGTTTGTCAATCTGAAAATTGATGACGAGGGGGTTGCCAAACTGTTTATTGCCTTTCCAAAGCACAGTCTCTCCCTAGCATGTTGGGTTGCAGCCTTAAACAAAAACACCCAGTGTGTATACATTTTATTTACCCATATTTTAACACCTTTTATTTGCACGAGTTATCAGATTATTGTCTGATGAGTTTAGAGTCTGAGCACTATCTCTTAGAAGACTGTTTGTGCCTGCTCAAGCATGTGGACCTGATACCACAATCTGAGGTTCAAGCAACGCTAGTAAAAATTGTACTTTGTTGGATGTCAGTGATTAACTCCCAAAATATGAAGCATGATAAACTGAGAGGAAAATTAAGCAAAACACCTCTCAAGGGGAATCTGCGCTTAAGAAGAAACAGCTTGGCACCAACTTTAAATATTTGTTATACAGAAGTCAGGCAGAGTGGTATCTCAGACACCCATGCTGGATTTAGCCCTTTCAGTGGAACAGAAGCCTTTATTGTATGGCCATTTCCCAGAATTTCAGTGGAGTATCACATCTCTCCAGACCTTTGAGTGAAACAACTTAGCCTCCAACTGCAACCTCAGCTTCATGGATTGTTCCTCCAGTACCAAGATAGGCTGGTGTATTGACTCAGGAGTGAGCAGCTCCTTACTGCTGTAGTGGTGCTCAGTAACATAACTGAGAAGGACATTCACTACTGTCATCACCAAGGACTTGCTTATCCTTAAAAACTGGTAGCGGTGTAATTAGATTTTTTTAAAGCCAGTCTACCTATATTGGTGAAAATTTGTTTGAACAGAACAGGATGGCTGAAACCTCAGTTACATCAATTTATTCTGATTGTCATTACATTATAAATGAGTTTGAAAACTGATTTAGCAATTACTGTTATTTCTATTTTGTGGTACCCTTGGATAAAAGTACTCACTCTAGTGTAACTACTTCCTACCTCAGAAAGTTGTATGTCCTACATTGCTCATGTTTTCTACCTCAAAAATAATTCTTCTCTTATATTAATATGAGACATATTTATGGTGTTCTTTGGAGATTTTACCACTGTATCAAGATGCAAAAAAGGGACACAATATTTCAGTTAAGAAAGTGTGATAGATAAATAAGATGAGTATTTTACAAGGCTTAGTGTAGCTAATAAAGGACTTCCACACACAGAGGAGGTTTTATTTCAGTAGCATGTCAAGCAACAGGGATCCCTTGTGCTGAACTCTTTACAGGCATGATCTAGTTATGCTTCATTTGATGGATTTCACAGTTCCTCAGTTCTGTTTTGTAGGAAATGTCCTTAATACATGTGATCTTTAAATTGTATGGATGTGGAACAAATACTTCAGTCTTGTGAAGAAGTGTCATTGGATTCATTCATGAGACTGTACTGGCATATGTGGTCTGTAAATATAGTATTTACTTTACAGGCGAATTGGTCAAAAATTAAACATAGGAAATCACAGCTACTGGGCTGGTTTTGTTTGTTGTTCTTTTACCTTTTCTAGGAAAGTTACATAGATGCTCTATGTAACATACAGCTATGTAACATACAGCTCCAAGTCCCAGCAATCTGGGATACAAAGCTTCTGATGTAAAATAAGAGATGAGAACATGAGATGGGGGATTTCCTGAGCTGTTCTTGATGCATCCTTGACGTTAAGCAATCTTGGTCTTACTCCACCTCGCTCTCTCTTTCATATGCACATTCCCACTATATGATTTTGCTGTCTTTTCCCAGTCCACAGGAGGCAAAGGCCCAGGCCTCACACGCAAAATCAAAAGAGCAACATTATTTGAGTTTTAAAAATATCTGGCCTTTATAACTAGGTTGGATTTTGTTATCAGAGGAATAGGTCTAACTTGTTTGAAATCTTATAGAAAAGGTGACATGCAAGACAGACACAAGACTTTCTATTATGTTGCAACAACCCCATGGTACTCTGAGTCACAGAGTAGACAAGGGTTCATGCACTCCTCCGAGACCCAAAGCTACATGTCTGAAAGTTAATTACATTTGCTTACAATTCATGTATGATTGTGGTTTTTTTCAATGGACAGGTTCTCGCTTCCTGGAAAGCACTTTTTTCAGTGATCTACAAGAATCACTGTTTTTTCCCCAAGCAATGCTGACATCCAAACACTCTTTCATCTGATTGCTCTGGGCATGATTCTGTGTGTTTTTCCCAAGTGCACCATAAGAGCCCAACCCTGTATTCCCAGACACCCAAACTACAACTGACTCACTGATGTTCTAGGTATTCAAAGTAAGTAAGATGGGATCCAAAGCAAGAGGTCAGTCCCTACTGAACTCTCTCCCTCATTTTTTGGATTTTAGTGCAGTCTAAGCCTATACTTAAAATATTTTTAACACCGTATTTCTGCTTTCCCTCCTTTTTCTAGTCTTCAGTGCCTTGGATCTTCTGACTTACTCCCTTTGTTGCTTCCTCTTCACTCTGTTTTTCTGATTTTGGGGGTTTGCCCTGTTGATTTTTCTATTTATGTCTGCTATTTTTGTCTTTTTTTCTTCAGTTTGTCTAACTCATGCTTCCCTTTTAGTTCCCCTACCTCTCTCTCTCTCTTTTTTTTTTTTTTTTTTTTTTTTTTTTTTTTTTAACTCAGGGCAGTTTTTCATTTTCCTTTGTTTACAGTCATCTTGTCACATTCACCATCTTATTTGTTTCTTAATTTTGCTATGTCTACTGTGGTTGCTAGAGCTCCCTTGTGCTGATGTTGTGATGAATATCCAGTTAGAGATATTCACAGTTTAAAGAAGTTTCCAATCTAAATAAAAAACAAACAAGAAAAAAGTCAGAAAGAGAGGAAATCTTGTTATCTCCATTTTACTGAGGGAAATCTGTGGCAATAAAAAAATCAATAATGTTTTTTAGGTCACACAGAAAGCCTGTGGCTGAACCAGGAGGAAATGCCAAGCCTCCCAGATTTCATTCAGTGTCTTACTCATAATTTCTTGCTGATTTTTGCAAGTGTCTGCAGTGTAATGATTTGCAGTGTGATAATAATGGCACTGTCCACAAAGGAGCAGACTTCCTGCACTACTATGGGTTTTCAAGCTTACCATAAAACTTGCTGATTACTTGGCGTACACAGCCAAGAAAAGAAGAAACTAAGAATTATTTCAGGAAAAACAGGATGTTTTTTCCAGGACCAATTCACATAGTATTGTGAAAGCCCACCAGAAAACCAACCCTATAAGTTCTGACATCTGCATTTAACCAGTGAATTCTTTAAAGAAAACTGGAGTTTTTCCAAGTTTGAGTAAGATCCGTTAAGATGAGCACTGGTCCACATTCTAATACATTCGCAGAATTCACCTCAGTCTGTGTTCAAGATCTTTATTTGAAATAGGTGTCACTATTTACAACTACTGATTGCTTCTGTGATCGGTGTTTGAGGCTAAATGCAGTATCAACTGACACTTATAGTGTTGCTTCTCATGGAAAATGAGTTGTGAGTACCCAGTTGGATCTCTTAGGCTAGCTGAATGTCCATCAGCCATTATTGCTTGCTTCTCAGTCTTTTAATCTGCTCCAGGCAGGCCATTTCTCTCTGCATCCACTCATTTTAGGGAGATTTTGCATAAATATGTCATGGGGAGGAGGACAGAAAGAGTGCAGAACTTCTGAATGCCTCCATGTATTTTGTATGAATAATGCCTGGGGAGATGCCAGTATGGAGCTACAGAAAATCTGGGGTCACTCACCTACCTAGATCCTATGATTATATGATTCCCTCTTCAACAGCTGGGAGAGTCAAATGGGCTTCAACAGTATGGCAGTACTCATCTTTCCTCCTTTAAAAGCTGAGGATTCAAGCTGTGAGTTGGTGATTGCTGGTTGAACTCAGAGCCTCTCCAATCACCCACTCCCAGCTATCAGAGCTGATGGTGCATGACCAGAAACAAACCAGCCTTGCCTTCTCACAGACCAATTGTCTGGCAGAAGGACATTCCTGTGACAGAGCAAACCCCTCTGGGGATGCCAGCTTCACCACATACAGAGGCAAGCTTTCCTAACCTGCAACATGGCCTTAGGCATTAATAGGCCTTAGCCAGTATGGGGCAAATGTGGTTTGATCCAAGTCTATTGGCTCCTGTAGGAGAGGTATGTGTGCACATGAAGCCACATCTGACTTCAGTTGTGCTTAAATTTCCCTCCTTCCCCTAGTGTATCTGTTGCTCCTGTGGGTGGACTGGGAAAATTAAACATACAATGTAAATATGGCCATGTAGCATAAATGCACTTTGAACATATTTATGCCACTGAGGGAATTTCAGGATTAGTGTAATTGCTGTGTAGTTGCCTCAATAAATGTGATGCAGTGAATTCATATAGCTTGGTGCTATATTGAAGCATGAGGATGGGAAGCAAGAGCAAAGTACAGAGCCTGCCCCCACTGATGGAGAAGCTTCTCAGATATCTCAGAGAAGCCAATGCTCTCATCCATTCATACCGAAAACTAGCAAATTAATGCACCAACACGAAAACAAAACTCAAACCCACCAGCAACCTCCTGATGAACACCAAGAGGTGCCAGAGTGAAGATGAGAACTGTGTCAAATTCTGATATTGCAAACAGTGATGTAATACAGAGTAACTCCAGTGAAATCTGAATGGGTTTGAAATGGGCCTAGAGGGGATTATTTGCAGCACATAAATTTAGACACTGTTTCAAATCCTTAATTCACGAGCCTACAGGCTTCATCTAGAGCTTGGAGGTACCACAAAGAGATTCATAAGTAACCAAGGTAAACTCGTGCTCTAAACTGTTCTAGAACCTGTCTCTCTGTTAATGGTAAAGACAGTCCAAAGAAATAGAACTGTCATGCTGGTAACTAAATTAAGTATGCAAAATTTGGCAGACTGAAGATGCCCTGAAGATGTGGATTCAAAAAATATTGGGGGCCACTGTTACATACTGGATTCTTCCAGGCCTTTACTATCATTAAGACTGTCTTCTCTTTCAGTACAAAACTTCATCCCTTCCCATGTTCTTGATATCTTCCCTGAAACTAGAGCATGCGTCATGTGGGAAAACACTTGCTGTAGATCCCATGCTTAGAATATTTGAGGCATCCTACCTGGCTCCAAATGGACGTCTGTGCTAAATGCTGTGCTGTTTAGCACTCTGTGGTTGTACTGAGATTACAATGGTGCACCTGCAAAGGCCGACTTTTTTTAATTCTCCAGCTCGTATCAGCCTTCTGACTCATACTCTCACATGCAAAGCCAAAGATGGGTACCTTTATAGGAGCATGGTCAATAGAGTGGAGCAGGACACTAGTCCTATGACTGAGCACATTCCTCCATACCACCTAGACAGTCATCCACTGACATACCAGCTATAAATACCTCTAGCTTCCTCAAGGCAAAGTTAAGCAGTTAAAGTGAAAGTGACTCACCTAAACATCTAGCCTCTCCCGAAATGGCTGAGTTGGGTGATGGCAAACATCAGTGAAGCAATGGCAGCTTCTCTTCTTGGCTCCCAACTTCAAAGACTGACTAGAGATGATCATTTAGGAAACTTGTTCCCTGTGAACATTTCAGGGTTAGTTACCAGCCCCTTTCTTAGAGAGAAACCTGACTGAAACCATGTGGATAGGCACTCTTGTGCTCAGTTTGGCATATGGCCAGGTGTGCCAGCATTCCTTAAAGGCAACAGCACAGTCACTTCACCACCTGGACATACACCCAAGGTGCTGGGTTCAAGTCAGGGCCAGCATGGACAGCATTGGGCACTTACCAAGTGCCTGCACCAGTCCATGTTGAAGACAATGCTGTCATGACCGTCATTTCTGCAAGTGTTACCACTGACTGGAGAGCAGCAAGAAGAGGCCTTTACTGCTGCACTGTTGTCAGCCACACACTGGTCTTTTATTCATCAGAGAAAAAGAGACAGGAATTCCCAAGGATCTTAGTGTCAAATTTGCAGACCAACTGGTCATAATGTTAGTGTTTCTACCAAAGCAGAAAACAGACACGATATGCAAAGGGGAGATATCCCTTGGTATGATTTCACCCTGGTGGCTCCACAGGTGACCTACCCAAGCTGACCTGGTTATTAGAACGCAGGATAGTGGTTGCTGCATGATTTTGAAGAGATAAGAGAGTTTTTGTATTACTGTACTGCTTCTTCTGCATTGCCTTTGTAGCTTGGTGATGTGTTTCCTGCAGGTTTCCTGGAAGATGGCCTCTGTCATCCTGGCCTTCTGCAGTGATGCTTTGTCATCTTGCAACTGGAACACAATGTTTTGCCACCAGCTGAGGTTTCTTTCCTTAACCCAGAGTGCACCTTTGTTAATTTCAGCAAGCTATGTTTTTAAAGCTCATGTGAAGTTCCTATTTGAAGCAGTTTCTCAAACTCTCAAAATACTTGTCTTCCTCAGCCTTGTTTATCTCCTCATTCTCTGTAGGGCAAAGCTGGGGTGACAGCAGCTGCTGGAAACCCACAGCCACAACTGCTTGGGTGATACTGGGGCAAAACTTGCTATTTGAAGGCAATACCTCCATCAGCTCCTCAACATCCCCTCTGGAGCCCTGGGGATGAGCCTCATGGTGCAGAAACCTGTCATCTCATGACAGTCTTAGCTATTGGAGTCAGCTATTCCAAAGGAACTTGATCATGGCACAGAAAAAGAAAAAAAATATGTCATTTTGGCTTCAGCCGGTGAAAGGTAGTGATTTGGAGTTAAATTCTTCTCACCATCTGCCTGTGCATAGCAGAATCTGTCTCAGAGTGCACAGGGCCTGGCATGAATACACATAGAGATCCCACAGTTATGAGTAACCAGTTTCAGTTAATATTTCACCACATGGAAAAAAATATTAAAGTAGAAGTTGTCTGTCTGCTTAAACAAGGCTGGGACAGTGAGACGGAATAGTCTTTCAGCTCCTTCACACCCAGCCACTGACTCTCTGTGTTCTTGGCTGTGTCTTCCTGGCCTGTGACTTTTGTAACTGGGACCTCCAACCACTCTCCCAGCCAAGAACCAGAGTTTCTCCAATGAATCGTTCACCTTCTTCATGATGACACATGTCTTCTGCAAGGCCTGCTTCTCCTTAGGTTGAAGTCTCAAACACATCAATTTTGGGGAATGACACTTGCTTTAGTTCTTCTCTGGGCTAGGCACTGATTGCTGAACCTTTTAATATTCTACGTGTCCTGTGCATCATCTTTATTGCAGAGGAAGTATGGGAGAATATAAAGCCAAAAGCTGACTTCATTCTCTCAGTTTAAAAGCCTTCAGCTTCCTCCAGCTTTATACCCCTTAATGCTTCAACACATACAGTATGATGGTGTCATGCTTCTCACCAGTGCAATGGCTAAAAACATGGCAAAACAAATTCTGTTCTTCAGCAGAAACTCCTGATAGCTGATGGTGGACTTGCGATGGTGTAATGAGGCATAGAATTTGCTCCAATGTGTTTTTAATACAACTAGAAAGACTCAGGCTATTTATTATGGGAATCATATAAACAAGTCATTCAAACAAAATCCTCCTAATTTTACAGCAGTCTAGACATGTAGCATATTGCAAAGCCATGTCTAAAGGACAGTGTCATTGAAGTTTTTATCCTTATTTCCAGTTCAGAGGAGAACTGAGGATAAATGTGGCAGTCTGGCACCTTACATATTACCCCACAGTACCTAAAAGAACTGTCAGTCATCTGAAGAGATAAGAAACATTTATTTCATATTTGCTGTGCTGGGATAACATTGGATTTACTGTGTTTTGCCAAGTTTGCACACTTTCTGTGGGAACTCTCCTCCTTCCAATGAAATGGGATGATAGGAAGCATTTTATTAGAGCTTACTGGAAAAATGTGCCATAGGTGCCAAGGAGCCCAAACTTGTCCAGCTGGTGCAAACAGACAATGTGTAAGTTACAAAAAGTCACAGGATTGTAGGGCTGTATGGAAATTCTGATCTCAGCTGGTGCCTGGTTTCCCAAACTCATACACTTTCAGTGAAACATATGCAAACTTTCTGTGTCAATCCTAAAAAATGTCTAAGAAATATATTGCAAAGGTTGCCTTAATTTCAGCAGGATTTTGAAGAAATGGGTGTGTGCAGAGCTGATTATGCCCCTAGAAGCCCCTGGGGCTGGAACCCCCCTATGGTCCCAGGGACATAATGGCAACTTGACACAGCATGACATTCTTCCACACCTTCAGGGCACACAGCACATCACCTCCTGTGGGGCTCTGTCAGTTGGCACAGATAGGACAATGTTGTCCCCTCTTCAGGCTTCACATGTGCCCCCCCTCTTTTATTTTTGGTGTGACTGAGGCTCATCTTGAAACATAAAGCTTAGCCTGGAGCTCTCTCAGCAAAGTCAATGACATCTGGAAGTAGAAAATGCCTCCCAAATATTTATGAGATATGTCAGCATTTTCTGGATTACTATATTTCCCTAGCATCTAACCTGAAACTTTCCTACTACATTTTTTAATCATTGTTTTTTGTTTATTCATGAAGACATTTCAGTAATTAAAGTTTATGAGTAATATTTTAAATGAGGGCATAAAATTCATTTCAAGAGACAGCAGACCAAAAAAAAAAAAAAAGCAGTCCTGTGGAGAGATTTTAAAGAGGAGACTGGATCTGATGTGTCCTTTTCTGGCTCAGGAAATGCCACAGGGGGAAGGAAGGCAGAAATTGTTTGTGGGAGGAGGCAATAGAAAATGCTGTCACTAGTGGATGAGTGACAGGAGTGAGAAACACAACAGAAGCCTCACGCTATGTCTCAGATGCATGGTTGAGATGCATTATTGGGCAAAGCACTGACGGAAAGATAAACTGAGATAGAGGAGGACATGGCTTCTAAAGTTACTAGGAAGACACTTTGGTTGATTGCCAGGACATAAATATTTTAAAAGAAGTTCAGGCTCCACCAAAGTCTGTAAGAGTTTAACCATCAACTTCAGCATGGTTAAATTTTTGCTCCTTGTGTGGTTTTGTTTGTTTGTTTATTTTTTTACAGTGGGTGTGGCAGTTTCAGAAAATGTCAAAATACAGATAGGTTGGTACTAAATCTGTGAATCTGGATTCAGAGCTACATTCCTACTTTACCTGACTCAAAGAACTGAGGCAAAACACGGAGTGGCAATTGATTGAACAAAGACACAGTCAGATACATTAAAAACCTTCAGTTAGAAATAATCTAGCTCCTTAGTCCTGGAGCTGTGGTCTAGCCTGAGACTGAGGTACAAGACACAGATCATCACTTTAAGTGTGGAACAGATTTTATTAAAGAATCGAGGAGGTAAAAAAACTTCTCAACAAAAGTAGCAAGAAAAGTTAGCAGCTGTTTTTCCTTTGTTTTTCTCTTTGTGTCTGATCACTCCTAATTTCATATCAATACACTGCAATGATACAATATTGGCTACCACATATATTTCAGTTTGAACTTTCAAATGTTATGTTCTCCTATGTATTGTCTGGATATATATATATATAAATAACATTGAAAAATTTAAGACAAAATTCAGCAAAGTCCCTAGTGTTTCCTCTCCCATGAGTCAACGAGATACAGTTGTGTAAATGATAAATGTTTCAGGCCATGACTGAGCTGGAAAAAATGAGTGATGGAATTTTGAGGAGGGTGTGAAAAATGGAAAACATAGAATATTTTGTATTTCTTTGATCTGAAATGTTTTATTTTAAATAAAGCATTTAGTGTTGATCTTATTTAGTTTTTCCCAGAACAACATGAGGTTAATACTGAAACGTAAGAACTCTTTCAGAATGAAATGCTGACCTTTCTGTACAATTGTCCTCTCTATTTTGTTTCTTAACACAGTTGCACTTTTTCAACAGACTGTAAAATAACCTAGCTGCCATGTAAATGATCTCATGCTACTCATATGATCAAAAGTTAGGCGGCATTAATGTGTTTCACAACATTAAAGTGAAATAAAAGCAAAAGAACCTCTGCATTGAGAGAGGAAGATACACATCGGTAATACAGATCAATGTGTGCGAAGAACGCGTTCTAGCATGTAAACTGTCTGCAAAAGTTTAGCTAGTGTACAAACAGTCTCACAACGTGTTTGCATTTTGCAGGCCAAAAAACACTCATCATTAAATCAGTGAGGCCAGTCAAGATGTCTGTAGCACAGCAAGAGGCACAGCAAAAGCAGCAGCAGCAGCAACAGCAACAACCGACTCCCCTCTCACTGTCTGCAAACATCGCGAACTTTTATAATGTTCATTCCTAGCAGGCTGTCGGGAAGCACACTATCTTCTGACCTTAATATCTTCAGCCTAACAGAGAGAAATCAAAGCTGGTACTTTGATCAGCCTCAGAAATAAAGATCAGAAGATGACTAAAGGTCTCAGGAACTGAGTTCCTGCTTTCTTTCTCACTCATGTAGGTATGAAAAAATGCACACAAAGGCACATTTTCATGTATTTGTTATAGACACAGGCACACTTCAAGGAGAGATCCTTACTTAACTGACACATTACACAAATGTTTGCTGTGTACAGAATAATCAAGGAAACAGACTCATGTTTATTATAACTGAATCAGCAGCAGTCTAATGGATTAAAAACATCCTCTTTTTTTTTTTTTCTCTCTCTCTCTCATGTTGTGAAAGTGCCAGTGTTGTAAATGTTCCCTGCAAGAGAAATGGGTGGAGATGAAGCAACTCATGACCTCCATGATTCGTGAGCTCCCAATCTCTCAGGTTAGGTCTTCTGGCCACAACCCAAAATCCCAGAACATCAGCTACAGATACTTGGAGCCAATTGGGTTGAGAAAGAATACAGTAAATGTCTGTTTCCGGTTCACAAGCCCCTTAGCGTCACCACATATTTTGGAAGTCTGTCTGGCTTCCTGACTTTAAGAGTCTCATTCTTGATTTAGACTTCAGGGAGCAGCAGTGAAAGGGGGGGAAACAAGGGTTATCTAAAACCTCATGAACGATTAGAACATTTTTCTTTTCTTTGACTTTTAACACTTTTAAAGCCTTCATTTATTGGATTAATTTTTTTAGAGATATTTATGGTAACTCCTGTTCCTGAATTGTGGATCTTCACATGCATATTCTTCAGATTGGAAGAGATGGACATCGAGGCCACTGTAAACCCAAAAAGAAGTTTCGGTCTACACTGAAACAGTATTTTGTTAAATCTGAAAATATTGCCTGTCCTACATAAACTCAGACTTAAGTCAGAACTTGTGAAGCTTTTATACATCTAAATTAACTCAATAAATTTGCTCAATCTGATTCAGTCTGTCTGAGCATCTGCTTTTAATGTGGGAAGAACAGGATTTAGCAACACTTTGCATATTGTTATAAAACTATTTTTAATCTTGCTGTGATAAGCAACACAGCACAGAGGTTTGGCTACCACTCAGAGTGGGGAAGTGTTGTGTAATTATGAGTGACCAAACCTGTTCTGGTCCATTAAAATAGCTCAGTTTGCTGAGCAGCTCGTAAAAGGAGCTCCAATATGTGAGAACAAAAACTGGGTTACTACAATGAAGAGGGAAAGAGATGTGAAGTATGCAGAGAGCTGGCATTACCCATGCTGGAAGCAGTTGTTAGAAAAGAAGGAGAAAAAAATGAAAGCAAGGGTACAAGGAAAAACACATAGGGCCCTTTTACCATTCTAATGGTCATTCCTGGCATGGGTATTCCTGTCACTCTTTGCCAAGTCCTGTGTTGCTGGAGGGGGGTAGGTTTTGGGATTTGGATCAGGCTAGGTTCATGTAATGGGGTTGTAACTTCTGAAACCTCAGCTGCATGCTCAGCGCTGGTCTTTCTGTTATTGTTTTTATCAGAGTACAGACTGTTCCTTCATGGGCAAGGACAGCATTCCTCATAGGCTCCTCATCAACTTAACACTATTACCCCACCTCAGGAACAAAATCCTACCCACATTTCCATATGTTTTCTCATTCTTGCAAAAGTGGCTCTGGAAGGGTCACATTTCCGAGACCAAGCCTAGAGATACATTTAACTTTCTCTTAATCAGGGCTGACCTGCATACTCCTGGCAGCGTGCCTAGGCGAGCACAAAAAGCACAGCCTTTCCTTTTCATCCTGGGCATTTATCAAAGGACACAGATGTTGTTCTTGCCTCTCCTCAGGCCAGTGTGCCTCCCATGCTAACCACCTCTTCCAAGCCCAATGTGACTCTGTTGGTGCAGCAGGCAGTGTTGGTGCAGCAGGCAGGACAAGAAAACCTGCCAGTGGCAAAGTCAGAGAAACACAACCTAAACCAAATAGACTGCTGCTCGTATTGCTGAAGAAAAAGTCTTGTAATTGTTAAGGATTGGGGTTTTTGATCATCCTGCAGTGATGGCCCCTGCCCAGACACTGGGTCTTGCACTTCATCACCCCATGAAGGACAAGGGTTGTATACATGGTAAAACTGGCCCTAGCAAACAAGATTTCCTCAGAAGTGCAAGGTGGAAATGTCTTGTCATACTCTTTCTTGTGTAATTTCAGGTCTACCTGCCACACAGATACGTCTGCTCTTTGTTCATCTAAGAGTGATGCCGCCAGATAGAAAGGGCAGAGGGTGTTATGTGGGGCACTAAAACACTCCTCCAGACAAACTCTGTCACCACAGGTGTATTCAGGCCAAGCCATTGCTTGACGCTGGCCATTCCCCAGAGGCAGAACCTGCAGTGCATGTTTGTAGGGTTTAGCTTGACTCACTGCAGTGTACATCTAACAGCCATAGGAGGAGGGAAATACTTAGGTTCACGACCTTCAGCACCTCCATTAAAAATCCTCAGGGAAAGGTAAGGCAAGTGATGGAAAACGTTCCCACTGCCACAGGCAGTTCATTCCCCAAAGGTGCTTGTGAAACCTTTTGCTACTTCAACAGCTGGGATGCTAATCTCTGTAAATGGAGCTGCTGTAACTTTCGTAGCTCCATATCATCAAAGCAAGTTCTAGCAAGTGAGAAATTTTCCATTAATCTTTTTTTTTTTTGTCAACTGAAAGTTTGAAGCTCTTTTGTGTGAAGAATATTTGCTTGCCACAGAAAATCATTCTTTGTCCCTGAAAAGCAAAATCCCTGGCCTCGTGGCTATACATGGAGATCCTGCTCAATCTTCCTGGCTGCTTGTCCCTCTATTCTACACTGAAAATACTGACAACAATGAAATATCTTGTAGCCCACTTTATCGAGGTTTTGAAATTCTTATTATTCTTATTTATTTTAGTGTGAGTCTGTGTTTATAAGTGGAGGTAAGATCCAAGAGGTTTAGGGGACTCACTCCAGTTCAGGTGCCTTGCTGTCGGTTGATGTCATCTAACAAGGAGCCCAGAGATGAAACAACTTGTGGATCTGGGCTCCCCTCCAGATTTACAGGGGGATAACAGAAGTTGTCTTTTGTAGCTCAGTCATTTATTTTAGAGGCCTGTGTTGCATGTTTGCTCCTTGGCAGGATGAGAGCTACGAAGTGAATAAATACACTTCAACCACAAATGAGCAAGCAAATGGAAGGAAGTGCTGTTTAAAAAAATGCTTTCAGTGACTTATTCAAGTTACAAGAACAGCAAGAGGCATTTTCTAGGAAGGAAGAGAGTTTCTAAATCGTTTTATGCAAGATGGTCTATTTTATGACTTCATTCTGAAAAATAGTTAAAAGGTAACTACTGTGAACAGAATAGCTCTGGCAGAACATGAGCACTGCTGGGCTTGCTTGCTTTCAGAAAGAACATGTCATATCAACATGATCATCATCTGTTGCAACATCACAAAATATAACACTGAGATTATAATGTTGATGTGTGTAAGTCCACTTAGTCTCCTTTTTTTCCCCCTCCAAGCCTGACCTCATTCTACTGAGGGATAGCCAGCTACTTCTCCCTACCTCTGTGGCCAACAACTAGCTTCATGTATGACTTGTTTCCTCATTAGTCTTACACGTGTTGGTCATTTCTCTAGTTGGTGAAATACTATGTCTGATGCCAGAAGAGGAGCTGAATACAGACCTCTTACTGTGAACTAACAAGTCACTTACAGCCATTAGTCACTGAGTACCTTCTTCTGGATTAAATAGCACAGAATATGACCTAATCAAATTATTCATATTATCTCAGTGCAACAGCAAAAATGGGCCTGATTTTGAACCTGGGATTCCAACTCCAGTTTTGGATTTACATACTATACAAGTTTCAAACTTACCTCAATTAATGAGATCAACTCAATGTACACTAGATTTTGAATCCCACATTAAAGAATACTAAAAATCCAAGGCTTTCTATTTTTTAATGACCATATGGGGGTTCAGATTCAGACTTCTGTCTCATCTCTCTAAATCACCTAATGTACACATTTCCTTTAGAAACACCAACTTTTGCTGAATGAAAACCACTACTGAAGAGCTGGGTTTGGCTATTATCACACATAATAATTAAATCTCTTTATCATACTCACTGCTTTAGACTAGTTAAACTAAATAGGAAACTTCTCTTGCTTTAAAGTCTCATCTAGAAATGATCCAGCTTATTACCAGTAATAACTGTAGGTAAAGGAATGAGCCATGCCATGTTCCTGACAATTTGGGACTCATTGGCAAAGTAGGTAGGTAGGTAAATTTGACTAACAGTGGCTTTTCTATCCATTGCACAGTAGCACCGGTGCTACTTTCTCCAACAGCAATGAGAAGACAGCTAAAATGAAATGCTGTTGTGTACTATCTAGAGGCACAAAATCAGGTAAGTAATCTTTTTAATGTTTCTGACTGCTGACACATTTGATTACATCCACAGGATGGGCTACACTCTATGACTGAACAGTGTATAAGAGTGTACCACCATAGTCTTAGTCAGAAACACATTTGCTCTCTGTCCCATTCTTGCAGAGGATTTTGTAATGTTGCTTGGTCACTGCCTCCTTGTCTACAAAGCAAATATTCAGGGTGGAGAGGAGGAGTTCTCATTTGTGAAAGCAAAAAGGTGAGAAAAAGAAAACAGCTTCCAATGAAAGCTGAAACACATCATAAAAATATACAGCAAATATACTCAGTATTTTTCTACTAGCAACATAGCATGTATTGCTTATGGACAGGCATGTAGTCTTCACTGCTGTGCTACTCTCTGACGGCATGTGTCAGAAAGTGTTCTTTTAAAAGTACTCACCCATTATTACGGAGGTTCAAGTCTCCATGAGGAGACAATTCATCCTGAGTTTTGGATTCACAGAAGGAACAAAAAATGGAGGCAGAAAAAAAGCAGAAGTGAAGTGTTTAAAGATGAACAAATACATAAAGATCATTATCATGTTAAGGTAGGAATGTTATTACAGGAAGAATTGTGGAGTAACAAAATGCCTTATGTCAGCAATGAGCTCTTGGAGGATAGATCCCTTTTTCCCCCATAGAGCAATTAACTGCTCTTGGGTTAGGGAGGAGTGCTGGAGCTTCTTCCCACTTCTTCACACGAACACTGCACTTTCTCTGTCTGTGCAAAATGTTTCAAATGCCTTTTTTTTTTTTTTCTGTTTCTAATCTTTTCCTGGATTACTGAATGTACAGTGAAACTTCTTATCTCATGCAGGAATTATGTTTATAGCAGAAAAGGAACTTAGGGACTGAATGCCTCAGGGACTTGGATGATGGGATGTAGAGACTTTTATCTGAAGTTGCTTTCTTGAATCAGGCCCAAGTTGGTAGTGACCTAAAATTGCCTCAGTCTGATGACTGTTTGGTCTCCACTGTGAAATGTGTTTGGTGGTCTCAGTTTAATTCCTGGTAAATACTTGTTTGTGCACTAAATTACTTCCATAACTGGTATCCATGCTGGCAGTCTCACAGAGAGGTCAAGGGTTTGATGGGAACCGGGACTGAGCTATTCTTTCATGCTGCGAGTTGGTCCCTTCTAGACATGCGAACTGTAGAAGAATTGCAATTACAGAGAGTCGAGATCTGCTTGCTTTTTAATCTGCTTCCTTTTAAGACCATAAACTGCAATATGCTAACTCTGAAAAATTACTTTGACTCAAAATAAAGCTTCATTCATACAGGGTCCTTCTAACATGCTGAAGGCCAAGGTGACTCCAGAAACTTCAGATGATAAAGGGTTAACACATGTCAGAACATAGTCTGTCTGACTAGAATGGTTGATGATATATATCTGTATGTCAATACAGTGCACAAACAGCTTAATTCACATAAATAATGTCTGTCAGCCCTTCACACTTTCCCTTCTCCCTCCTGCTCATTTCTGATCTCTCAATTTTACTGGCAGTGGTATTCATGTGAATACAAGAAGTATCAGATCAGGGTGATCTATAGGTTACAGAAAATGAGCCATCAAAAATAAGTACATGGTGGAGTAAACTAAATAAGATTTTTTGCTCTCCTTAGCCAGTGCAAAGAAGATTTTTTTCTCCTTAACTAAAAAGCCTTCTGTTCTTCCATACATCTAAAAATTTAAGATTATGCAGAGTGCTGTGAATAGTAGCCAAAGTGAAAAGAAAATTATTATTCATCAATTATTTTCACACATTTTCAAAAGTATGTTGAGGACATGTTTCTACAAGTGTGCATTTGAAACTGATACGAACCAGAGGTCAGTAAAAAATTCACCCCTGAGATGGCAATTTTTCAGTCACAGATTCACACAAAAATTCCTTAGGCCCTCCTGTCAGATTGCACTGGCAGAACTTACAATAAACCTTATGTTATCTGTCAAAATGGCACAATAAAATGCAACCGTGGGCATTTTCAATCTGCATGCCGTGTAAGCCCAAAAATGAGTTTAAGCACTGAAAATAACATCTGCTACATGCATGGTCTTAGAGTGTGATAAGATGTAAAGTGCAGAAAGAAATACAGATTGTTTGCTGTCACGCAGCAGATATAGACAGTTAAGCTCCAGACCTGAAAGTGAGGTTTGACCGCAGCTTCAGCCTATGCATGCAAGCTCTTCAAAAATTATTAGTGTAAATTGTATTAAATCCACTCCGGCCAGCTGTTTAGGATTTCCAAGACAAGTCTCTTACTGTGTAGTTATAGCATTTACTATTGTAATTTTTAATTACAGGCTCTCATATTAACTGGAGCCACATGATATTATCATGGTTGGAGTGAATAACAACAGTGCAGTTGGAAATCTGTAAGGCTGCATGCCACCATCTGAAAATACTGAGCCATAATTAATTTTACAATGAGGTAGGTAGAATAAGTATATTCCTATAGTATATGCTTTCATATTTGTACATATAATGTGTTTAAATGTTTTACAAAATACATGTAAGTTATCTGGAATTATTTTCCAAGCACACTATCTTTCTGAATTTTAAAGATATAATTTGCAGTAGATTTTGCAAATAAGTTAGAAGCCACGATGTGTATTGTAAGTATACGTGTACATGTGATAAAAGGACAACATTTGCAATACTGTGCTCTTTTTTTTCTTAATGGATGAACTATAGTTGGTTTGTATGCCTTGCATTTTTCTTTTCCTGAGGTGAGTTCTGGAGCAATTTCCTTTAAAATGTAAAATTGAGAAGGGCACAAAATGTGTTGGTTCATGTGTGTTGAAAAAGATCATAAAATTGGTATCACTGCAGGCGTTCAGATGCACAGAAAGCGCTAGTGGAAAAAATGAAACAGAGAAAACATCAACGCAGCCAGCCATATGATAAAACAGATTTTATGAACGTGCTTGTTTGTATCTAAGGAAAAGCTGGTCTGCCTTGAAGTTTGTCTGGTTTTCCCCAGTTTGTGTAACAAAAGATATTACCATTCCGCACTTTATTTCTAAAAGCACATTCCATTAATGAAATGGCCAGAATGACCTAAAAAAAAGAAAAACAACAAACAAATCTCTTTCAATTCTATGTGATCTTGGTTTGTAATATCTTCTTAACCGGACTTTTGCAGAACAGATTCTTCACCAGTCCTCTGCTTTTCAGAAAAAGCCCATAGGTGTAAAGCCAAGCAGATGACACAGCTGCAACTAGAAACACAGCACAGCTGTCAGCTGGGGAAGAAGGGAGATTTTCAATTTGCAAAGGTAAAAGCATGATTTCATGTCCCTTCACTTCTGAGAAAGTGTAAGGGTGATCCTACACTGCCCTCGCTTCTTCCAGGCAGATCCACATGAATTGGATGAGAGCTATATACGTGAGCTACAAGGACCACATGGTTCAACATGGCAATTATCTTTTTAATTTACAAGAGTAACTGCCAAGAAACTGGTAGTGATTACACATTTCCCCACTCCATGCATGCAGCTGCACTGGAAAGAAAGAGCATAACAACTCTGTCTTCAGTTTGCACGTGGGCAGTCTGAACCTTCTAAGCCCCAAAAGCTTAGTTGTACCAATTAACAGTGTACTGACTTACAACTTGCAGTGGGAAAAGGATCAGGTCCCAGGTCATCAGAATTTTAGGAGGTAATTTTCAAGCTGCTGCCAGAGCTAGATGACATGTCTTAATAAAACTTTCATCTATGTGTAGTAGCTGAGAACAAAACTGATCTGTTTCCCAGCATTGTTTTGCTTTTCTGCAGTACTCACATAATGCAAACCCATCAGTACTGCTCTGCTGGCAGTTTCCATTAAGCTGATTTTCTATAAATCTGAGTATACACTGTGCTAAATTGTTCCTTCTCCTGCATCGCCTTGCAGAACAGTATTACTCAACACAGTATAAAATTCTTAGTCACCGCGATCACTGGCCTTTCTGTGGCACAGACCCAGTTTTCTGTGCTGCATTCCTCATTTTATAGAACAAACTGGAGCTTGTTTTTGTTTGAAGAGTATTGACCAACATCCTGAACACTGCCCATTAGGGTCAAGCATGGAGCATTTCACCACCTCCCATTTCTCTGGGCTGAACGGTGTAGTATCATTAAGTTTGTACTTGCAGGAAACTGAGTCATCCACTCTTTTCTACTTTGATACACCACAGTTGATGTCCGTTCAAAGACAGGAGTGGGCTTAGCATTCCTGTCCTGTGATATGTTACCTCTCCGGGGGAAACAGGTTTACTATAGCATTGAATTTCTACCCTCTGTTTAAATAAAGATGTACAGTTCTCCTCTCTGATCTGATTGGTCCTCAATGCCCAACCAATAAAGCACATTCTATCGCTATAAATTAAAGTACGCACTGGAAATTAGGCAAAGAAGATAAGACAGTAGGAAAACCAACCAAGATTTCACTGATATATGCAAAGCAAGAACGTCTCACCACTCTCATCCAAATGCCCAAAGACCACCAGGTGGAACAGCCCAGACAGCTATTGTAAAGCCTAGTAGAGGCAGGGTGATGA
>JAWWLV010000121.1:70921995-70933038 GCA_035041135.1 Platyrinchus mystaceus | reverse complement strand
ATGAGGCTCTGAGAGGAGTGTGCCCCTTGTGGCAGGAGTGCCAGGAGTACTCCAGAGGTACCTTACCTCCTCTTTTTTCCCATAAGGTCAGGCTTCCATGTGTACTTCATGCAGTACAGATACACTCCAGATTGTCCTTCCTACTGGATGAATCTGTGACTTAATTAAGCACGGCAAAGCTGTTAAAGCAGAGTACCTGAAATAGTTCACGCTCTCATCATGATGTACTGGGCTTGGCACATCTACACCACCCACGCCAAAAACATGCTATTGATGACAAAACCTGAAAGTCACCACAAGCCTTTCATAATCTAAATTACAGAGACAGTGTCTGAGTAGCAATCACATGGCAAAGATTCTCTCTGCATGTTCAAAACCAGCTAGCCTGTGCAATCAGGCAGAAAGGTCAGGAGATGGACAGGGTTATATCACCTGCAAATCCACTGAGTTTTAGTCCTCTCATTAACATGGGCTGAGAAGATGGTACTCCGTAACATCTGAAATAGTTGTAGTCATACAATCACAAACATGTAAAGTTTTCCCCTCCAAACTACCAGCTTGTCTTCCTTTGTGTAGCATTGTGGGCTGGGATTTGCATTGTATTATCACATCAGTATCCACCAATAGTGGCCATGGGTGGACTTGATGATCTCAAAGGTCTTTTCTAACTTAATGATTCTATGGTTCTAGAGCAAACTCAACTGATCATTCTGAACCAGATTTACCTATTAACATCAAAGTAAGACCTTCCCGTAACTCTCTTCATTCTTGGACTGACTTGTGAGCCTGACTCCATCTCAAACCCAATTTCCTACATGCCAAACCCTTTTTGTTTGCTTCTTGCCTGGTTGGTTGAAAATTATAGGCTGCTTCTCCTCTTGATTTCCTGGCAATTGGGAAAAAAAAAAGAAAGCTCCCAAGGGCTCTGTTAGTACCCTGTGTATTTCCTTATACCACTGCTGGTGTGTGCACAAGTGCGTATGTGTGTCCACAAGGTTCATCTCACTCTGTTTCCAGGGTGGAGTCTGTGTGCCTCTTGTGATGAACAGTGTACTCATTCTGCCTGACATCAGACCTGAGATGTGATTGCCCTGTAAATGATCTAGTTGAGGGCAATCTCAAAAGAACAAATACAGCAAGACTTGCTTACAGGACCCCAAAGTTATGCAATCAGCTGCAGAACCAGAGACATGGTTACTTAGTCACTAACAACTGAGTGAAATGCAGGCAGGTAATGTCATTTTCTTCAGATAAGGTGCTGCAATTCAAAGAGTCTGGACTTACTTCCATTGAGCACATAGCAATAAATGTGGCAACTTCAGAAAAGTGTTTGAGAAGGCAGAATTTTGAGAAGACAATATCTGTTGTATCTTGCAGGTGGGGTTAATGGGTCAGGTTTCCTTAGCTGGTTTAAATGATTCAGCATGATGAAAAATTCTGTCTTGATTCAAAAGGAAGCTCCTGAGTATTCACATCTACAAATATTGAGAACACTTAGCCAAACATCTAAACTCCACATCTGGTCTCTAAAAAACCAAAAATTCAGAGTAACTATGCACACCTATTTACTAGAAATTTGGCATCTCTTTCTTAAAACTGTGGCTTGGGGTTCCCTCAAATAGAAATATTTACTCTAGCTATTTAGTTATAAGTTGGCTTGCTTTGCAATTATAGAATATCCTGATTTAAGAGTAGGAGAAAAGCTGTTATTCTCTAGTGGTGAAATTTTCTTTTCATTCTCTGACTTTCTTTTAATGGGCAAGACAGAAAAGAAGACAGTGATGACAATTGTTGAGGAACTTGAGTGAGGAAAATCTGAAGCAGCAGTAGAAGAATTTTAATAATTATCTGTATTATCTGTAAACTTTGAATCTTTATTTAGAATAATAAATTATTGTGTGAAAACATCCGAATTGTGCAGATTTATATAACAAATATTTGATTTTTTTAATTCATTAGCTTTAATTTGTTAGCAGTTCTCATTGATTTCTCACAAAACTGAAGTACAGAATAGTTGTTTTGCTGTTTTGTTAGAAAACTGGGGAAATTTTAAACAAAATGTAGTAAGTTTAATTTTATTTAGACAAGTTTTTCTCTTATTCACTTAATATTCACTGGATTTTTATGAAGAGAACTACCTTCCTCAATGTCTATGTCTATCTTATACACATATTTATATCTTTAGCAGAAACTCCTGATTCAAAATTTGTTTAAATATAAAGACATCTCATAGCTTTCTAAACTCACTAAAGTTGTAGGTTACCTTAAGTTTAGTTTAAAGCATTCAGGCTCTTTGATATGAACCAAAACTGAGTCTTCCACAAAATGAAAAATGTCTCTCTATTTAGCTGAGTTGTAAAAATTATTCAGACCACAGAGCTGGTAAATCTACCCTGGTTTTATCCCTGAACATGAAAACATTAATACTTGTAATGACTTGGAAAAAAGACTCTAGCAAACTTTTTTTTCCACCCAGTTTATCTATTGTCTTCTCTCATACGTCTGCCATATTAAAACAAGCCAGACATATACAATCTGGAATGCCACAAAAAACATGGGCTGTGCATGTGAGTACATGGTGCAGGTGGACGCCAGCTGACTTACAGCACTGTCCCTTCTCCCTGTGGAGAATGGAAACGGCTCCTGAAGAACCTGTGGCTGGGATCGGAGACACCCTGGTTGGTACCAGCACTAACAGGTCATTGCTCACAACAGAGTGATGATGTGTGCATGGCTATGGCCAGTTTCACTTTGAGTTTTCAGGTTCACACAATACTGAAACTCAAAGCACAAACAGTGGCGGGGATGTCCCAAAGCGAGCACGCCAGCTCCAGTTTCCAAAACCTATGCAAATTGTAGTTGGCGGTTTTAGCACAGCCTTACCTGACAGTTCATACTACAAAGCCAGCTAGCACATTTTACAGTTATGAGCTCAGACTTCCCACAGGGTTGCAACAAGTGCCTCAAAAACTCCACCTTACACTCCTCTAATTCAGGAGGCAGCTCTAATAGTATCTTCCATAAACACTCCAGAGAGCCCACAGCAGAAGCTGTCTGTGTGCCATGCATAACTCATTGAAATACAGTGGGATTTAGGTGACATAGAGTTTTTGTACTGGTTAAAGACATGGGATGAATTTTAGGGCAAAGCAATCTAAAATGACAACACATCTGTCTTGAATTACAGTGGTGTGCAAATTATGACCCTGCACAGACAGCAGTGCCACCAGCCTGATCTAGATGTCAGCATCTTTTATGAGGCTGGTTTAATTGTGTCATGGCCATTATTTGCAAATGCAGCAGTCAAAATATTCAAGAGAAAAGATTTCCTGAAAAAATCTGAAGTTCTAAAATATGTTGCCAAAACTCTTTCTTTTAGTGCTTTCAAAGAACAAACATAAAACTACATACTAGTGCAGATCAAGATTGATAAATGCAGGAGATGCCCACCTTGTGATACTGTCACTTAAAAAATAGAGTTCTGTTTCAATTACAAATATTGACATTTTTTACACTGGAAAGAACTGTTACTTGGAAATTTTGACAAAGGGGAAGCTGTTGGACTTAATATAAACTTAAATTATCACTTGAAAAGGAAACTTATGAAGACACCATTTCATGGAGAATCATCTCCCTATCCATTTATGAGCATAAGATAGAGCAGGATTTAGTGAATCACTGCCGTGTGATTCTATTCCACTAAAATTTGTCTATTTTCCTTCCTCTTCTCCTCATTTCAGGGAAAGAACAAAAAGTCATGTGAGGCTTTTCAACTGCATGGAGAATATGATTTTGACCATTGTAGCTTTGCAGGTCAATAGCATATTACTGGCCAGCATTCACTGTCAAGTTATATTACAGCAGCTACATTAAGTAGTGCTAAATCAGTAATCTGAAGTAAATTAACAGTTGTTACTAAGGGGTGTTTCATTCTAATCCTTAAGTAATTCACCTGCCTTTGATGTTAATAAAGTGGCTTAGAAAAGTAGCATTTGATGGAAAAAACCACAGATGCCAGCAATAACATGAAAAGCTCTTGCTTAAAGCAGTTAACGGCTGCAAAGCTAAGTGTAACAATAAAATGTATTAGTTAAAGACATGCATATATAGTTAAGTGTACTTAGATTTTATTACTAAAATGTATAATGCGATAAAGTGCAAAATTTAAGCTTTTTATTACCTCTCAAATGTTCAGAAAGAACACAGCAGAGAATGCATTTTTGTGGGCAACAACCACATGTTCACATTTCCCAATGTTTTTTTCTTTATGGGAAAAAAAGAATGCACTAGGCAACAACTTGTTTTTTTCCCATGTAAAAATCATATGCCAGTGATTCAGTAATTCCTATTTTTTTCTTATGCTTATGAACAGGCAGAGTAATGACTGTCAATAAAACTATTAAAGGATGGAGAATACCTCAGAGAGTCAACATTACATGATATATTTAAGATAAGACAGATTCCAACAGGTCACTGGTTTCCAGTTGCACAACTGTCTGAATTTTTTGGATGTAGTTCATTTCATTACAGTCTCCTGAAATTCTGACTTACACATTGTTAGGAGCAAAACAGTTTGATGAGCTGACATTGCAGTCACTCCCAAATGTTAAAAAAACATGAGTCAGGGAAATCTAGGGAATGGCTTTAAGACAAGCTTACGCTCTTTTATTTGTTTTCTGATTTCTGAGTCATTAGTATGCACTCCCTCCAGACTTTCTGGCTTTCCTCTGCACCAATGAAGGCTAGAAATGTAAACTGATGATTAAAAACACAGACCAAGAGTCCCATACAAAAAATTGCCTCCAAGATTTTGATTCACATTAAAATAGCAGTGTGTCCTGTATAACTGTATGGAAAAATCCACTCCCTCTACCTGTATTTTTATGTCTTGTCTTCACTTGCCTTCAAACATTTGAGTGGTCAAGTTTTATTTGTACATGTCTTCCTAGTAAGTTAGTGGTAAGTTTATACCCTAGGGTATCATCAATGGAAATTATAGATTCATCATCTCAGAGAGGAGGAGGGCTGCTAGGTATTTTAAGAGATAACCAAGGTAATTCTCTGCACTAACATAACAACAAAATCAGAACTATGAATTCTGTATGTACTCAGTCAATATCTCTTCCAAAACCAATTTTTCTTTTCTAATTTCTAATCTGTGTGGTGAAAAAATGTCAGGATGGAAAAGAAGTGAAAAAATTAGGTTCATTTTTCCTCTAAAAATACAACCTTTTCTGATTTTTCTAAAAAAGCAGATATTTCCTTAGGGCTGATTATAAGATTGTTGTTGTTTGTTTTGTTTTGTTTTGTTTTTAATAGCAGTAGTGCTAAAACAATGTGGGAACATTGCGATTTATATAACTAGTTCCAGCTAAGCCAGGTAGAACTTTAAATATCAGTATTGATTAATGTGATTTTCTATCCCTCCACCCAAGAGAACCTACTTGAAAAACTCTAACAAAGGAAGAAAGGAAAAGACAAAGTCAACTCAAATTATGAATTCCACAAAATTGTCCCTTCTGTTCAAATTGGACACAAAATCCTCAAAGAAAAAGCAGTCAAGATCACCCACTTTCATAAGGCAGTCAACAGGTTGTTTCCTACG
The DNA here is from genome assembly GCA_035041135.1 of Platyrinchus mystaceus. Taxonomy (NCBI): domain Eukaryota; kingdom Metazoa; phylum Chordata; class Aves; order Passeriformes; family Tyrannidae; genus Platyrinchus; species Platyrinchus mystaceus. The sequence continues at coordinate 70,927,433 of JAWWLV010000121.1, read as the reverse complement.
GCTTATGCCCTGTATAGAAACAGCTCACATGAGAAACAGTTGACCCTCGTAGCTGGTTCTACTGCATCAGCTCAGTTCTGCACCTGTATTTCTGACATGGTAAAGGTTTACTCGTGAAGGCTTGGAGCATCTTTCCCTCTAGATGATGTTTAATAATAGCCGTATTTACTGGGAAGCTCCCACCTTTATAGTCATTACTCTTTCCTGTGCAGCTCTTTAGGAAACCCGCTAACGAAAGTTACATTAACTTCTGACTTCTGTGTGATGCAGATTGAATCTATAACATTTTTCAAAAGGCTAATTTAATTCAATAATCAATTCAAGAGAGTGTTGATACTGAGTGGCAGTGCTCTGCTGTTTTCTACTAACCATTTGCTGCAGAAAAACAGTAGAAAATGAAGGAGCAAAACTTTACAAAGTGATCCAGTAAGAATCAATCAAACTTGCAGAAAATCTGAACCACAAGGGTTGATTAGAACAGAGCCCTTCAGGGACTGTAAGAGGTGTGAACACCCTTCGGTGATCTACTTACTCCTTACACGTGCAGAACAACTTGGTAAGGAAAAAACTTGTGTGAAATGGGCTTTAGTAAAGAACAGCTGTTATGATATTTGGTAGGGTGCTTGGAAGCGGAGAAAGTAATGGTACAGTGAGTTAAATGAGAACATGCTGAGTGACGGAAGGAGAAATACAGAGATTTAACAAGAGAACAAGAATGGATGTTGTGATGGCTATGGTTAAGCTGTTATGTTTTCCCACCAGGCAAGAAATCAAGCACTTAGCTTTCTCCCAAGCCTGTCACAGATATACTTCGTGAATTTGTGAAGGCCAGATAACCTCTCTGTCTTTCTGGTTTTCCACCTGTCAATGAGCAATAGAGAAGTACTCCTGTTAACAGTTTGCTACAGTATTCTGCCCATTCTCCCATTCCTGGGAGGTGTTCAAATACCATGGTGTTGATAATCCTGTCTCAATCAATAGATAAAAAATAATATGTAAGACAAAATGTAGGTTAGAAAGACTCTAAATATGTTTTGAAAGTTTTCAGGCTTCATATTCTATTTTCCTATGGTACCCATCACCGTGATATTAGACCACCTTCTAATAGTTATGTGAGCAAGGTGACTAATATCTGTCATCTTAAGTTCCTTCTTCTCCCAGAGGAAAATTGTGGGGTTTTGAAATACATATTTATATCTTTACTGTGTGATTTCATTACTGAAAGGTGGGTCAAAGGAGCCTGCTTTCTCTATGAGCAGAGCTACAAGCACCTTGGGGAGTCAAAATTCTGCAAGAGGTGATCCCACAAGCTTGGACTAAGGCACTGGGAAAGACTTGTCTCATCACAGCCTATTGGCATAATCAGGATTTACGTTTGTTTAGCCAGCATTTCTTTTTCAGCTTCTATAGAACACTACTCATAACATGCTCTAGCATGAATGAAGATGAAGTTTTCTGTGTTACATACAATCTGCTGCTATGGAGGGGTATTTCCAGGCAGTGTTACAGGTACTGACCTTAGTTCATGGACACTACTGTCTTTACCTAGGATTTAGACAAGACAAAACTTGTGGATATAGTATGAGCATTTAATAATCATCACTTCTGGGAGAGAAAGAAAAGGAAAAACCACAAGAAAATATGCAGAGATTTTTTTCATGGAATTGTTCAATTTTGATTTGGTTTGACTGGATCAAGTGCTATTATAAATGACTATAGGTTTGGCATTAGAAAAGCTTGGCCCAAAATGTGGCCCAAAGAGCATTTGAAAGGTTTAACAATTAGCTCTGGGCATAAGGATGTTGTCTCCCACCAAGACACTATTGAAAATACATTATCTGAAAAGGTAACATAATTGAGTGGCTTTCTCGTTTTGTGACAGTTTGGAGGTAGCTATAGTATGCAGGATGAAAGGGAGGGAGTCAGGCAGGAAAGGAGGTGCTCAGAGGGCAAGGTCGACTGCTACTCTCCCATCTCTGCATTTTGTTTCTAATGTGATCCAGTCCCCAATTAAAATATTGTACTTGTTCCAAGTACGTTTTTATTAAGAAAATAAAAACACCAAAGAGGAGGTTGTGCAAACTACCTGGAGCTCCAGAAGAGCTTATGTGACTTATACACATATGTTGTGGACAAGCACAGAGGTTTTACTCACCCATCTTCTGCCACGTCCCAGTGCATGCTAACTTTACCTTGGGGAATCATCATTTCCCACTGGCAAAGTTGGGCTTGAGAAAGCAAAACAACATTTACAGAAATAGACATAGTTTCAATAAGTAGTTGTCACTGATTAAGATTTTTTTATTGTTTTTGTAGCCTGGTTCAGTGAATGTTCAAAGTGATTTATTTTTCCTCTTCTTGCTATTGTTTCTACTGAATTTAATATGTTGATCTTCCAAAAAGTACTATGTTGCAAAAATTTAAGTCCAGAAATAAAAGGCAGTAATGAAGTGCCTCATTTTTCTGGACAAGCCAGAGCATTCTTTTTTCATTGCGAATCATGCATTTACTTTACCCAGGTCCTGGTAGAAAGGAAAAGGAGCAAAGGCATTTCCTTCTGAATCCTTGCTCCTGTTCACTGTAGAGTGCTTTCCAGAGTGTGAAGAACAGTACTGGCTTGCCATTGCAGCACAGGAGCTGGGACCATATGCTATCTGAAGACATCTCTGTCTAGACCTTCTGCAAGCAAGAGGGCTTACTTTCTCTAGCAAGGACAGGCTCATCTCAGTTTAGATTGCTTTACCACAGGGAAGGAACATTGTAAGACTCTTTTTCAGGATTGTGCTCCCGCACACCTTTCTCTCAGAGTAACTATATATTTTTAGACTGATGTGAACTTGTATTTATATCACTACATTTTAGGACTGATGTGAACATAACTGTCACATAACTGCTTAGTAGGTAGACATTTTGACATCTTTTGCAAAATAATGTTGGCATAGAATGAATGTTAATAGCAAGGCAGGAGCAGGATCTACACACATGCTTACTGGCTATGTGACAAACTGGATTCAGACCCCACTAATACTGTGATGCTTCTAAATGAAATGAAGGTAGAATTTTTTATTTTATTTTTCAGAGCAATATCTATCCTAGGCTGGTGCAGATAGAAGAAATCTTAACAGCCAAGTATTTGATATTCTGTCCAAAAGTGAGCTGCCTACTCACTTCAGCGAACAAAGTTTACTTCTTTCTCAGACTGAAAAGTGAGAAATGCCATTATCTCTCACAGTCTCCCACGCCAAACATTTCCACTTGACTTTTTATGTATGAGCTGCACATAAAGTCTATTCGTTTCAGAGCTGGTGGCTCAAAGTGACCACAGAATATAGCTTCTAAGGTGACTGTCCTCCATGCCCAGTTATGTTCTAAGTTTATGTAGGATGCATCAGTATTTCCTTATGCAAGCAGTTTCCACAGATGCAGTCCCCTGTGTTGCATGGACCAGTAACATCTATTCTTACATGATGAAGAGGAAAACAATTGTTCAGCAATAATTTACTATCCAATCCTAGAACCAGTAAAACGACAAATACTACAGCATGGATTTATGAGCTACTCCAAATACTCCTTTGCTGTTGACCATTCAGGTCACATACCTCATGCAACCATTGAGTTTTTTCATAATGAATCATTAATATATTTTTAATGTATTTTCTCTACTTTCTACTGAGTGCTAATCAGCCTGGTTAACAAAACAAGGCATGCCACATATATGAGTTCTTATCACAGAACCAAGGCACATTTACTCCGAGGAGATTCTGTGAACATCCTGCAGGCTTGTAATGAGTAAACATTAGTGGCTTGTTTTAGATAGTGAAGCTAATTTCTTCTTAAAAAGACTGTGCAGCTATACAGCATTAGTTTTGTGATTTAATAGCTTCTAAAGCTCAAGAGTATTAAGCTATCCAGTAACCACTGTCCATGGAAAACCTTCCTCCACTGGCCCTGTGTGTGGGATAATAAATATACTTCGTATCACAGTTTCAGAAGAGAAAAGCAAAACTACCGGTGAGAAGCCTGTTTAGTCAGTATGGAAATGGGGGTTGGATTAGACGATCTTTGTAGGTCCCTTCCAATCCAAACCTTTCCATTCAATGACTGCTGCTCAGTGTAGCCAGCACACTTTTTCCTTTCTGAAAAGACCTTATTTTAATGGATGATGAATAGATATTCCAACCTGATATTATGAGATTTCATCTCACTTCAGAGAAATAATAACAATAATAAAAAGGCAACTTTTCCATTTTTTTTTTTTAAGTTCAGAAGTCTTATTTGAAACTAATTTTCTTGCCTTATAAATTTTCAAGGAACTAAAATGTGTTACAGGTGGAGATGACAAGATCTGCTGCAAACACCATTCTTGTTCTGGTTCACTCTGTTTTGCTCCTCTATAGTATTCTCTAAAAGAAACTGTGTTAATAACTGCAAAATCTAGGGTGAGGAATACATAACCTCCCCCCCAGATCCATTTAGCTTTGCACAGAGGTTTAGCAAGAGCTTGCTTAAACATAAAGACAGCAAAAATTTTAAATAAAACATGGAAAGTTCAAGCAAATTAGAAGAAGCAGTAATAATTATAGTGGACTGAATTGTCATACATCAGTGACATACATCGTTGTAACTTCTCTGAAGACCATGGGATCCTGGCTTCAAAATACAGGATGGAATACAGCTGCAAATTAGGGAAGATTAGTAGGTTTTCCTCCTTTTCTTGCTTTCTTCCTTGCCTTGAGAAAAACACATGCTATTAATTTGTATGAGAAGGCACCAAATAGGCAGGCCATATTCCTGGACAGAAGTAAGAGAATACTGAGATCAGTTAAATTCCAGTGGAAAAACATGGAGCAGGTGGCTACTCTTTATGAAATGGCCACCCAGGTGTGAATCTGCTTGTGTGGTTTAAAGGGTCAGCAACAAAAAGGCAAGTCCTTATAGGGGTTCATCCTACTGGGAGCTAGGAGAAGGAAAGACAGGTTTTGTGCTGTATTTCTGGCTGTTGTATCAAAGGGGAAGAGCCCCTCTGCAAGCTTGCCACCATGGATTTACAGCCAAATTAGGAAAAGTACTGTGCTTGCCCAATGATGACTGCCATCGCTGGGGGCTAAAGAGCACTCAGCACATGCAGAATGCATTTAGTCATCTTTCAGGTTGTATACTGTATTGGAATGTCTTTTGAGAAGCTGATGCACCAAATAACAGAACACAATAAATGTGTAGAACTGTTTCCCCTGATAGCATGACTCATGCTGATCATCCTACTTTTCAGTTAACTTTCTAACGCCATAGTGTGATTGTCATCTTTATCAGGTGTGGTTCATTGTTACAGAAAGTCACAGACACTTGCCACAGTCATAACCCATTTCAAACTACAATAACGTGAAGGAAGGATAATCTTGTGGCTTTATTTCTCATAACGTTTACCTGTGACATACAGA
>JAWWLV010000121.1:70901523-70921895 GCA_035041135.1 Platyrinchus mystaceus | reverse complement strand
ATTTCAAACTACAATAACGTGAAGGAAGGATAATCTTGTGGCTTTATTTCTCATAACGTTTACCTGTGACATACAGAAACTCAGATAAAATTGTCAGATGGTAGTTCACCTAACTCCCTAGAAACCAAACCACCACACTGCAACCATCTCAGTGACAGCAAATAAATGGCAAATAAATAACCATCAGTGCTGATAAAATAACTGGTTACTTAGATGTTGGTGCAGTTATACAGGGCAATAGCTATAAACATATGCATGGTTTCATAAGCATGAGCAAATGCCATTCAAGTCAGAGAAAAAGACAGCTAGAATTACCCATGCTGCCTGGATGCTCTGTGAAGTTCCATTTTTAGTTGATCTTAAACAGTTTGAAGTGACTGAAGTAATTTTGTAGGCAGTTGAAAGTTCCTGCTACCATCTAGACACCTATCTGACACCTACTCTCACCTAGACACCTAGGCACAAAGACGAGATAGAAAATCCTACCAAGGAATTAAATGTTACTTGTTGGTCAGAAATGTCATTCTCTGAAATATCAGAGAACGGGAAGATCCCTTATCAGCCTGGCACTTCTTAGGAGTTCAGTGGAGTGATGATTTATAGTTCTGCTTACATGGCTGTGCTGTTGTTGGGATAAGATCCATCACTGTGTTTTCCAAGTCCATCTCAGGGTGCACCAGAGGCACATCCTATGTCTGTTATAGTGTCCCAGTTTCTTACAGGCCAGTGTCCTCACATCAGGTAGCCAAATGCCCAGTCCATCTCTGCTTACTTCATTGTATAGACCAATATTTTAAATCTTAAATTCCAGGAATTTAACCATGTATTTTGTGAGATTTGCATGCAAGGAAAGGACATACTACATAGGTCTCATCCCACTATGAAGAGGGGATGCCAGTAGCACTGAGAATCAGGAGAGACCAAACAGTCTTTGTGAAATAATAGAGATGTTGTCAAGATTTGGTTGCAATCAGACTATCCACAACAACTTAGCGTTTCTCATCACACATCTTCTACTCCTAATAAATGGTGTTAGTAGCCCTATTCTGTAGGAATCTGTTAGCCATTTATGCTCCTTATCCACCTCAGCTGATACCTCGTGAATCTTACGATGTTCTGTACTATGAATGAGAGAAATCATTCATTTTGCTGGATGAACTGTTCAGGTCATGGGACATCTCACAGAGAGAAGCTCAAAGCATATTCCTGTTCTCCAAACAGTGCCTCTGTAGATAATTAACTGGAGCTTTTTCACTACAATTGTGATATTGGAAAATCCCAATATATATATGGCATCCCAAGAAGGCAATTAAACCAACTTTTCTGTACAGAGAGGCCTCATCTCCTTTATTTTGGCATTGGGCAGTGTTAAGCAGTTTCAGGATGGTGGTTCAAGGTAGTTTAACCATGCTCACATGATGTACATCTAATAGTCCAGAAGAGAGATTTCTCTAGTCTTTATCCAGATAGGCATTTCCACTACCATATTAGCAGAATCATGGAAATGTTGGTTATGAGGGACTTCTAAAGTTAGTCTAGTCCAGCCTCCCACTCAGTGCAAGACTACCTTCTATTCGGGATCAGGTCATCCATATGTTTGTCTCTCAAAGTCTTGAACACCCTGTGAAAGGATGGAGCTTCTGTAATTAAAAAAAACCATTATTTTTCTTTCTAATATCACATCTGAATTTAGCAACTTGGGACTGTTGCCTTTTGTTTATAACAGAGGCTGCAAGATGAGTTTGGCTCCATTGCAATGCCCTTTAGGCAACTGTAGACTATTACTGGCTTGCCCTTTAACTTCCTCTTCCCCAAAGATAAGACGCTTTTTCCATCCTCAGCATTTCCCTGAATTGCAATAATCATGAGAAGACCACTTATCTTGTAGGCTGTAGAGGCAGAGGAACCCAAAATCTAATGCAAAAGCTTCCTCCCAGCTCTAAAAACATTTGCACTTCGCTATCCAGTTTCATAGTAAGAGAGAGAGAATGCAAAGACTCCAGATCTGGTTGACTACAGTGTTGATTATGTGGGAGAAGCACGTTCAAATGCCTGATATAGAATGGAAAATCCCTGTCCTGAATCAGGTGGATCACCTGGGTCTGCCACATGCCTGCCTTGTCCCTTCACCACCCAGCTATAAAGTGACACATTAATCCCACGAGTACACATAACTGATAGAACATTTCTGATTTAATTTCAATATGGAAAAAACCCAAATCCTTAAACCTCAAAGCAGAATTGTTGTCCCTTAGTAAGTTAATGTTTATTGGCGTCTTTCCTGGCCTCAGTTACTTTAGATACTACTTGCCATAATTGTCCTTGCCCATTACATATTAGGAAAGGGAAAAGGGAAAAGGAAAAACTATTCTAAGGGCTGTTTCCTTCCAGAAGCGAGTGTGTGCTTGTAAGCAAGTCTTTGGTCTCACATAGCATAAGATGATTTTCTGGTAAGTTCTTGATGAGTTTATGATAAGCCTACACTGAAGAAGGCTCTCCATCAAAACATTACTGGAATCTATTTAATGGTTGTTTCCGAAGGCAAGCTTTTGGAAACTCTTTGCTCCTGGGTCTTCATTAGAACTATCCCAGGCTGACAACATCTTGCTATATCATCACATTTTATTTGCCCATGGCCATGCCTATGTGTTGTGTTTTAACCCTAGTAGGCACAGTTGCTTGCTCACCACCACCCCTTCACCACCAGCAGTACGGAGGAGAGAATCAGAAAGGTAGAAGTGAGGAAACTTGTGGGTTGACAGAAAGACTGTTTAACAGGTAAATCAAAAGCCACATGCACAAGCAAAACAAAATATGGAATCCGTTCAGTACTTCCCATGAAGAGGCAGTTGTTCAACCTGCAACGGGTTTCAATCATTACCCATGAGAAAGGGATTTACATGTATTGTCTATACAGTGAATGAACATTTCACTCCACTTAACAACACTGGTTTTTAAAATTATAAAATTGATGTGGGGGCCTGGAAGGATATGGAATTAGGGTTTGCAAACTTTAATCAGTTTTAATTGAGGATCATAACCCTTGTTTTCAATTACATGTGACTCAATTTGTTTATTTTTTCCTGTTTATCAAGGACATGTCTCTGACCCTCAGGAAAGAAATTCTGCGGATACTTAAATGTGAACCATGATGGGGGAGAACCTCTGAAATTTTTCCCTTGTCAACATGCAGGAAAAGAAATATGTGACTTTTCTCTTGTTCTTTCTATCATGTGGTATGATCAGGCAAATAATAAATAGGAAAAAAAGAAGTGATTTTTGGTAAACAAGTAAGAAGTAATTCCTTCCACATCAGCAATTATTGTGTCAAATTCTACAGTTTACTTGAGACTAAGTAATAGATTGTGGTGTGACTGAATCTGCCAGTAAATTTTATGGCTACATGGTTTTAGTCATAAGTATACTAATTAGAATGTAAAGAAGACAGGTATCGCTTGAGTAACTGTCTCCACATCTGCACAGTGACATGAGTCAAAGTAGTTGCACACAATTAGTATCAGAAAATATGAAAGTTCCAATAATATTTACAGTTTCATGTAATTATCAGTAAATAATATTTGTCACGTAGTTGGCCCAGTAAGGAACTAAGCTCTACTAGGGCTGTCACAATAATGCCAGAAAGAGAGCATAAGTGGGATAAAACAGCAGAATGTCTTCAGTTTCTCACCTCATTCCCTGGGTTACGTAGTAGAGAACACAAAAGCCCAGCTGCATCTTTTCTTGTACCCCAGACAAGGTTATCCAGTTGCGTGTGACTTCAGACTCAAAAATCTTACTGTAATGCTTGTGAATCTTTAATTCAGAGGAAGCTTTGTCTGACCATCTGCAGATGTCTGCAGTATAGGCTTCTACATGTGAACTACTTGTCCAGGTATCCTTATCAGTCAAGGGAGAGGCAGGCTTACAGTGGCGCTCCTCTCATCCTGTACTAAGTAGCTAAAACAGATCAGATAAAGAGTGCTCATCTGTGAGTGAAGGTACTTTTTTCAGAGTCCCTGTATTTGCCCTCTGGAGGTAAATCTGAAGACCCTTCTCCTTGGGGAAGCTCTATGAATAATCCAGCTAAGGCAAGAGTATAATCAGGAAGATTGTAAACTATGGTAGAAGTAGTAACTCATCTGTCTGTTCCCTTACAGACAATTTTAAGACATGTATTTTTCAAATCTGGGCTGTAGTGAAGACCTACTGCAGTTCTGTGAGAAAGGATTGTAATGAACTCCAGGATTATGAAAGTAAAAGACAATAACTTATTATTTTGGAAAATAACCCTTCCTCTGGTCTAGCTGTTCAGTATTTTTTTATGCTGGTAATATATTGTGAGTCTTAAGGATAAAAGGAATAATGTCTGAAACCAACCAAAAATGAGATGTTAAGTTATGACTTAGACATCAAATGACTGCTTATGCAGCATAACATAATATTGTGAAAGGCAGTGTCATAAAATATATTTTCCTTTGTATTTTTTTTTACAAAAAAAATATGTAGTGGTTTGAACAATTGTGTATGGTTTGCCACAATGATTGCCATATAATTAGACAAGTGGTTTGGTTACTTGCAGAGCACATCTTCATATGCATTCACACATGGCTTTTTAACCTGGCTAAGTGTCTAATTGCCTAAGATGCTCACCTCATATATACCTGATTTGAATATTCACTTAGAATAGAATCAAAACCTTATCTAGGTTAAAAAAAAGTATTATTAATTATAAGGTGGGCTTACCAGGAGCTAGTGTCCTTTCTACAAAGACATGGAATCTAGATGATTCATGACTACCAGCAATCCATGTTTTAAGATAAAAATCTTTCTACTATGCAAATCTCACATAATGGATGGTGGGCCACTTTCTCTTGAACACACTTCACTGCTTTATTTTTATCTCTAATCAAGAATGCCACATCTGTATCAAATTTCTGAAGAAAAAAAAAGATGAAACACAAGACATTCTCTATTAAAAAACAGATGCAAGGAGAACAAACATACAGATCTTAAAATATGCAAGAAAGCAAATGAAGTCTATGTGACAAAATGGTTCTAAAACACCTATCACTTCTATTAAAGTTAAACTAGAGGAAGAATGTTTAGCATGCCACAGCAAAGAGGAGGAAAAGTATACATCAACCTGTCTATAATTCATATTACCCTTTAGCTACTCTCATCAAAAGGCACCTCTCTGTGACAGCACAGGAGGCATATTGTCTCTTTCTTACCCTCCTGTCAGGCAGATTTGCTAGGCTCTGTAATTTTGCATATATGGGTAGGTTTCTGCTTGATCCACTACAACAAAAATCTCAGCTACTGTATCTATTCTGCATGTCTACCTTTTAGAGTGAGTTTTTGTAGCTAACCTTCGACAGATTAGGAGTATACTCCTGGAAATATGCATTAATAGAACAGATACTGAAATACATCAGCTTGAAAGTAAATGTGTCTGTATGAGCAAGCCCAAGAGAGGAGGTTTCTAGACTGCCTCACCTCCACAACTGCTGCCATAATGGAAAGTCTGAACTGCAGTTTTTCAGTTCCTTTAAGTCACTGCTGCTGTTCCTGTTACAGTCCTCCCACAGGTAAAGAATTATTTGCAGGTACAGGAGTTCTTGAACTCATTTGCTCTTTAGTATTTTTAATTGCATTGAGATATCAGTAAAGCAGTTGTAGAAGCTGAAAATATTCACGAAACTATTGAGTCATAGGTGAAAATGCTTGCAGAAATATTTTAAGGATGTAATTTATATGTGATTATTTTATGTTAGAGGTAGGTGATTGTGAGCAATTTGTCTTCTTTCTTGGGAGTTGTGGGCTGTGCTCTGGAAGACAATGTTGACAAAGAAAATAATGGTAATTGAATTTTTTCAAAAGAGAGGTTGGATTGAGTTTTGGCTTGAGGTTAGGATATGTTCTTAGTTTAGCAGAGCTACTTCAAACATTGCTAATTAGAGAAGCATTAGCATAAGAACAACATTTCAAATTCATTGATGTCATCTTGCTAACAGATTTGGATACACAGGCCATAATACCACTGAAAACCAAGAGCTCTTTTTTCCCAAAATGGGGAATGCCCACATATCCAGATCTGTTTTCATGGTTGGAGGAAGTGGGGGAGATGGGAGGGGTAGGATCAATTCTTAATGGCCATTTTTCTTCACATGAGTCATCAGCAATAACGAACTACACAGAACATATTTTGATCTAGCTTCAGACTGGTTATGGTTTGTGACTCACTTGCTGGTCAGAAATAGAGCTTAATATAAAGTCTCACTAATTTTCATATGCCGTATGACACTGATATTACTGATAAATATTGTCCCAGCAAGAGTGGCTATACTTACCCATAGAAAAAAATAGGCCCCTCTATTGCATTTAGAAGGTTTTAGGGATATCTCCCAATTTTCTGACCAGGAATCAATTTTACTATGTGCTACATTTTTCTCATATGAATACACATCAAAATGCATCTTTTCTTCTTAAGTCAGTGGCCTCAATATTAATTTGCCCAGGCCAGTAAGAGTGTTTCAGGATCGATAGGGTCTTTTCACTTGCTTTTACTTCAGATGTATAACATTCCTAGTGCCTGCACAGCAAATGTCACATTGGCAAGACTGAAAGAACATGATGTATCAAGATGGTTTATTACCAACTCATATGATCCCAGCCCTCCAGCAATCCAGTACCTAGTAAAATTATTAATACCTAATAAAAAGGCTTATTGCAGCTCTGAAGCTAGTGATTGCTTTTTAATTACATATTTCTTTTGATTTAATAAGGTAGTAAATATTTTCTTCATCTCTCCTAAAGAGAAATATGCATTTTATGTATTGGTACCCTTTTATAAGTTATTTATATTCCACACATAATCACCACCATGTTTACCCTGGGTCACATCAACCTTTTAGCCACCTTTTTCCATTCTTTTTTTCTATCTTTACAGAACATCAGTTATTCTACAAATCGTAAACAGGAATTCCTTAAAGGATAAAAGATACATAGTTTTTTCCTTCGTATGAATATACTACAGAGTAAGGAGGACCCTTATACAAGTCACAACACACTTGTGTTCATTCCAGCCCATCTCTCTGAAAAGGAAGTGGTGGGGTCTGAGGCTGCTCGCACACTCAAATTTAAGATATGACTGTAGCTTGCATAAGCTGAGGGAGTGCTTGAAGATAAACAGCAGTGAATTGTTCATAGCATGGGATTCAAGAGACTGAACCACACAGGTTCACTATTTTCTCTATTATACACCTTCACTATAGCTGGCTTGCCTTTCACAGAATCACGGAATATGCTGAGTTGGAAAGGACTCACAAGAGTCATTGAGTTCAACCCTGAACCCTGCACAGGACCATCTGCAAGAGTCATACCATGTGGCTCAGAGTATGATCCAAAAGCTTCTTGAACTCTGTCAGGTTTGGTGCTGTTACCACTTCTCTGGAGAGCCTGTTCCAGTGCCCGACCACCCTCTGGGTGAAGAATCTTTTTCTAATATCTTACCTAAGCCTCCCCTGACACAACTTTAGCCAGATGACTTTTTTAGCCAGGCATATACAGGCATATGTAGCCTCACACTCTCAGTCTAGTCACAGCACTACTTGAGAAAGTCTCCATGCCCATGCTGGCCCAAGAACTTGCTTTATCCTTCAAGCTTTCTTCTGTTCCCTGCATATCCAGTGTTACATCCACACAGCAAAGTTAATAGTCTTCTGAAATGTAAAGTTGATCAGAAACCTTTGTGATCCCCAGCAATATTAATTGGCTGAATGCCAGGATAAGGTCAAATGAAAAGCATTTACTTTGTGACTATGTAGAAACAAATTCAGCATCTCAAAATGCACTATTGCTCATGCTTCTCTCTTATCCATCTTAATGCTATCATTAAGAACATGAACCTCGACTAGAATTTTGTCTCATTTAGGCTCTTTATATCTAGTGGTACCTTTAGTTTGGACTGCACACACTACTGAGAACACAGTGTACAGAGGGTCATTGCTAGGATTCCATATAAAGCACGGGCCCCCAGAAAGTTGCACGAGCACTTTCATTGCCAGTTAGTGCCAAGAAGACAGCCAAGAGCAGCATGGAGGCATGGACAAACAGGTGGGGTAGGAGAAAACTGTGTGAACTTCTGGTGCTGAACAGAATGCTGAAGAAACTCTACATGCAATTACACCCTGAAAATAGTCAAGAATGATTGGTGGATCTTGATCTGACACCAGCTAATATTTGCTTTTCGCTCACAAAACCCAAGAATTTACTATAACCCATTCTGTCTTGGTTAAATCTGCAGCTTTGTCTTCAAACTGCCCAGTTACAAACTTCCTTAAAAGAAAGAAACCTGTTAAACAACAAACTGTGCAGTGTGTTACTGCAAAGAAAGAGCTGTAATTGCAGCCTGTCCCTAGAGGTTATTTGAAAAGCCTAGCATGCAGTAAGTAGACAGTCTGCTGTGCTACAGACTGTAAACATAGCCCTTGTGTTATCCTCTTTGCATTTTCTTAGGAGACCAAAAGTTGCGTGGCAGAACTGCTTATTTAATTGTGGCACACACGGTGTGGTGGGTTGACCCTGGCTGAATGCCAGGGGCCTGCCCAAGCCACTCAGTAACTCTCCTCCTCAGCTGGGCAGGGGAGAGAGAATATAATTAAAGGCTCGTGAGGAGGGGTAAAGACAGGGGGAGATCAGTCACTAATTATTGTCATGGGTAAAATAGACTCAAAATTAATTTATTTTATTACTAATCAAATCAGAACAGGGTAATGAGAAGTAAAACCAAATCTTAAAATACCCCCTCATCCCTCCCTGCTTCACTGGCTCAACTTTGCTCCCAAATTCTCTATTTCCTCCTGCACAGTAATGCAGGGAGATGGTGGGGGCGGGAAGGGGGGGGGGGGGGCTGCAGTCACAATGCTTAATCACACATTGCCTCTGCTGCTCCTTCCTCCTTAGGGGGAGGACTCCTCACACTCTTCCCCTGCTCCAGCATAGTGTCCCTCCAACAGGACACAATCCTCCATGAAGTTCTCCAGCAAGAGTCTTTCCCAGGGGCTGCAGTTCTTCATGAACTGCTCCAGTGTGGGTCCTTTCCATGGGGTGCCGTTCTTCGGGAACAGGCTGCTCCAGTGTGGGTCCCCTACAGGGTCACAAGTCCTGCCAGCAAACCTGCTCCAGCATGTCTTCTCTCTCCACAGGGCAACAGGTCCTGCCAGGAACCTACTCCAGCACAGGGTCACAGGCATGGGGTCCTCCACAGGCTGCAAATGGATGTCTGCTTCAGAGTTGACCTCCATGGGCTGCAGGGTGGCAGCCTGTCCCACCATGATCTTCACCACAGGCTGCAGGGGAGCCTTTTCTCCAGCTCCTGAGCACTTCCTCCTCTTCATTCTTCACTGACCTTGGTGTCTGCAGAGCTGCTGCTCTCATGTATTCTCACTCCTCTTACCAGCTGCAGTTGGGCAGGCTTTTTTGCCCTTTCTTAAGACTGTTATCCCAGAGGTGATATCACCATTGCTTGATGGGCTTGGCCTTAGACAGCAGTGGGTCCATCTTTGGAACTGGCTGAAGTTGGCTTTATCAGGGGAAGCTTGTATCGGGTTCCCACAAAAGCCACCCCTGTAGTCTCTCAGCTACCGAAACCTTCCCACAAAAACCCAGTAAGCATTGATATGTAACAGGGCATAAAATACATTAACAACAGCACAAAATACATAGTTGGAGCAACATCTAATTTAGTTTCTACTAGTATATAGTCTCTACTAGTATATAGTCTCTTTGTTTCTATTCTGCTTTGATACTCTACTTAATGAGTGACATTAGCGGTTGTATTTGCTGAGGTGTAATGACTTTAGAAGGGATTAATTTTGCATATGTCTAAAGACACCTTGAAACTGAGGGCTGCAAGCTCAAAAGCGCATCCTGTCTGCAGATGTAACTTCCAGCCTGAAGCTCCAGGTCTCTGATGCTTCCTTCCCATTGCCCCATGAAACAAGTCTCTATCAGCTTTACAGAGTTTGTTTTTCCTCTAGGCCTACACAAATGAAATGTTCAGCATCACAGAAAGTAAAGTCTCTTTCTCCCCACTTTTCCTTCGTGAAGCTGTGTGGCTGGAGAGTGGGGAGAGTAATACATCATGGCAAAGTGAGGCAGTGTACTGTGCCCAGTTACTGCAAGGAACCAAATAACAGCCCTCAGTCTTTACCTGAAAGAAGAAAAGGAACCTCTGCCTTATTGAAACTTATGGGATATTGCCTCAGTAAACTTACAGGATTTAATCCTAAATTAATAGGGAGAAAAGAAAATATGTCCAGTGGAAGACAATCAGTAATGAAGCCACATATCACATTTTGCATAATTTTTTATGTAAATGCAAAACTATTCTCTGGTGACCTATGTCCAAAGGACATGCCTCTGGTCTGAAGTGCAGTCCTTGGATGTGTCATAGAGCAGTGTAACTCTCTAAGCTACAGTGACATAATGCATGCCACAGACTTTGCTCCATCCCTTAAGAAGTCTGTTTTCCCTCCACTCTTTGATCCAGACACAGCATATGAAGGGACTACACCCTCATGGTTTGGACACAGCTGTGGCCATCAACAATGGGGGGGTCTTCTTCATGGTCAGGTTCGTATCTGCTGCCTATGTTGAGTTGTACCACTGCAATCTCTGCCTTTTGCTGCTAAGTGCCTGAATTGTACAAACCCCTCTCTCAGTGACAGTTCTGAAGCCATGTTACTAAGGGGAGGTAAAGAATTTTAAATATGACTCTGCTAAAATTCCTAATTACTGCCAATGCATCATAAGAAAAGGCTTTCTCCAGGCCACCCTTTTACTGTCGTTTGGTCAATTAGGGTAAATGAAAAGACAATGCCTGTGATTTTCCACTCCATCCTTTTAGTTTTACATTAATGTAATAGAGCAATTAACACTTGAGGCTTCAGCCCCTACACCTGCCAAGCTGGAGTGGGCAGTCGTGTCTGGGCCGCTGGGAAGTCTGAGCTGAGCCAGCCTCAGTTAGCGAAGGAGGCAGAGCTGTGAGCCAACCACCCGGCTGCACATTCTGTGCGGGAAGTCTTTTTGATGTACACCTAGATGCAAACAAGAGGCTGAACCTCATAATAAATAGCAACACTACATAATAATAGCTGGGAATTACTAAGTGCTTTACTCTTACATAATGCCAGTTGTTTTGCAAATGCTAACCTCTGCTGTTAAGTGTGCATACTGTAAGCTTATTAATTAGTTTATTTTTCTGGGGTTTTGTTTGTTTGTTTGTTTTTTAACCTGGAGCAGTTCCTTGGTCTAGCTCACAACATAACCCCACAATTAGTTACATAAATGTTACTACCTAGATTTAATGGCGCTGATAACAGAGAAAGAAGAAGGGAGATCTTTGCACCAGTGTAGTCCTTGAAGCCTTCATATTGCTAAACCACAGGTTTAGGCAAAATTATATTTAATTCCTCACTCCTATATTTAATTCCCATCTTCAGCAATGTAGCTGTGATTAAGATTTTACTGCCTTTCATTACAGTCTCATTCCCCACAGTTGTAAGAACAATTAAAAGGCCTTTTTCCATGCCCTTGATATGACCCTTTCAAAAGTAGGTTAGGGCTCACCTTTCGCCTTCTCCTGCCTCACTGCTATTAAAGACAGGATTGAATTTTACAGCCACTAGATCTACTTGGAGTTACATTATGATTCATAAATTCCCTGAGGCAGGAACTGGAGCCAGATCTGTTGCTGGTATAAACTGGCACAGCTCCACTGATTTTGACAGTAATTTGCACCACCTCACCTGTGCATGTTTTTCAGGGCACCATGTTACCATTCAAGCAGTAATAAAACGAATGGGTCATTATCGTGAGCGCTGTACTTGTCTTGGCTACAGCAAAGATACATGAGGCATGAATTTGATTCAGTATTTCTTTGGCTGATGGGGAAATCATGGTCCTACAGATAAACAATATGTTTTCTGTTTGTTCTTTTATCAATATCTGGATAGAACATATGGAGGAGGTTTTGAAAGCTTTCTTCCGAGCAAGGTTGTTTTCCACTTCTGAACTGCCAATTTACCATGAGAAATCCGTTCATTGGAATGACAGAATGAGCAAGATGTACAGCAGGAATAGTATGGTCTGTTGCAATAAATTACAGGTTTCTTTTTCATGTGCAGCAGTAGAGGCGGCACTGATGCAATTAGCTACAGCTGGTTATAGAAAGAAAACATGCATCTGTAGATGGCTCAGACTGGAGGGAACCAAGATGTATTCTCTGGAATTTATCACTGTAGAGAGAGCAGGGGGAAAAAACACCAGCAATTTTCATTCCTGGCTACAACAAACTTTAATAACCTCTATTTCCCCCCGTTAAATTAGCTTAACCTAATAAACACATTTAGTCCATTACATAGCAATTAGCAAATGCATCTAGGTCATCACAGATGCTCTGAAGGAAGGATATGAAAGGTCCATTTTCTGGAATAAAGGATTTGAAATAATTATTTGCTGAAGTAAAGAACTGAAGTGTGCCATATGCTGTATGCCCTTTTATCGCTAGGTTTCAAATATCCCATTTAATTTTGTTGTAAGAAAGGCTTGGGATTAATTTGCCAGCAAAGCTCTTGTTGAAGGCTGTTCAGAGTTTGCCTGTTCCCAGGTATCACAGTTCCATGTGTTTGAGTGGTAAAATGCATTTCATGACTTCTGCATCACAAAAGCAGCTACTTAGCTATTTTTGCTATTGCTCTGGGTCGAAATAATATGACATTAGCTAATTTGCTAATTAGCTAACAGCTGATTTCTTAGAGTAAACTCAGAACTTGGGTAGAAAGCATCACAGGGTGGGAAAGGAGAGGTGACCTTGAACATTGGTATTCAAACCCAAAATTCAAAAGGGACTTCTGGAGTTTTATTCAATGTTTCATCTATGTCTAAGCTGACAGTCCAGCAGAAAACCACAAAGAAGATTACACCAATGCAGCATGATCACTGATTTGCCACTTATTTTCAAAGCTGTGTTTAAAAGTAAAATGCCACTTCTTAAGACTTCCTCCCTTGTTACACAGGCTGCTTTAATGTTCCATCAAAACAAAGAAAACAACTGTTCCCACATTAGGCATACATTAGCTATGGGGGAAAAAAGGAAAAACAATTCATTATTACATGCTTTGAAAAAGGAAAGGAGCCAGGGTGTGTGCCCAGACGACAAATTTCTATAATCTCCACACCTATAATTTACTTCAGAAATGTGTGGTTACCTTGAAGAAGAGAAGGATCTTCCTGGCTTGCCAGTATAATGAATGATTCAGGTGTGAATGGAAACACATGAAGGGAAAAAATAAAGATCTAAGGAAGACAGCTTAAAAACTGTAAGGCTAAACAATGTCTGCTCAGACCTCACCCACTCAAATTCCTGCCCCATAACTCAGCAAAAGGAGACAAGCTGTCTTGATACTGGCACCCTACTGCATCAAATACTAGTCAAATACTAAAAAAGGGCAAATATTGAAACCCACAGGACAGATGTCAAAGGAGGCATTTGAAGCTCTCAGATCATCCTGTGACTTGAAAACAGATCTTGACAAGCTTCAAGTTATTGAAAACGAATCCAAGGAAGAGTTGAGGCTGCTTCCAATTACTCTCTCCTTAATTACAATCAATTTGTGTTGTGTGCTCACCAGAAGGTAAAAAAGAAAAAAAATACTCCAGCATTTATATTGGAGACGGGAAATACAACCTGTGCTCATATATTTTGTTCATGATGCTGAATGTAGAGGATGTTCAGAAGACAGGGAACAATGGCTACCTAATTTGCTCATGATCAGAATAATTTATGCCAACTGCTTCCACAAAGGATAATTGCAAAGTCTATTTTCCTCATAACTTGCTCTGGAAACAATCTTTACAAATTCCACCAGTAATGGAAGACTAAAATGAGTCCAAATACATCACTTAAAGTGAAAAGAAAAAAAAAAAAAAAACAACAACAAAAAACCCATTTTCTGTATCAGAAGTCAGCAAGTGCATGCTGATGTACTCTGTTTGCATGTTGTCTTCAGTGCTTGTCCAAGAATCTGGTAACAAGGAAGAATAAACCCAGGTATAAAGCCAGGTATAAAGAATACCCATCAGTATGATGCATTTGTTTAGCATTCCAGGGGACCCTACTTTAGCCAGCTTCAGCTGTCTGAGAGCTGGTTATCTCAGGCAGAGTTAATAACCTGAATCTTCATCAATAGCAGCACATTCGGGAAGTGGTTTGGTTCCCCATTCTCAGATACCCTTTAGGATGAAAACAGTTTTCCAGA
This sequence comes from Platyrinchus mystaceus, assembly GCA_035041135.1. Lineage (NCBI taxonomy): Eukaryota > Metazoa > Chordata > Aves > Passeriformes > Tyrannidae > Platyrinchus > Platyrinchus mystaceus. Next base: position 70,907,574 of record JAWWLV010000121.1, on the reverse strand, counting down.
AATGCCTGTGTCTCTCTCCTGAATGTGGTGGCAGTTTGGGCTGACAAGGTTAGGCTGAGGCTACAGTTCAGCTGTACAGCAAGTACTGCCTTGGGGCTGCAGCCTAAATGTGGTCATATTTTTTCATGGCTCAATTTTTCATCAGTGTGTCTTGCTCCAGACCTGGCATTATCCATGCTCTCACAGCCAGAGAATGCCAGCATTAAAATGCATACATGTATAGCATGTGCTCTGGCTCTGATGGAAATGCAGAGGTGCACCTCCCTGGGATGAGGCTCAGGTTAGAACACTCCATAAGGATTAGGGATGGTGAAACACAGCCTGAGGCAGCTGGTGTTTCAGTGGTCAGAGAGCCAAAGGGGGAGTAACATGGAGGGCGTCAGGGGAAGTGGGTCTGTGGCCTCACCATCCCTCCAGGCTCGGAGAGCTATAGAGAGCCACTCTGTGCACCTTTTGGGAGAGGGAGGCAGCAGCAGTGAGATACTCGGGCTGAACTGTCACCAGTGGGAGACAGACACTTCCTTACCAGCTGGTAATGCTGGGCCTCCCCTCCCTGTCTCCAGTGCTAGGTTCACACCTACGTTTCTGCCTTCTCCACATGAGAGGGAGGGGGGGAAAAAGGAGCAATCAGCTCTGTAAGAGTTTGGGCCCACAAGCAATTGACTCATGTCAGCCATCCCTTTGAAGTACCGAGGCTGTTTGTGGAAGCAGAGGATCACAGCTCAGCCCTGGACAAGCTGATTGTTTCAATCAAAGATTTAAATGAGTGCCACATGCAAATACATGGAAAAAAAAAGCTGAGCTCCGGAGCAGGCTCAGTTGTCCTGGGACCCCTTGCGGACCCAGTGGCATGGAGGTATTGCGAGGTGTAGCAAGGCTCTCCAGGCATTGGGGGCAATTTCTTATTGCAGCTCAGACCATCCGTCTGCCCTGAAGACAGTCCACACTTTTAAGAATTTCAGAAGCTCAGGGCTTATGCTTTAAAGCAAATTTCACAAGCTGTGGCAGCTTGGGGCCCATCTTCTGCAGAATGTTGCCAGGTAGAGTTACTGACTCACCCTGTGCCCAAGTGTTTCCTATGGGGCAACTCTGAGGTGCTCCCTGTTTGGTGTGCAGGTGGGTTTCAAACTCACTGTAAGTCATCCTTACCTGCCTCTTGTTGGGTGCCTGAGGGTCTGGATCACACCTCAAGTAGCCTCTCAACTCCAGTCTTGTAGGTCTCAGTTCCTCACGGGTAGGTTCTTGAGAGTCTGCAGCAGTGAGTCATGAAAACACTTGCAAGGGACAGTAATACTGTCCTTAGACTAAGGCATCTGTGGAAGAATTGTGAGATGGATTGGTAGTGCAAAGAAGAAATGCCACTTGTACGTCCAGAACTCTTGTTAACTGACCAATTGCAATGCAATAATGTGTTCACTCATTTTACATGACTGCACAGCCCAGAAGCGCAGATTTTGTTCTACAACACTTCAATTCTAAGAGAAGGTTGATGGTATTTGCACATAATTGGTTTTTGTGTCCTTCCTATTGACCCAAAGTATTTCATATCTATTTGAATGTCATGACAGAGTCCAAATAACAAATATAAGGAAAATTCAAAACAGGCAGTTTGTTTGTCCACAAGTTGCTCTGCCTGATGAGAGTTTGTCTCTTGTGCCTCCAATAAATTAAACAGGCTTGAGAGCTATCTGTGTTACTACCGAGTTGCTACTCCTCACCTGAGCTGTCCAGAGGTGATTCATCTTTTAAAACATGTTTTTATGTTCATGATATCCAAAGAGGTGTTGCCAGCTAATTTGGGTGGAAAGTTTTGCACTCCTTTTAGGAATGTGAAGCTAAGTCTTTTAATCCTGGTCTGGCCTTCATAAACTTGGAGAAGGAAAAAACACACAGGGCAAGAACAGCATTATAGAAATCCCATTCCAGTTTATTCCAGTATTTGCTAAACATCAGGCACTCCTTCTGTAGAAAATATGAAGGACCAGAGGCACAGGAACAGGTGGAGGTAGGGGAAAGATGTAAGAGACTTCACATACATATAGTAAGACATGCAAATTTTAATGTACTATAGCAAGGATATGATTGATTTTATGTGAAGGAGAAACTGGTTCTGAATGTAAGCAAGCTGGTCTTGTTTAGGGCTCAAGTTTTGGAACCATCTAATTACATCAGGGTTGTGTCTGAGTGCTTTTCTACCTTTTACTCAATAAAACACTCTGAAGATGTGAACAGGCTATGATGTAGACATAGATATGCATTTCTGAGTCAGCAGATAGCCTAAAACAATCGCTCCAGAGCTGCAGCTCTTTTCCTCCATCTCCAGGAGATATTTACCACAAGTTTTACTGTCTCGAAATGCTGCTGACACAACCTACCCTGGGAACACTGTACAGGACAGAGGAAGAAAGATGTTACAAAGTCCATCCTTCCTAAGCAAGGCAAGGGATGCTGCCAGACTAATATTTTTGAGAGGAGACACAATTATGATGACGTTTCTGGCGTAAGACGAATATCCTACACCACAGCTTCCGTTTCTCAAAAAAAAAGCCCAGCCACTATTAATCACACCATCTTGTTGGAGTCCTGCTGTGTTGTTCCAAGGATTGCTAAATACAGCTCTCTGGATCAGAGAACAACAAACAAACATTTGTGAAATCACAATCAGAAATATAAGCTTATCCTTGCTGTGCCACTTGTGTAAGACTTTCAGCCTGAATCACAGGTTGCAGAGTCTGCTCATCTTGAGGAGACTGCAGTGTTTGGGCCTACTTATGACAACTGTATTTGGTAAATAATATTCCACAGTTTCTCCAGCACTTCTGCTCCTAATGGAACAAATTCACAATAGTATGCATGTAAGCAAACATCAGAGCCAATTTGAGCTGTCTGAGCAAATCTCCAGCTAGAAACATCACACTTTATTGGAGGGAGCCACTTAGGTTGTCATACTAATGATATGAAAACAAACATTGTATTGTGAGCCTTAATACTGGTGAGCATTTGCTTTTACTCTGCTGAATGTGGGTGGGTCTCATATGAAAAAATAATAACTAAAGGATTATTTATAATCATATTTCCTTCCTTCCCCCCCCATCAATTTTACCCTCCTTACACCTGAAAATTTATATTGAAACATTTGCAAGTTGTAATTTCTTTTACTCCATCTTTTCTGACTTCTTAGTGCATAAACCATTTGGTTCAGGAGCTGTAGGTGTACAAATTTCATACTCTTTAGAAATACCTTGTGACAACAATATATGTCCTGGCTCCTGAGGGAGTTCATGGTGCCAGTGGAATGAAGCAAGGGGTGCAGAATACAAGTACTCTACATAGAAGGGTGGCATAAGTAGCATGCTAATGCTTAAAGCTACAATCCTGGGAGCTGTGAATTGAAGTGAGACAGGAGAGGAACTTATGGCCTGTGGAGGAGTACTAATTAGATCCAAAGGTTGTATGCACACATGTGACTGGGCTTTAAAGCTATGGCAGTGGCAGAGGAACTGCTCCATCCTTCTGCTCTGCAAGAGCTCAACTACATGGAGATCCATATCCATAGCAATAGCAGCTCAAGTCTTCAGGGAGGATGAGTTCCAGGCCTCATGCATAAATAGAAATCCAGGATGTTAATATACATCTTTTCAGCTTCACAGTGTTATAGGCTTGTAGTATTTGTAGGAAGCAAAGGCAGATAATAGCATGGGATTTCTCAAAATAATTGGTCTTTGTACAAAGAGGAGGATTCACTGCATTCAGCTTCAGGTATTTGCAGTGCAGCAAGTTCTTCACAGACAATGAAGTGTAAATAGATACTTCTGGGCATGGTTAATCTTGTCCTCACGTAGATATCTAAAATAGGTCAGATGAATCATCTCCTGTGAGTATTTCTTTCCACTGACTATAAAGGGAGCTCATCTCAGATGTAGACTTCTGTATTACAAATGTCTGGAGTGAGTTGTACAGAGTTCTTCAGGAAGATATTCACACCGGATGAATGTGCAGAAGCAGCCTCTAAGTTTAAACTTCAGTATTTAATGCACAGCAAAGAAATGTAAATATGTCCTCAAGGTTGAACAATGGATATTAATAACTTTTGATCACAATCTGTCTGAAATAGCAAACACTTAGAGAATTAGCAGTGTGTTTCCTTATTCTTAGGTCAATGGCCTTGCAGGAAGTTGCTACACTTTCCAGCTGAGTGGCAAAGGAAGCAGAGGAAAGCTTTATGACTTGGTCGTGTCCCTCTCCAGAGCAGTGGCTGTCAGAGACAGGAGAACCAACAGTGGGAGGATCCCCCTCTCTTGCTCGGGGACAGCCTCTGTTTCCAGGTTTCCCCAAGCTCACACCAAGGACTGGGTGTGTCACCAACTACCAACATTCTACCTGCTGTGATGTGGCAACAACATTATCAGGGCTAATGCCATGAGTTGGTGGCTGCCTGTCATGATACAACCATGGCATCTCCAGGGCTGTTCCATCCCTGTGTCATGGCTATTTCACCATTCCAGCAAGAAAAAACAAACAAGCAAGCAAAACCCCAATGACTGATAATGCTGAAGAGGGAAAACTAAGCAGCAATGTAAAGAACTTCAGTTTAGCAAAGGTTAAAAAAGAATCAAAGCAGCAGGTCCAACCCGCTGCCCAATTTTAAAGATTTGTGTGGTACTTGCTGCTGATATTTGTGTGTTTGAAGGCTAAGGTCTGGAAGAAAAGTGCTTGTCAAACTGACTGAAGATAATATTTCATGCCTTTGGAATTAAAGGCATGTCCAGTACTAGATTCTGCACCCACGAGTGGCTGACACTGCTGAGGAATAGCAGTGAACAGCAAGACTCATGTCTTTCTTTCCCTGAAAGAGTCGAAGCTGCAAAGTGGATCTTATTTGCTTACTTAAAGAGAAGCAACTAGAGGCCATCCTCCCTGAGGAAACACAACCAGATGTTTTATGAAATGAAGGGAACTCAAAACTGTGAATCTCCACAAGAGATAGAGTGTTAATCCTTCTGACTTCGTCAGGTCCTCCACTAGTTCCTCCTTGTTTGGGCTTATATCTACCACCTCCTAGTCCTTCCCAGCCATGGCCAATGCCTCTGAGTGGTATGACCACATTTTTCTGCTGTGAAAATCCCAGAGCCTGGCTCCCAAGGGATCTTGCTATTGAAAATGCAGTGTTGGTCTTCTTGGGTTTGGGTTTCTCGTTGTTTGCCTCTGTGAGCTGTTTATTAAGTAATCAAATAACAGCATAGTAAATAAATAATGTCTTGCCTCATAGGGGCTGAAATATGCAAGAAGTAAGTAAGCTTTCATAGATTTTAAAAATATTTAATAAGTCAAAAGTAAGACCAAATACATGGCAACTAAGCCCTCAGGTGAAAATACTTCGGGATGAAGCACACTGGAAATTGGAATGGTGTGCTTCCTGTTATGTACAAAATGGCTGCAAAGGAGTTATTAAAGTTTCTCAAATACAGTTCTTTGCGTGTTTGTTTGTTTCTAGTTAGAGGTATACAGTCATTCAAAAGACCATGTGCTGTATAGCCTCCGCAGGCTTTGCTTTGTAGTACAGATAGTGCCTAACCACTACTTTCCTCTCTCGATCACTAACGAAAACAGACCATATAGAGATGAAAGTGTTCTAAATCAGTGTTCTGTGTCATTTCCCACTTACTTTGCACTTTTCTGACAGCTGAAAGGCTGCAATAAATTGAGTGCATGCACACCCACAGAGAATGACAGTACAACCATAACCTAGCCTCTCAGGACGTGTATTTTCTCCCCCAAGGGACTATATTGAAAAATTATCAAAGTGGGGGGTATTTTGGTGTTTTCTACCGTTATTTTAACATTTTTGATCAATGTAATTTCTTTGAGAGTTGAATTTTTCTACTACTTTTTTAAAAACTCAGAAAAGCATTTTAAACCGAAGTAATTGAAAACAAGTCTTATACTGTAGCTAAATAACTGGTTTATACTACCACCTTTTTCCTTTCCTTTCCTTTCCTTTCCTTTCCTTTCCTTTCCTTTCCTTTCCTTTCCTTTCCTTTCCTTTCCTTT
>JAWWLV010000121.1:70881780-70901152 GCA_035041135.1 Platyrinchus mystaceus | reverse complement strand
TTTCCTTTCCTTTCCTTTCCTTTCCTCCTTCTCCCTCCTTCTGTTGTTCTGTCTCCCTTCTACCCTCATGCCCTCCCTCCTTCCCTTCCTGCTCCTCTTTCTCCTGTTCTTGCTGCCTTTCTTTCTTTCCTCCTCCACTTCTAATTTTGTTTTGTAGGTAGTTGGAGATCTGTTTTATTTTAAAACAATGAAGGAGGCAGAATCCCCTGAGGTAAATTCATTGAGTACTGGGAGGTCTTGGTAACACAATTGAACTGGCACCAAATCAATAAAAACAGAACAGAAGAAAAAACAATAATTAAAACATTCTGTCAAAAAAATGGAGCAGTAATTAAAAGATGCAAACTATTGTTTTGCTACACTAATTACATTTTAATTTTCAATAGCTTGCTGAATAGTATAAAAGCCCATGCCTATAAAATGTCCCAGTGACAGTGCTCTTTCTGCAACTAGCGTGATAACAGTGTTTATATGCTGTAACAGAGTGGTATGTGCTTTCAACTCTGTGTGGGTGAAACTAGCTTCCTTGTAAGATAGCATGACAACAAAGTTTTAATTATTTTTTTTTTCTGCTGTGGAAAAATATTACTCAACACACACGCACACATACACACACACACACACACACACACACACAGAGACGTGCACGCACGTATACATGCGCACAAAACCAGGCTCAGCCCAAAAAGCACTCTGTTCAGGGCACTTCCATTGACCTCAATGGGAATTTTGTGTGTGGCGCAATAGTGGGTTGTTGGCCAGCATGAATACTGTACTTAGGTTTAGACCATGTTGTTTTTTTCGCGTGTTATTGAAGGATGAAGAGAAAAACAAATTGAATTTTCCTATTAATATACACCATTTGCAAACCTAACACATGCAACTTTTTAGGCAGGGTCCTGAGGACTTTTCTCACAGAACAGTCCTCATAGATTTCACTGGTAGATACCCATACATAAAAGCAATATAATAAAGCCCATATTCTGTACCGTTATGAATCATAGTTGTCCTGAAAAAAATTACATAATTCATTTAGCTGCTTTAGAGAAGAGCTTGCTTTTGAGACATTTCCATAGGCACATTTAAGGAATACTCTAAATCAAGCATACGTGTAAAAAAGTTTATTGTTGTTGTTTGTAGCAGCTCAAAACAAAGTCAAGTTATCCAGATGAGTCCTGGCAAAATCTGGACCCATTAACTACAATCTGTTTCTTCACAGCTGTAGTTTACACACTCTGCCTTTCATATCATCTCATTTGAATGATAGAGTTCTTCCAGAAACGACATCACATGTGTTCAGGCGTGCCCCAAAAACAATAGATCCCTTCCATCGAAGTGGGAGCAGTGGGGAAATAATTCCTCAGTAACTAATCCCTGGATTTCAGATGTATGAAATCAGTGAAATGCCTCAGTCTAAGAAAATGGTCAGCACTTCCAAATAATATTTGACAACTGCATAACTTTTCTACATTAGCAAACTATTTCAAAATAACATAAATATATTATTATATAAGATAAAATAAAAAATAAAAACTGCACCAAATGATGGAATAACACCAACATCTTTTGCATTACAGCAGCCAGGAGCACAAGTAGAGAGGGTAATGTATTTCGAAGAGAAAACACTGAGCAAACATTACATGTTTTCACCAGTTTACAGTCCTCAACATGTTCTCCTAAATTAACCTCTCAGTTATGTGTGTTCATTTCATTCAGCTGGGAAGGGTTAACAAGGTATAAATCTGGACAGCATCAGCCTACTGTCTGGAAATACATAAAAACTAAATTCAAAAGGGAAGCCAGGGTAACAATATTACCAAAGCCAGAACAATTTACATTGTATACAAAATCTGTATGTTTTTCTAGGGAGTGATAACGTGATATTGATCACACCAACAGTATTGGTACCTTTTGAAGATGGAAGCTAACCTGGAGGTTAGGACAGCTAACTACTTTAGATAGTACCATATACATCCAACGGAAAACTGCAATTACATATTCCACACACCAAAGTTGCAAAACCAAAACAGATACAAAGCCCAGAGCAAAATCTAGAAAAAAAAAAATTAAAATAAAAATTAAAATCCTCTAACCTTGAAAACTAGTCCCTTATCTTCTGGGAACAGCCCAAATTGAAGGGGGTTTTACGCTGATGCAAGAATAAATTGCTTCAAGAATTATTGCATGGACACAGAGTATTCCCCAAATCCCTATTATTATGATTTTAGTGAAATGTCCCGATTTACTGAAATTAAACAAAGACAGATATTTATTTAGAATTCCTGTAACTGCTACAACCAGTAAATGTGTTTCATCACTGTGATTGCAAAAACAAATACCTACCAGAGAAATGCGGTTCACAACAACACAGAACTGAATGGAAATAGAAATTTTGTTAATGTCACACTAATTCTTATGGCAGAAGTATTTCACTGAAGGAACAATAAATCAAAACTGTTGACTGAGGCTGAGCCGTGGATGATTCTCAAGGAGCAGTGAGCTGGGCAGCCTCTGTGCAGCAGCATTATCACCAGAGCAGCTGCCAGGGCACAGGGAGGTGCTGACCAGCTCAGCAGGGGAAGGTGGGATTGATGTGGAACACTAACGGTGTGACTGTAGGTCTGGGGCCACACTGAGGGAGATGGTAAGGATGCCTTTATGGACCTTCTTAGGACGCAAAAGACTCAGGGTGCCAGACTCAGGCTACCTCCTCTACACCACCTGGAAGGAGCTACCAGCATATCCTGCAACTGTTTTGCCTGGCTCACCATACCAACCTCTGGAAATCTCTGATTATTGTAGATGCAGCCTTTTTTTTTAGCGTACAATATACACCTGTTCCAAGGAAGAATGTTGCAGCAGCACCAAAGTCATTATTCTCTTGCCACTCCTACGTGCTGGGGTTGCTGCTGGACTGAGGGAAAACAAGAGATTTCCTCATAGCAGAGGGAACATATGTGGTCAACTTGATATGGACAAGAGTGGAAATCACACTATGGTTTTTGGTACTTGTGGTAAACCGCTCACACTGCCAGTCACACTGCCTGTTCTGGATAGATCATTGGGTGCACGCTTTCATGGATCCTTGGATACTCATTTCACTTCCTGAGAAGACAGGAGCAAAGGCAACATCAAGACACAGAGTCTGTATTTTCATATTCTTCCTACACTTGATTTTTTTGAGCACACAAAGGCTATGGTTTCACGGCTTGGCAGAGTAGGGGTATAACTATTATAACTTGGCAAGCCCTAGAGGCAGAGACAGGTTGCTCTGTAGCTGAAGCCTGGTTCTAACCAGATGAACTTCTCTACATTATCAATAAATCTCTGTGTCAGATATTGTCCTCTTAGCTGGGATGGAAATGCCATTGGCAGCAGGAGAGGCCAGAGACAAGCTGATGAGCCAAGGTAGGATTGTTCTCATGTTACGTGTGATTCAGCTGCTTCAGTTGTGTGGTCAAGGGTCCATGTGTTTTAAAATTAATTTTCTTTCAGATCCTCTGAGTGACTTTTTGAGTTGGGTATGATGATGTGACATAACCACAAACAGCTACTCACAGTATTTTTGGAGTATATTTCCTCCTGCTGCAGTTTCTCTTAAAGATGATCAAGGCAACAGTAAATACATGAATGGAACTCAGACATTATTACAACTTGGAAGCATAGTAATGGTACTCCTCTGCACTCATTCAGTTAGTTGTCTAATGCTAAAGCCATGAGTTGGGTTTTATACAGCAAGTACACAGTTGTGGCAGTTCTGACTTGGTGGTAGCAAATATTGGCTGACGGAATCGATCTTTCCCTACTGAAAATCTAACAATCTGAAGGTACAGTACAATACCAGTTAAGCTAGGTCCAAAGGTTAAAAAGTACACCTCTTTTCGTCTCTGAAAATATTCTAAACAAAAAACTAGAGTTCCCACACATTTGTAGTACCCTCCCTAAGCATACCTACCTTTTAATAATTTATTATTTTTACCATATGGTCCTATGACAATTCAGGAGGGCTTCTTTAAAGGGTAAGACAATGTAGCATGAGTAACATTACACTGTACCACAGATTAATTTTTCCATAGAGCACAAGGAATCAACGAAATCCTTTCTTCAGTACCAGTAGTAGAGTTATTATATATCTCTATAACAAATGTAAGTCTGTACTCAGCAAAATGATTTCTTGAAGTGCATTCTTTTCTGAAGTGTTGCATGCCTCAAGCAGAGGACAAGGAAGAGCAATATCCAGAGATCCTTGTGATCCTAGCGAACAGCCTATGCCTAGAAAAATAAATAACTTGGTACCCCTTACTCCTCTGATAAGGGAGAAGATATTCTTCTCTACCTCCAAACAATGAGAAACATCAGCCAGCCTGCTATCCCGGTTACTACCAGCAGCAAGTAATTGATGCTGCAGTGAAGACAAGGCTTCTCTTTCCTCTTCTCTAAGCTCCCAAAGGCATCTAGACCATCTTTATACTGAGGAAAAGGTTTTTATCCTGACCCTGTCCCCTATAAGCTCAGATGTCTGTGATTTGAGCATCAATATCAATGTAGAATCAGATATTGAGACTATCCCAGATAATTTTCATCCCTCTCTGGCTCTTAAGGGCAGAGAGCTGAATCAAGGGACTGATCAATTTAGAAATTGATGGATTTCTATTCTGTGCAGGACAGCAACACTAACATCCTTGTATCAGCATGAAAATTAAATGAATATTTAATGTTCTGATTTTTATTATCTTGCTTAGATAGCTACAAAGCAGGTGGGAGGTGGAGAGTGCTATATTCTTCTCTTATTTTTATCTTTGCGCATTTTTGAGTCTTTCCTGTAAATTATTACAAGAGCAAAACTAACTGTGAAGTCCAACATTTAGCAGGATCTAGATCACACAGTAGGCAGCTTCATATAGGGCATTGCCTTTTTTTCTGGGCACCACATTTGAAGGAAGTGAGTTCAGTCTAATTGGAAAGGATTCAGAGAAGATCAGCAAAAATAAAGCTATGGTACAAGGACTATGTTCAGCAGGGAAAAAAATGAGGCAGAGGAGCTGTCTGCTGACACATGAGGTCATACTCAAGTGTAGAGCTCAGATAAGAGGTTTCAGTATTTGCAATGAAGCTCTTAGGTTAAATAAATATTAGGAACATTACAGAGGATAAATTACACAATATTGTGGATAAATTCATATTCAATCAATCCATAATTGCTTTCAAAGTGAAAGTCCCACAAAAGTTATTAGGCAATACAAATATTTGGGGAGGAAGTAAGGGGTGGAACAATGGCCTTGTGCTAGTAGAAGGTCTTAACAGAGCTCCATAATACATGCAGCTCTCTTTCACTGATGCACTAATATTTTTAGCACCCGTTTGTTTCCGGGGCTATGTGCGGGTGCTCAGGTAGCACTTGTGTTTACATGGAGGCTCCAGTGCTGGTGTTTGACATGAGCATGTCAGACCCTGCTTGTACACCCCCTTTCCTCTGAGTGCACTGACAGTGGAAGTTACTAGTAGTAACAGACATGTAAGGAGAGGAATTGAGGCTTTGCTGAAGCTCTTTTCTCCACTGTATAGTCGAGGGCATTAGAAAATGACTCGTCTTTTGGCTTTATGAAGTGAACACAGTGTTCCCCATTGAAGAATTTCCAGCCTGACCAGGAATAATAGAAATACTTAGAAAAGATTATGTTTTCTTTGAAAGAGTAAGGCAAATTTTTTCTGAAGAAGATTTAAAATATTAGTTTGGACTGCGGTTGACATTTATCACCTCTGTGACAACAATAACAACATCCTTGTTTGCACTTTTGCAGCCTTACAATCAAAAACTCTTTAAATAGTAAGCTAGTATCTTCTGAGTTTTTCAAATGGCAGAACACAGCAAAAATAGGTGGTGTCATGGGCTTATAGAAAGGGGTGACACTATTATGCAGAAAGTGCAGGTTGTCAGTTTTGCCAGCAGTCTGTGTCAATTCCCACAGTTCAACAATAACTAACATTGAGACTCATTTAACAACAAAAGAAATGAACTCTGCACGGGGGATCCTCCTGTGGCATTCACTGCAATTAATAACATTAGAGACACTCTATTATTTTATCTTCATCATGTGTGAAGTTGTAATTGTTACGTACTCACAGGCACTGCTCTGCATCTACTGCCGAGTCATAACTATCCCTGGGCTCTACCACAGTATGTATAAGAATTGCAAGACAAAGCAATGAATTCTTGTGTTCTATATTCTCTATACCTCTAGACTAGAAACATACTTGGCAAGTCACATTTAAATATATTTAAATGTCATTCTTGGTGCACTTATGAGTGCTCAAAAGTGCCAAGTCCTGCTTTATGTACCAAAAAGGCAGAGCAGAGGGAAAAGGCCCTTTTCCCTGTCTGGGATGTTTCATATCTGTCCAAGAGAAAAAACCTCACAATTTTTCAGTCCATTTTCCAGCCTTTCTCTAGACATGAATTATTATTAAGATTTAGTTTAATATTGACTTTTCTAAGATTTTTTCCCGTTAAAAAATGGAATGAAAACAGCGAGCAGCCTACAGGTAGCACTTCAGTGACTATGAAGTAAATCATCCACAGAGAAGAAATAATGTGCTTTGTTTTTCAGTTTCTGTTACAAGTTCTGCCTTGCCATTTTTTTTTTTTTTTTTTTTTTTTTTTTTTTTTTTTTTTTTGTAGACAACAAACCTGCCTTTCCTATCTGGCATTACTGACACAAATCTTGAAAACACGTATTAGGTTTTGCAGAAGGTGAGGTAGCCTAAGGTGGGTAAGATAACCTGTAATTATTATGAATTTATTATTTAAAATACAAAGGGAAAGGTGACAGGTGTTTTTATTCCTTCTCATTAAAAAAGCCTCACAACAAGTTCTGTCTGCTTTAGGATTAAGATTCTGAGATCTGCCTTTTAAAATACTATGTATCACAAATTACGTAAATAATACAGAATAAAAACCTCTGTAAGAGTGGATCACACACAAAGACCAAGTATTTCTTTTTTCAGTGTAAACATTACTTATGTAAACACGTACCTTGTAGAAACTTGAGGGCAGAACCTGGCCAGTAATGATGAAACAGTAGCCCTATGTGCCAGTTACCAGGTCAAATAGACTATGGTATTTCTTATTCCATCATTAAAAGGTGATCTGGATTCCACCCAAACTTTATTCTGAGGTCCTCTTCAGAAGCTCTTATGTTCACTCCTTAAAATGTTTCAGTGAAAACAATCTTGATCAACAAAAAATTGCTGTTTAAGATAACATACTTCACTATTCTTAATATTCATAGGGAGGTCTTACATCTACAGGTGGATTGTACATTTTGGGAAGGCAGCAATGTTTACTGGCAGTGGGAAAGGTGCTGCAGAGTTTTTAAGTGTGGATTCACAGAAATAGAGAATCACAGCATAGCTGATGTTGGAAGACATATCTAGAGCTCATTTGGTCCAACCCCTTGATCAAGCAGGGTCATCTAGAATAAGGTTGCTCAGGACCACGTCAAGATGGCTCTCGAATGTTGCCGAAGAGGGTTACTCCACAGACTCTCTGGACCACTTGGGCCAGCACTCATTTACCCCAACAATAAAAAGTGCTTCTTGATGTTCAGACAGAACCTTCTGTGTTTCTGGTTGTGCCTGTTGCTTGTGCCTTGTCACTGAAATGAGCCTGACTCTGTCTTCTTTGCACTCTCACTTCAGTTATTTATATACCTTGATAAGATCCTTCTAAGCCTTCTCTTCTCCAGCCTGAACAGTAACAGGTCTCTCAGCCTTTCCTTACAGCAGAGCTGCTCTAATGCCCACTTTTGCTTAGAGAAGTCTTTAGTAGCAGCAAAGTTGTGCTGTTTGTGCCTTTTTGCCATTTCTTGCTTCAGACCCTTAATCATCTTAGTGGCTCTTTGCTGGCCTCTTTCTAGTATGTTCTTCTCTCTCTGATACTGAGGATGCCAGAACTGGAGACAGTACTCCAGTGTAGCCTTAGCAGTGCTGAATGGAGGGAAGGATCACCTCCCTCAACCTTCTGGACACTTCTCCTAGTGCAGCCCACAACAGAGTTCACCTTCTTTTCTGCAATGTGACATTGCTGGCTCATGTTCAACTTGGTGTCCATCAGGACCTCCGGGTTCTGCTCTGTAAAGCTGTTTTCCAGCTTGCCGGCTCCCAGCGTGTACTGGTGTATGAGAAAAACCCGGACTACTTCCTTTCCTGGTGTAGGACTTCACAATTCCCCTTGATCAACTTCATGAGATTCCTGCCAGCCCATTTCTCCAGCCTATTGGAGTGTCTCTGGATGGCAGCAGGACCCACTGGCACATTAGACATTCAAGGTAGTAATTTCTTTGGCTGGCATTACTGGAGCCAGAAGACATGCATCTGCAATGTGCTATGTGTAATCCCAGTGCCATTCCTAGAGTTGTCATTTATCCTCTGGGTGTCCTCAGGTGGGTCAGTTAATTCTGCAGCCTTTGCCTGGTCTGTCTTCTCTGTACAACACACTCTGTAATGGAGTCTAACTAGCATTTAAATGCACCGTGGTTAGTATGAGACATTCTGGCACTTAGTCATGGTATTTTTATACCAAATAATATAACTGGCCCATTATTAAAGGAGAGGCGAAAATAATTTTTTTCCTCATTAATTAAATTTTTTGCTGGTTGGAGTTGATGAGACAAGGTCTTGGTGAAAGACTTAGGGGGTTGAAATACCGCAAAGGAACCTTGGTGACCTGAACCAGGCCTGCCACTCTACAGTCTTGCCAAATATCATGAATGGCACAAACTACAGCTTCTCTTGCACAGGTTTAATGGGTTGTAAAGCCTGGCACTTGCAGCCAGAGAGGTGCAGCGAGTTTCAGTAATCTCCATGCCCACTCCTCTGAGCACAACTCAGGCAGAACAGAGAGCTGTGCTCCCAGGATATAAAACAAAGCCATGCCACTTCTTGTGGCACTACCCTGAACCAATCCTTCATGCAGTGACTTTTACATTTTCCTTCCAGGCCACCAGCTGTCAGATGGTAACAATTTCCATCCACTTGCTGACGTGAGCTGGTTTTGAACTTTAATCCAGTCCATGTCTTAACTGTGGTGGCAAACACTTTTTAACTAAAAAGAGCCTTCAAAACAATTAGAAAAAAAAAGGCAAAAAAAAAAAAAAACCAACCAAAAGAAAACCAACAGTCTGAAAACAGCCCGTGCTAGCAGCACAGCTTTCATAAAAGGCTTGACAGATGTAAACAGGCTGAGCAATCACATGAAGGAAGGAAGCAGCCATTGCGTGACTGCAGAAGCTCGTGGTTGCTGTGACTGAGGCACCTGGCTGTTGCTCTGTGTGACCACCATGCCCAAGGCCAGCACTTGCCCCAGAGAGCTTGTAGGCAACACTCACCACGGGACACAAGATAGATGCCGACTGATGAGGGAACACAAGGAAACAATGAAACAATGATAGTCAGCATGAGAAGCAGTAGTCTCATCATTAAATCATCTCCATTTACTTTCCTAATATGCTAACATTTTCTGCCACACACAGATCTCTTCCTCCCAGGCAGTATTGAGGGCCTTCAACTCCCAGGGAAGTCTGTAAGTATGGAGAGACGTCAGCATCATGCATGAGGTGCTTAGCATTGTGCATGGCAAAGCCTGGAGAGTCAAATCTTGGCTACTTTATGTACTCTGGCTTGGAGCTACAGTCACCTCTGTAATGGAAAATTATTATAATACAATAATACAGCTGGGAAGAATTTGCCATGTTTCTTGGACGCAAACAATAGTAGTTTCTTAGTCAAATATATATGGCTAATACTTAAAATGTTGCTCATGCTGCATTTCTGAAGATAATTCCTTTCTTAAGAATTAGACATTCACAGCAGAAAGAAAAATACTTCAATTTTTGTATGAATCTTTCCTGCTTAGGAGGTGGGCAAGTCACAGCAATCTCTGGGTATTTGGATTTGCTCTTTGCATGTCTTCCATACAACTAGTTCCTTAAATTTTCTTTTCCTGAGTGGTGCTCACTGAGGGGACTCAACTGGTCAGTCAATTTTCTGTGTTCTCTCTGCTGCCTGGTGGCACTCTCACGTTGCAGATGTGCTGGCTTCATCTTCTACCCATGATCTGAATAGTCTTATTTCCTTGCTGAATAAATTTGGAGAGTTGAACTGTCTGTCAAATCTCAGAATTTATAATAAATTGATTCTACTTAATACCTAGTCATTTTCTCTAGTTGTTGCCATTGTCTGTGCCTTTGGTGGATTTATTAATAGTAGAGCTTAATCAACCATATTAACTCTAGATTCAAAATTAAATGGTTGCTAATTAATTTGAATTAGAAAGATTAGCCTTAGGAAGGAAAAATGTGGCAAACACCACAGTTTTCCCGAGCTAACCACACCTTTTGGAAATTCCCAGAGTAGCTGATTCACTGTATGACAATTACCCCCCCTGCTTCTCCCCCCTCCTCCACCACCACCCCCTCCCCCCCAGCACATTGTTTTACAGGAAACTTAATAAAACTCAGTTTGTTAACAACAGTCATCAGAACTTTACTGAGATTGCTCACACTGATGATAATCTTTGAAAAGTAATTTTTTTTTCATTCCAACAGGATTTCTCTGCTTATTCACACCTACTAATTGCAACGGGAACCTACCCTGAATAAGGGCTGTGAACCCATTGGTGCATCACTGGTGGTCACTGGGAATTCTCCTGTTGGGTTCAGTAGAAGCAAAGTTTATAATATCCTGAAAAGTAATCATAACAGATTAGACACCCATTCTTTCATTCCTTGAACATTCATTTCTAGCAACAACAATAGTTTTAATTCCAAATTGCTAGGTTGGTTTTTTTTTTTTTAATTACATATATTATGAGTCAAAGGATGTTGGATCCAACACCCTGAGGAAACAATGGGGACAGATACTTCATCTTGGCTAAGTGCCTTTTGTGTCCTTCTTTGTGGCTACTTTAATTTGTACCAGAGGCTAGCCATACACATGTATACACATGAGACCCAGCAAGCCTGAAAATCAAGGGAAAAGGTAAAAATGTTTCGCATACTCTTCTAGCTTCTGCTACCTACCTAGCTTGAGTTTTAATATGCACACATAGGAAAAATACTAACAGCTAAGCAGAAAAGGAAAACCATCACTATTTAATTATTAGAGTTGTAGGTAGCTTGGGGATACTACAAAGAAAATAGAACACAAAAAAGTATTTACGATGGCAACAGAGAATGGTCAACACTGTAATGCTTTGCCTCACCAATTTAATCAATCAGAATTCACTCACTCACATTTTTTACTCTAATGACCCTCTCCTTTTCATCAATTTCAACTCTTGAGCTGCTTTCTTTCCTGTGTTTATATTCTGGCTCTGTTAAACTGATTAGTTTTCCTGGTTGTAAAACTACAATACAGTAAATTGTAACCTAGCACTATACCCTATATATTTGCCACAAATATGTAAAATATGGTAAGAAAGTAATATTTTCTGCAGGGAATGAAAGAAGCTTTTTTAGCTATCTCATAGAATCATATTTACATACATCAGACAGTCACAGTTTATAATTGGTGTTAGTTGAATGCCCTTTCTGTCTTTCAAACAGGAAAGCAAAGACATTTGTCTATTTCAGGGAAGACATTTTTAAAGCTGGGAAAGGCTGGCAGAAACCAGAGCTCAACTCATATCACTTCTGGGAAATTCCTAGAAAGCCGAATCACTGGGGTGGGCAATTGCCACCTTCAGCTAAACAGTCAGAGATTCTAAAGAAACGAAGTGTATGAATGCTTAAAGAAAGGAACTGCAGCTTTACTATGACTGTTTCTTTTGAGAGAAATTCCTGAGAAATCATATTCTGTTCATAATGAGGTTTCTTTTCCTCTTAACCTCACACTCACCAGGAACAGAACTAATCACAGAGATTTCTAAAAGTTTATCACTGATCCCATACTTCTCCACACCAAAACACTTTCTGCAAGACTTTTCAACCCTGGGACCCAGCCGCTGGGCAGATTCTTTTGTGTGATCTAACTCCTGTATCATGTAATCCCTTAAGCATATGCATTATTGCACTACCTGAGGAGGCACAGTAAATCCAGACATACCAATGAAGCCAACTGCTTGAAAGACAGAGATTTTGGGGCCCCATCTTCTGGAATTATTCAAAACTATATCATGCTGTAAATCTAATATATTTTTCATATACATCTACTACACTCCTTAAATAGGCAAAAACGGGCAGTGATTCCTTTGAAAGAATGGTTTCCCATTACAGTGTTCCTCCAATGAAGTCCTCAACAGTGGGAACAACTCACACCTTTAGTTTGATTTCAACAGCCCTGTCCCATGAGACAGCAAGTGCCCATTGCTAATACGGTAGCGAATGGCTAGATTTTGACATTTTTCTCAGGCCTCAAAAGTCCTAAGAATACTCCTCTTTCATTGGTCTGTCGGAGGTTACAATTTTTAATCTTCCTGTGGTCCTCCAAACCCAAGTGATCAGGCCAAACCGGCAAAAGGATCTGCCCAGAGGACATGTCCAATCTTTTGATACTGCCCCTTGCTAAAGGATCCTTTCCTAGAGACTGAGCTTTTCTGTAGAGTTAGTGCTTTAGTGAGAAGTGTTTTGCTGTTTCTCAATACACAGCTGTTGCTTTGATGGAGTCATAATAAACCCCTCCAGTCTCCATCCTTCTGCACATTTGGAGCTTCATTAAAATGGGGAGGAGCACAGGGGAAGGTATTGGACAACAAAAAGTAGAAAGAAAAAATTTGGAGAATTTCACCTCTACACTTTCCAAACAAAACCAATCCAAGCATAGAAGATCAAGAAATTAAAGCAATATTATTTGTCCATTAATACTTGTTTGTGTCTTACTCGGCCAGTTTCTTTCATAGCCTTCATTGTAAATTCCTTACTACATTCTCCTCTAATCTCCACACCTAGATTAGAGACTGTGTGCTCAGCACCCTATGAAGCCCTTCCCACACGCCACTTGCTGGACATTGGGACAACGTCAGCAGCAAGGTTCTCACCAAGTATCTGTGAGTGAGCTGTATTCCCAGGAGGGTGTCTGCACAGCATGTTGGACCAGGGCACCTGCTTTCCTGCTGACCAAATAGAGAAAATCAAAGCCAGTTCTCACAGCACCCCTGTTATTCATTGCTGCTTAGAAGCTGTCAACAGGTGTGTCTCACAGACATGGTCCCTGTCCTAAGGGGTTGAGAGTGTTGCATCTGCTGACTGGCACAAGAGTGGTGACCCATAGTCCCTGTCTGTGACCAAGCGCTCAGTCAGAAAGTGAACCAGGCTCTGTTTCTGTCACCAAGTGTGACGTAAAATTACAAAAACTTCAGATAACTGAAAGGATCCGGTGCAGAGCCTCTTGCCCTTCAGCTGAGGGAGAGATCCCAGTACCTTCAGAGCACAGTCCGACTTATCCTGCCTCAGACAGGTGTATCATGCAGGAAGGATCAATCTTTTTTCAGAGGTACTCATTTCCTGCCGTTTACTGGAGAGAGACTGGACAACCTGTTTAGAAGGGTCTCACCTTTTTGGACTCATACTGCAGCTGTGTTAGCTTCAGAGTGTGTGTGCAGCTTGTAATGAAAACAGAGGTAATGGTGATGGGTTTTTTTTCTAGGCAGTCTAGTTTTGTTTTGCTTTGAAAGAACTAGTATTGCAGTTAGACACTTCAGTGTTTAGTAATACAGTGAGATAGCCCCACGCCTAGTCGACTGAAAGTACTTGGAATTTAGCCAAGTGACTGGCAACATCCCTTAGGTGTGGTGATATCTCTCAGTATCGCCCCGCCCTGACGTGTCCAGCATTTCATTAACAGAAGCATTAAGGTCCAGTTCTACTACCCTTACAATGAGTAAGGGTGGCAGGATCTAGGTCTAAGTGAATGAATACTGACATAATTGCAGCAGTATTTTTAACCTTATTATGCCAGTGAAAACTCCACAAGCAGAGCTTTGAGAAAAGGGAACTAATTGGCTTAAAACAGTTGCAGTCTAATGACCTCTTACCAGAAGATCAATAGTGCATTAAGGTTTATACTCCGGGTTGGTTAGATTAGTTTCAATTTCAGGTAGTGGGTATCTATCCAATTACTCTCCTCCCTGCTCCGGGTAGAGCACATGGCATTCCTTCTGCTACTTGATATGCTAAGCAGCATGTGAGTTGGCAACTGGGGCTGAAAAGCAAATTAGCATTATGCAAACTGCAGGATTCTGGCACTCACATTAGAATCAGTGATCTGGCAAGAAATCCTGCCAAGCTACCAAGCTTTCCTGAGCCCAGAGAGAGCTGCAAACTCTAATCCAAGAGACCAGCTGACAATAACAAAACAAAACAAAAAGGTTGTGGGGGAGGGGGAACAAATTCTTAATTGTCTGGGAGGGAGCTTGGAGGTGGATTTCCTATTGAGACCTAACTCTTGTATTGCAGTGAAGAAAGACAGAAAGGTGAGACAGAGAGAAATGGAAGAAGGAAGGAAAGGAAGGAAAGGAAGGAAAGGAAGGAAAGGAAGGAAAGGAAGGAAAGGAAGGAAAGGAAGGAAAGGAAGGAAGGCGGGAGGGAGGGAAGGAGGGAGGTGGGGAGGGAGGGAGGAAGGGAGGGAGGAAGGATCCGCAGCTGGCAATATTGGTACCCCAGTTGTTTGTGGCTGACTGTCTGCTGGCATTGCTGCCTGGCAATGGGCCAGCAGAGCAAAAAGAGGTAAACCCATTTTGCCACGAAGAAACACTCTGTTAATGTGCTAATCCCTGTGATGGACCAGCCAGCATATTGGTCCTCATTCCCTTTTGCCAACTCTCTGAAGACACAGGCAGCTGCTGCAAGAGTGACAGACGACAGCAGGGCAGTAATACCTTAAAGAACTTCAGCCGGATTCATCAGAATTCATGTGTCTTTCCTTAGGTTTCTTTTAAGGTGTTCACTGGTAAAGATTATTTTTTTCAGGTGTTGGAATAAGATATTCCTGGTGGTTTTGGTTGGTCTGTGAAAGCAGAACAAGGTCAATAATCCTTGCATCTTAGTTTGTATGGAAGGCAGAAGGAAACTAGAAGAAAGCGTAGAGTAGCATGTAAGCCTCAATGAAAATCAAAGGGAATTGTGCACCCGTCTGTGCCTGTGTGCCTTAGAAATAATTTCTGTATTTCAGTTTCAATAGGTATGTTTCTGTACAGCCTTAGCCACAGACAGTATCCACCGCTGCCTGTACTAACACTGTACACATAGAGCAAAAGTACTATGTGTGGACCCTCAAAGCCTTTTGCAGTTTTTAGATGGTAAAATATGCCTAACCATATGAGGGTCAGATAGGGTTTAGTTATAGTTTTATGCTATCAGTTACAAGGGATTTTGCTCTAATTACACAAATGCATGTTGCATTATGAAAGAATTTCTATAATCTTTTAATAAAGATAGCTTTTTTATTTGATGGTAAGAGACATGATCTAGCAGTATAAGTAGTTCTAAAGCATTTGGCACTGATTCTTCACATTAATGAGGGAAAATAGAGTAGAATTTGTAGCTTTGTTGAGAATAAGACATAGCCTGAGAAAGATGTTCCTAAATCACAAGGTGATTAAATACAGCCAAGTAGCAGAAATAGAGGCCTCTTTACTGGAGTTTTTTATCAGGCTAGTGCACTGTAGGATTTTATATACCTGACCTTTAAGAATTATTGGCTTTCACCTTGCTCATGGTTTTATTTGTGTAAAGAGTGTAGAGGAAAAGCAATGGGTTGAGACCTCTGACCCCCTACCTCTCAATGGCCGTCGTAGTTCAGTGTAGTTATCTCTACACTGAACTCTATAAACCATGCTTTTACCTCTTGACCAGTCCAAAGTTCTTCTATTTTCAGTATTTGTTTTGCAAATGTTTCAGTTCAGTGCATTAACTGAGAACACGAGACACAGCTTTTCAGCCTGTTAGTATTACGAGAACCTGGCCCAGTGCTGTGAACCCAGTAGGCAGAATGTACCAACCCCTTTAGGGTTTTGTGTGGAAGTCATTAAACCAAGGCAGTGGGATTGTTTCATTTACTTCATTAAATTTGTAGTAGATTTCATTAATTTCCTTTGTACTTTCATTACAATAAAAAGAAACTGAGTCAAGTTCTGGATTTGCATTTCTTATGAAACAACTGTGCTTGCTTTTCTTTCAACTGGATACAAAAATCTGCATCTGCTACTCTAGATTCTTTCAAGCAAACTGCCAGAGAAGCTCTAGTTTTAGACAGACTTTTCTGCTGTTTCCTCTTCTCTCATGGTAGGGCTGCCCAAACAGCATGCAGAAAACAGGGACTAGGCTTTGATTACTGTGCTTTCAGTTTTCTGGTCAGAACCCTAAACTGGGATCACAGGAAATGAGGTGCAGCATTTCACAGCTGCATGGCTGCAGAAATACCACTGGAAGAAAGTTGAAGGTACCTGTATATAGGTCACAAGGTCAAAACTAATATGATTATGCTAAGAGGGGAGGTAACCCTAGTGCCTCTGGATAATATGATTTCATGATGGCAGGCAATCTTCCAGACAGCATTTACTTTCTTAAGAAAACCTGGTTGGCAATCAGGTATATGTTTCCACATCTCCTCCTTACAGCAGAGCAAGTTGTATTATAAGCTTTTGAAAAAATCTAATCCTTCTCATCACGTGAAACAACTTAAGTCTTCATTTGGTTTCCTCCATTACTAAAAAGGAGGCAACTACAAGCTAAGCAACACAAGTCAGGATTTCGACCACCTCTGTCTCTGACCTTTCAGGAGACTACAGGCAAGCTGATCCTATACTCTGTTTCCTCTGTCACACACTGGTTTCTCTATTTACATCATAACCTCTTTGTGCAGCATAATTGTCTAGCACAATGGGGCCCTCAGTGGGAACCTCAAGGTATTTCCATCATAAAAATAACAAACAACAGAAAGAAAGAACAAAAGAAGAAACATTATGAATACAAGAATATGTCCAAACCTCAACAGACTGAGGAATTTCAGAATCTCAGACTTTTCAAAACTGAGAACAGCAGCAAATTAGAGAGTCCAACACTGGCTTTTATCTAGAGTTGTGATGTGTACCTCCAAAGAATTGTGGCATGCACTGTATGCTTTACTTGTATTGTTAGAACATATCAAGTGACAGTGCAGTCAAATTCTAGAAACTGTAGCATATCTACCATTGTCAGAACCACACATTACATTTTGCTTTGCAGTCTTCTTCCTAATATTAACATTTTAAAAATCCAATTAGGAGCTTTTACTCCTTTCCTACAAATGATTTATTTTGTTTTCTTGGAACAATAGGTCACATTGTTTTTCTCCTTTAGAGCTTTCACTTTGATGTGTTGGCTTTGACTGCTAGAGGAAATGTTGTGGACCAGAAAAGGAGCCTTGCTGTGGTCCAACTTCAATGTAAACAGCAGGTGCAACAGCTGCTGCAGGAAAGCCACTCGCTTTCCTGCTCTTTTTTGGGGATGAAAGAGGGGGATGTAGCACTTATTTTTCTGGAAAATCTGAGACATCGGAAACAAAAATAAAGACACAGTTTGAAGTGTTTCCTTTATTTGTCAGAAGTCTCTACATGCAAAATAAAGAACATGTAAATACTCTAATATGTAAATACTGCATGCAAGTATGCAAAAATTGCACCTGGATATGATAGACTTGGTGTTATCTAAATCTGAGTACACCATGCCAAACACTCAGCTGAGCTATAATTTGAATTGTCTCTCCAGCAGAGCCAAACCAATTTCACCAGCAGTTACGTGGCAACCTCTTACAGTGATGTGCAGAAGTATAACAGTAATTGCTCTTCTATACAATCTTAAAGGGAAGGACGAAGAAGAAACTGTGCTTCCCATGTTCAGAAAATACTGTTAAATAATAAGCACTTAATTGTCTGTGTTTCGCATAAAGATGCCTGGGGCAACCTGTAAAGTGTTTGTGCAATTCCCCATGTGTTCATACTGACCCTTGCTCTAGAGCTGCAGGAAACAATTCTCCTAGCCCTCTGGACAAGATGCCCTATGGCTTGCTATGCTTCTCACAAGACCACAGCCCACCAGTTTCAAAGAGGATCTACTTAAGACACAAGGTTTTCCAGTACTTGTAAGGCAACAGCAAACTCTTGCGCTGTCTCATAATTTCTAACAGCAGAGTTTATCAGTACAGTTGGTCTTTAAGAAATCAGTCACTGTCAGTAGAGGTACTCTGAGTCAAGGACATTCAACTTCTTTACCCTTAACTGTGGAAAACAGGAGAAAATTTTGTGTGGGAGGTCACCCATGAGTTCTGCTACAATTCCGGTCCCGATAAATCATGTTTTTTCCTTCATGAAAACAGTTTCATAAGCAATGCAACTGGGATTTAGATGCATCTGTGCTGAATATAATCTTTCTTACCTAAGCTAGAGGAAGCAGAGCAATGTTTCTGTAAATAACTCTATCCCTTTCTGATAAGTGCTCTCACTTGCAGAATCAATCTATAGTAAAGATGAGATAGGCAGTCACCTTTACAGTAGCTAATGAGCATTTGGCTGGGCTGCCAAAGCTATGATGCTTCATTTCATGAAGCACTGAAGCCACAGAGAGCAAAGCGGGGAAGGAAACACTTTGTGACAATCACACAGGCCCTGCTTCTTGCACTCGCTCCCTCTGCTCGGGACAGCCAAAATCCTGGCACTACCAGACACACCAAGAGTATGTTTTAAACAGGGATGTTAATCCTGCTCAGAGCGGGATTAGCTGCCCCTGAAGCCTCTGAATGCCAACCAGATGTTGCCGTGCAGCTGGAAACATGCCAAAGCAGCTTTGAAATTCCTTTTTCTCTTTTAAGATGGAGGTCTCTTTTACCCGTAAGCAATATGTTCTGAGAATCTCAAAGGATTATAGATCCATCACAGTAGATGGCTCATTTTCACCCACTTGTAGTCTACTGATGCCAATCAAAAGACTCTCAAACTGTATCAGTATTAATAAACTGGCACAAGACTTCCCCACTTTGAAGCATGCTTCAAAGTCTGGTTCTGACTCTCCCTGACACTGTCCAGGCAGCATTCAGAGATCAGATGCATGGATTGTCATTCCCAGAGGCAATTTTGTTCTGGTCAATCTGTACTTCTGGAAGAAGAAAAAAGCTGAGAAATAGGGACATAAGCTGTAGCATCAGAGCTTGACATACAAGCCAGAGAATACTCCTTGATTTATCTTATTTACTATAGTAGATCATAGAATCATAGAATTAACTGGCTTGGAAGGGACCTCTGAGATCATCAAGTCCAACCCTTGATGCAACCCCACTGTGATTACTAGATCATGGCACTCAGTGCCACATCCAGCCTCATCTTAAACACCTCCAGGGACGGTGA
>JAWWLV010000121.1:70845234-70867549 GCA_035041135.1 Platyrinchus mystaceus | reverse complement strand
AGTGCCCTCTTCAGAGGCTGGAAAGGACAAAACAACAACAAAACTACTTTCATTCAGGTGCCTATGACTCAGGCTGCAGTCAGCGGCCAGGGGCTGTTGACAAGTGGGTGAGGGCACTCCTAATGATACCCTGCTCCTGCACAGGGTGGAGCTGCTCATCCCCAGCTCACACTGTGCCATCGGGATCTCCCTCCAAGGCCACAGTATCACAAGGGTCCCACCACAGGCAGGGTGGTGGGGAGGGCAGCAGGGCTGGGACTGGGCTTATCCACTGACAAATGACCTCTTCACAACAGGAGGAACCGTGACATCCTTGGTCCATTCATGCAGAGCTAGGGAGGAGAGTTCACAATGGAGCTCAGGAAGAGGCAGATTGGGTGTCATCCAACCGCACACTCACTCTGTTACTGGGTTGTGTAATGCACTATTTAATCACCAGACGAGGATCTGGATGTAAATGTGACCCTTATGCAATGCATGAGTAAGATTCTGTGCTGCCTGCAGCCTCTTTTCCAGGCAGTGTGTCTGCCTTCTCTGCATGATGAACTTGAATGTCAAATATTAATAACAAAACAAATTATCTCCACCCTATCATCAAGGTGTGTCATGGCTGATTCCTGTTTAACATCAAGGTTTCTACTGCTCAGGAATCCTTCTGCAATTCTGGGCTCCGGCTCTATCAGTTCTGTGAATGATTAAGGAATGACAAAAATCCTGAAAAACTTCCTGGTGTCTGAGCTCATCTTGATCCTCTTCCGTGGTTTGCTGGGATGGGAGGAAAAAAACGGAGCTCCAAAGATAGAATGGATGGACTAATTCTTGCAAAACTAGCCTAACCCAACCATCAAAGCACTTCCTTCAGGTAAGAATTCAACCCCACCAAGTTCACAATGCATACATGAAACTGTTTTTCAAAACAAAAACATTGTCTCATACAATAGGATTTGGTATAGATCATAAATGACACTCCCATTGTTCTAGTCACAAGTTCTTTTGTGCATTCAAGTATTTAGTCTGATCAAAAAAATCATGAGTTTTTTAGAATGTAGATCATTCAGAGAATCATATAGCAGCTGAAAAACAATTCATTAACAGTGGTTAATTCCGAGACTTTTTATTCTGTTATAGTTACAACTGATTTATGGTTAATTTTTTGATTCCTTCAAGTCGTGACTGCTCAGTAGCACCAAAGCACCACACATCTTTCTTAACTGCTCTCCTTAGAAGGGCCTTAACAATGCTAACTGGTGGATATACTGTCTTGCTTACAATAAAGGCCATAGTTAATTTCAGGTTTCTACAGTGATCTAAATAGGCCTGTTGAATGAGGCTGAGGGAGGAGGTTATCAAGCTTTAGAAGAAAAAGCAGTGACATCTTAAAATACTGTGTTCAACTACCTTAACGAAATGTAGAGAGAAGAGAAAGCCAGAGCTCTTTCCGGATGTGCACAGGAGAAGGACAAGAGGCAACATGTACAAACTGCAACATGGAAAATTTGATTACATATAAGGAAAAACTTTTCACAATGCAGGATTCAAAGGCTGGACCAAACTGTTTGGAGCTGTTGTGTCTCTTTCAACATACTCAGCAGGACATGACCTTCAACAACCTGACCTAACTTCAAAGTTGTCCCTCTCCCAAATAGGTGCAGAGCAGATCAGGTGTCCTCCAGAGATGCCTTCCATACTGCATTATTCAATTAATCTATGATTCTATGGGAAGGGCTGGTAGTTATGGATGGCGACAGTCTGTTCCCTATATATTATCACTATATATTCAAATACTCAATAAAAAGAAGAAATGCAATGACAATGAGAAGATGCTATTTTATAGAACATAGAAAAATGTGTGAAAAAGAAAGGAGAAGGAAAGAATAAAAACTAAATGAGGAAAAAAATCGACATGAAGGTGCACAGAAATAAATAAAATAAATAGGGGTAGATTCTCATTCCTACCAGGACACATTCAAAGCACTGGCCATACAAAGAAGAGGAAAATGATAGGTACACCCACTTCAAAGCACATTACTTTGTATTACTCTGAAAAGACGGAAAATCTGTCTTACTCTAAATGCAAATTCAGTCTACTGTTGCTAAGGATTGAGGTCCCTCTCAAAAAAGTACCCACACTTTCATTTGACTAACATTTACATGTAAAAAGTAGCCTTTTTAAAATATTCCAGTAATGGAAATAATAATTAGTACACTAGCAGTAATAATGCCTGAACACCTCAGAAGTTTAATCATAGGTTGTGTAGTGGTTCATCTTACCACTAGTTCACAATGCAACCTTAGGAGATAATTTAAAAATACAGTAAGTGGTCTCTCTTTTTCTGCAAATTATCCACATGCAGATCATATTCTGTTTCCAGCATCTGAGGGTTCCTGAGCTCTCTATGAACTGCCTAAAGGCAAGTGTTTCTCTGAGCAATCAGGCTTGAGGACTTATGTGTCAGATTTATATGCTTGGTTACCTGGCCACTCCAGGTCAATTTTTCCTCCTGATGGTGAGGTGGACAAGGTAGCTGCAGGAAATGTCACATAGAGATGTCATAAACCAAAGGAAAAACAACCATTTGGAAAGGTAGGCCAATTACTGAATGAAATGGGAAGCCACTAATCATTTTCCCTCTGTTCTCCTATCCATTAATGATAAGTATGAGTAGAAGCTCTGCCATCCAATGCTTTTATGATGCCCTCTTTGAAATGGGTTGGATCGCATCCATATTACAAAAAAATACCACAAGAACTGGAAATAATTGGTACCTCTCATAACATATGCAGATCCTGTGTGGAACACAATGTCTCAGAGCAGTCTTTGATGTTCCTCAGTTATATAACCCCCAGGGAAGAAGGATGTTATTATTTGCAGAGGACATACTCCCTACTTTCTGTATTAAGAAAAGATAAAATAATAATAATAATAAAATCCTTGAGATCTTCACTAAAAGAATACATAGAAATCAAACCGTTCTGTGATGACTCCTGTTATCTTATTCACTTCCCAGATTAGAAAATAGAGCTGAGTAAATTTGAATCCAGCTGTTCCGTTGTTCCTAGGAGATTAATCAGTTACAGTCACAGAAGTCAATGAAAACTCATGCCTGATGAATAGGTGGGGATTCTTGCTATTTCACATGCAGAAAGATTAGAGCCACCACAAAGTGAAATGGGATGTCCTGGTGGTGAATGAGAGATTTTTTTCTTGGAAAAACTCCACACTAGAGATGCTTTTAATTATGAGTTACTTTACCTCCAGACCACAGTTCGATGGCCAGGAGAGAAATGGCACTAATTATTAAAAGAGGGAAAAGCGCAGAGGGCTTTGGTTACATGCACAGTTTGTCAGACGGGGCCCAAAGCGGAAGTGACTGTTCTATAATTTTTTCTTCACTGTCTTGTAAGGAGGGAACACGTTCATACCTTGTGACTCTGGTTAACCAGCACGAAAGTACTACAATAGATTAAATGTATTTGCAAAAGTGAAACCAGCAACTAATCATCTTGTTCATACACGTTGATTTTTCCCCCTGACTAATTTCTCTTGTAGTGGGAGTAATTAACTTTATTAGTAACACTGACTACTCTGGTACCTTCAGGCAAGCACTGGTGGAGCTGCTTATTAGCAATCACATAGTTTCACTTACACTGTTACCCTGAGCATTTCCTACAGAGTGAAGTGCCTGTTGAACGTAAAGGGGGAGAGATGATAATATATAATGTTGGGGATATGTAACAGGGGATGGGAAGAGGCAGAAATCCTAAATTTTTTGCTTGCTCTAATTCATTATTGCTTTCAGTTCACCTTCTACCTTTGCAAGGGCAGGGCAACCAGAGTTACAGTCCACATCTCCCAGTTGTATCTGTTCAGGTGGGCTCTCAGTGACATGTGTGCTCAGACTGGCCTCAGCCCAGGAGACTCCTTGTGTGACTGGAAATCTCCTACAAGACATTGCCAAGAGACCGCAGACAAGATTTTCATCCAGAGGTGCAGAGGTGGAGGTGAGTTACACAAGCAGCAGGCAAATCTGTGACACTTGCAGCATGGATGAGCTGGCAGTTTGCTGGAGGACGGGAGCCAGCTGTGTGCAATTCTCTGGAAACACTTGCTGTTGCCAGCTTTCCTGCTTGGAATAGACCACATGGCGAGGTGAAGAGCACTCTACCTGTTCTGCCTTGCTGTTCCGAGGAATACTTTCTCCGAAAACGACAAGCTACCTAGCAGGGAGCTGCATTGCTCAGGGATTGTGAAACAGCTCTAACTCTGAAAAGAAAGAAGGCCATGTACCTGCTCATTAACTGGGCATTGCGGTATGGAGCAAGAAAAGAAGCACTGGCAGCCAGTCTGAGTGCTGTTTCAGAGGTGGGGCAAGTGGTAGCAAACTGTGCTCAAATAAATCCGAATGGTCAGAAGGCAAGGTCACAGGAAGAAAAACATCCAAGGAGAGGGAGAAGAAAGACTCCTCCTGCTCTGACAGATCATTCATTGATGCTTTTTTTACTATGATCTCAGCTGTCCATTTCTATAATATATAGGCTATGCTTACAATGACTTACTGGGATTAGGACATAGCCCTTTTTCCCCATACAAGACATAGTCCCTTAAGGTTCCCTTTATGTCTAAGAGGAAAGTCAACAAACCCTTTCTGGTTTACCTGTTTGAATCCATTCTGTTCCTAATACACGGATATTTCAGGAGACATTGCTTAAAACAATTTCACTCACAGACATATATACCATCACTAGAGATCACAAACTGCAGTTTGCTAAACAGAGTGGTATGCCACTGAAATTGGAAACCATTGAAGTCCATATTGTATAGACCAGATAAGCTGGTCTTTTTTATTATTGTTACTTATTGAAAGAAAGGGAAGAAATGCTGGGGAAGGTTGCTGAACTTGTTGGCCCAGCTCCTGGTCCCTGCTATGTTTGAATGTTGTTGTGAACAGGCCCTGGTGCAGTAGCAGCAGGGAGGTGTATGGAGAGAACGTGGCCGAACCATCGCTACAGTCTGCAGCTTCCAGCCCTGGGCTGGCAGACTAACCTGGACATTGTGGATGGTTGGCAGCAGCAGCAACAGAGCTGGGATGTCATTCATGGGCTCTGGCTGGCCCCAGGGCCACAGCAGCTCCGGCAAAGGCATTTTTTCAATGCACTCTGTGCCAAGCACAAGTGAAACAAACCCAGCACTACTGTGCAGGTCAAAAAAAGGAGAAAAGAAGGGGTGGAATTGTGTGGGTGAAGTTTCTATCGCGTGAATAGTTGGGAAATTATGAATTTACATTACTGAATTCTTTGTCTCACTGACCTATTATTTTACAGGTGAAACTCATGTACAAGCAGACAAACAATGCCACCTATCAGATAAAAACTGTTTGCATGCTGAATACCTGGCTCTGGCTCTTTCTGTAGCACACTTCATTCACTGACACATAGAATGCCCACAAGATGTAAAAAATAACCCCGGCTCCATGAAGCTTAAGAAAACAAGACCACATTTAAAGAAAAAATTTTGGTGTTTCTCAAACATGTCCCTTTCTAATCTGTCCTTCTGTGCCATGTCCATAAAACTCAGCATACATTTTTGTCCTGGTTCAAACCAGGACAGCATTAATTTTTGCAGCAGGAGGGGCATGGCCAGGACCCTGGGGTTATTCTACTCACAGCCACGTGCAAGGAGAGGGATGGGATTCTTTCATGTTTTGTCAGGGTTAGTCACGTGTGGGGTCGGGTGGAACCAATATCACAGGATGAGCACTCACCTACGCATCATTCGCCTATCTTGTATGGTCTGTAATTAGTATTGTTGTTACTGTTCATTTTTCTTATTTCATTGCTTTTTCTAGTAAATTGTTCTTATCTCAGCCTGTGATCTTTACCTTTTTGCGCCCCCAGTTCTCCTCTCCAGCCCACCAAAGGGGGAGAGGGGAGGAAGTGAGCAAGCGTTGCGTGGTCTGCAGTGTTTTGGTGAGAACACTAAATTGGGTATACCATTTCTAAACCACAACAATTTCTCAGAGAAAGAGATTAAGCTGCTACTTGCACTGAACAAGTTTATCCAGAGAGATGCTAGTCCACTTTTATGTAAGAGATGATACACAGAAACCAAAGAACAGAGCCAGGTCACCGGAGATGCCTGGGTCTCTGTGTTGATCTTAAAAAAGCTACTTCTTCAACTGTATTTACTATCAGCTATAATAACAGAGAGTAATCACACCCTTTGTCAGTATTTAGTGTAAAGGAGCTGAAGTCTGGCTCATGTACAGGTGTGTATGTAACCCATCATTCAGTGGTTAATAAAGATCCAGTCCACCTACATTCACTTATTGTGTTTACAAAAGATAGAGTGAATAGGTATTTTCACCCTATAAAATTTTAATTATGAAACTAAAAGTACAAGCTATATAATCAGCTTTCAACATCATCTGAAATTCCGGTTCTGCTAACATTAGTGTTCAGCTTCCAGTCACTAAACGACTGATTTGGTCTTTAGTAAACAGAACAAACAACGTTGCAAATTAAAATTATATCTGACCTGCCCTCAAGTATGTTTAAAGTGGGACAGATGTAGTGGGATGTTCTCACTACTGCCTCACTGAAAGACATTTGATCCTGGCATTTAGAACAAACTCTTCCTGTAGTGACTAAATATACACTCCAGTCAGAGAAAGAACTTATGTCTTGAATTCAGAAACTAGTCTCAGGCCCAGCCGAAGTTGATAGCACAGCCATCCCACTCAGGAGACAATAGTGTGCAGCAAAATCTCATTCATTGTCTCAGGGAGTAAATCCCACTAGCATCAGCGATAACATCATCTCAAAACAGAGAACAAACCTCAGGGTCACTCTGGCAGGTGTTTTTCTTTGACTCTGGCCTTTCTATCACACAATAGAAATCTGGCAAGAAGACCCCATAGTTAGGACCCGACAGCCAAAGCAGATGCCAAGACAAGCTTTGCTGTTTGTGCTACTAACAGCTCCTTTCCCTCCACCCTGCTCCCCTCAAAGCCTCCCCAGACAACACTCTTCTGGGATTTGTCTTACTGTGAAGGTGACAGTTGCCAGTTTAAGCCAGAAATCCCTCTCCATCATATTTCAGAATCCAAAATGCTGAAAGGAAAATGTTTTACTCCCAGAAATAAGGGAAATATTCAGTTTCACAGCCTACAGTAATTTTCCTATAACATTTGCAACATGAGCCAATGAGTTTAAGTATCAAAAATTCTAGGAACGAGCAACTTTTGACCTAAGACTTTATGCCAACTCATTGCCTCTCATCCTGCCCTAGTTGACAGGACAGGATGAAAGTGTCTTGGCATAATACATCATTCAGTTGATTTTCCTGGTCCCCACCCACTGAGATTTTCCGGTTTCAGTCTCTAAGGATCCCTGATTTCCTGGAGAAGATGCATTTAAAAAATAGCTCCCATCCTCTTGCTGGCTATACACACAGAAAAAATCTAGTGTAAGTGGGAAGGAATCAGGAAAAGAATCGGCAATTTGTTGCATGCAATGTTGTAAAAATGATCCCTTGCTATTTGATAGAGTGGTCCACTCTAAAGCTGACAAAAACCCTAATTTTTCAAAATATTGCAAAAATATGCTAAAGCTTTTATTTTCCTAGCTGTCACAAACACTACTGTTTCTTTTTTTAATGGTTGACAGAACCAGAGATTGCATAAATTATCCCTTACATGAAAATTTCTGCTTTCCTATGGAGCTAGTTAGGATATGCAATATTTCAATGAAAGCATTTCTCCAATTGGTGGGGGGGAAAGAAAAAGTTAATTTTGACCAAAACAATATCAGGTTACTCTGATAAAGCATCCCTTTCAATTCAGAAAAGACACTTGTCTATTGTCATCAAATACTTACTAAAACAAGGTATGTCAGAACAATTTCTCTAATATATATTACAAAAAAAAAATCAGTCATTCATGTCAAAGAGCTCCCTCAGTGCACTGCATATTCTAATGCCTCTGGTATGTGAACCTTAGATTTACCCCACCTTAGCATAGGAGGGGACACTCACGGAGGCACTCAGCAGCCACAGAGCTCTGCTTAAGTCTTGCCCAATTTTACACCTCCCCTGTACACTCCCCCTAGCAAACATGAGCTGCTTCAATGGATAGGTAATGCCAGAGTGTCATCCAGCTCACCTGACATCAGATCTCCAAGACTGTTTCCTTGCTATATTATCTAAAGAGCAGGCTTTGAATCTTGCTCAGGCCTCCCCAGGATCCCCAAAACATGACACACACGATATTCATGCAGGAGCTCTTAGGAGCAACCCTCATCTCTCAGAGAGTTGTAGATGTGGGGCCAGCATACTGATTCCTGCTGAGCAGGGCTTTGTTGTATGTTATTAAACAAATTAAAATTCGCCAGGCAAGCTTAGAAAAAAATTTTTTGAGCAGTCATGCTGTAGAGACAGCTAGGGTATATTCCTCCCTGGTTCCGGTACCTCAGTTCAGAGTCTAAATTTAGGGTTGGAAGTAAGTAACGCTGGTGCATGCTGTGTAAAATAAATGCATTTACATTGATGTGGAGCCCCTGCTTCTCTTTTTTTCTGACATGGCAGTATGCTTTTTAAGAATATGCAAGCACTAACTTCTCATTAGATCCTTACTCTGCGTATGCAAACCTAAAACTCCTTAGATTTCAAGTAAAAGAGATTAGTTTAGGTGCATCTTATTGTCAAAATATAGTAGTAAGGCTTGTCTACAAAGAGAACAGCCTGAAATAATTATTCTGCAATAACTGTTCCACACACAGCATTCCACCAGTGCTATTTTATAATAGTACCCCTAGGGACACATGGCTGAGTTAAGCCACAAAAAGACACTCTTCAGGCGGAGTAAAACTGTCCCCCCCATAGCGAGTGTGGACTTGCTAACTCTGGCGAGCTCTTGGTTCACTCCCTAGTATACTTCCCATTGGAATCCACAGCTGGCTGGTTTTTATTGCCTTCTGGATTTTTAATCTGAAAAAAATGATATCTAATAGAAGCCTAGACATTGGAATAAACTTTCAGTAGCTAGCCATTTCAATCATGTTGCTGCCAATTATTCCCTGTCATACATGAACTTAAGTGTTTTGCGCAGTTGAATTTTTATGCTTGTAAAAACAGAAAGTTCTGACCGTGCCTTTCGAAGTCTCATCTGCAAGACAATAGACATCATTATTAAGACATTTTCTTGATAATCTATCATAATTTGTTTCTGCTTGGTTTTGTCCCACTCTTTGCACTCCATTTCCCTTAGGGAAGGACCCTTTTGCTATTTTTGCAGAATGCTGTTGACAATAAGGGCTTTGTGGCTACACCTTTGGAAAAAAAAGAAGCAAATGGTCATAGTGGTGCCAAGGAGTTCTATTGCCAGCAAAAGCTCGTGAAAGATGCTTTGGATGTCTGAAAGAAGCATCCACTGGAACCACTTGGAGAATGACAATCCCTCAACTGGAACCCTAAATTAGATGTGTTCATTATTATAAGACAAGTGAAGCCAAGTTACCCAAACTGCCCTGTTGCTAAACCTGTGACACGTAAATAGCCTGTTGTGTCCTTGCCAATGCAATATACTAACTCCTCCCCCACCTCTCCTTACATAACCCTATTAAATGAAGACTGAAGAACCCTGAACAGCACAAGTAAAAACAGGTCATGGATTTAAAAGAGGGGTGTGTGAATTGCTTCTGACAAACAGGTCTTCCTTTGCTGGAAGGGGACTCAGGGATTTTCATTAAGGAAAAAAAAAAACCAACACTTTTGGTCCTGAATGTTTGAGAACAATGTTGCTGTAACAAGCACTTTCATCTGCAAGTGGAAAAATCCCAATAGAGAGAGTAAATTAAAAAGCTAACAACAATCAAACAAGACATCCTGCGGTGTTTTTCAATACGAGATTTATTCTCTCTGGTTCCGAGAACATTGCATAACCCTTGTAATACTATAGCTTATTGCATCGCATCGTCATACTGCATGAACTTGTGCTGTGACACGTCCACATTCAGATGCATCAGACACACTGGCAACACCTATGACACAATAAACCTAAACTATGTTAATTCCAGCTTGATGGGACATGTGGCATTCCCACCTACAGGACTGGTACCCTTCTGCTGTACATACACATTGGATAGGCAGCTTCAGACCTCCCTGTGTTACACACTGTGGACCTTTGTGCTGGTAAAAGGGGTTAATCCCATTGAGAGCAAGCATGGGCAAGCGGGCACTGGCCAGAGGTACCTGTTCAGCCACTATTTTTGAGCAGACCATGAAAATATGAACTCGGGGAGGAGTCTCTGTTATTTGATATCCAAGTTGAAGGAAATGTGTAAGGTCTGGGTTCCAGTTTCTAAATTATGCTATTTTTAGCCTTTGTATTGCATAACAGAACCCAAACTACACAAAACCCCAACTGTGCCCTCAAAAAATCATTCATTTTTGCACTCTTAGTCACCTGTTTATAAACAGGCTTTTACATCTACAGGACATTAGAATATCCTGCAACATTTGTGAGCAATGCAACAAAGTGAAGAAAAGCTCAGGACAGTTATCTTGGGGCTGAGAAAGGATTTCATAGTCATAATCAGTTCTAAAATGCCAATGTGAATGAAGCTGCTAAATGCTCAGAGAGGCAAAACAGGTCTCTCTGCCCTTTCAGTCATCCTGGTTTTCCTGTTCTTGCCAGCTCTGTCACTTTCTCGGTGACAGCCGTTCTTGTTTTGTCATTTTTTTCTGCCTTTCACTCCAACTCCATTGATAGGATCTAATACATTTTAATTGGGTTCAAAGCGCAGCCACATTAATTCTGTAAATGACCCTAATAGTTTTCAAATGTTTCTATCAATGCTTTTACGTCTTTAGTAATAAGAATATGGAAGTATTTGTAGTCTGTAAAATAACAGGGAAAATTGGCTTCAGACATAAGTTTTACTGCCAATAAAACTGTATATAACCATTTGCCTATCTTTTAATGCAGACGAATAAGTAATACACATTCTAAAAATAGTCTGCATAAAAGCTTAGTTTTGTCCTCTTGCCATCTTTGTCTCCTGTCACAAATAGGTGAGGCTGAGAAATACAATATCTTCTAGTCCTCCCAATCTCACTTTTCTGCTGTGCCTCCCTGACAGGGAAGAATCACATTCTTCCATTCTTTTCACCACTGCTTCTCAACGAATCAGTTCCAAACCGTCTAACATGATTATAAAAGCAGGAGAGCAATGGCTTTGAACTTGCTTTTCTTTCTAATTTTAGGAGGTAATAAGTTTATTTAGGATCAGATTCAAATTTTTCATCATGACATTGCAACCTGACGGATTTTGTTTCTCTTCTGCTCTCAGAATTACTAGACCCAAACACCAATGATAATGATTCAGAAGTGCTCATTCAAAGCTCTATCATTGCATATGTTTTAAAATAGGGGATGAAAAAAAAGCCCAGCCTGAATACTTGGTATGTTTGAGTCAGAGTTGCTGTTATTGTGAATGATCAAATAAATCACTTGGAATTGTTTCTGTTGCCTGATAGGAGAAGACAAATACTTCCAGTGCAATCTCTGTTGTGTACAAACACAGCAATTTGGTTTTAAGATTATCCTTACAACTAACTTTTGGCAGTTATCAGTCCCTGAAGTCAATTGTCTCAGTGTAGGTATCAGACTGACTAAAAAAATCTTTTAGAAACTAATGTATCTCTACAAATCTTTCATGGGCATTTTTACTGGAGGTTAAGAGGTTGTATCAACCTAGAAAAAGTTAATAGAAACAAAAATGCAAATAATCAAAAGCTTCACCTCTTCAAAGTGAAATGGGGTGGCCTCCCAAGGAACAAAAGTTCCTTTCACCAATTTAATAAATTCTACTAAATGGGTACTCTACATGCCTGTATAAATTCCAGCCCCAGAATGTAAGTGCTTCCCACTGATTCAATACAATAGAAGCTCAACATTGCTGAATTGAATCCACACAAACATCTAAACAAATATATAGGAAATGATTTTATGATTCTTTTCATTCAGTTTTTATTTAGAAATGTGTAAATTTCATGCTTCTCTTTGAAAATAAGATAGCAATAAGGATAGACCCAATCGCCTATTTCTGAGTCTCAATCTCAATCTAATTTTTCCCAAGCAAGTTTACTTTGGCTCCAATACATTGATTAAGGTTCTTTCAGATGCATTTAAAAGAAGAGTTGTTTCACAATGCACTAACTGAAACAGGAATTTGAGGCACTATTTTCTCATTTATCTGGTCATGGAAAATGTTAGTGTTGGTACTGATTGCCTCTAGCCAAGAAATACTCAGGGATTTCAGCCTTTAGAAAAGCTCATCTTATTCATGACACTCTCTTTTAAGAAGCTGATACCTCCTAGTTGCAAAAGGAGAGTCCAGGACTATTTTAGGAAATAAAAACCTCTTTTTGACTAAATTCTAATGAAATCTCCTTGGCATATGAGTTTCTTCATATATTTTTCTTATTTGCCAGATCAGAAAATCCACAGCAATTACTTTTCACTGAGATTAAAGAAAATCCAAATGACAATTGTAACCCATTTTATGTAAATAATATGTAAACATCAATATTGGCATGAAGTAAAACCACTCATGGGACATGTGCCACTTTGCTCCTTCTTCCCAGTAAGCCTTTGGACTACAGCGTGGATACTAGAAGCATGAACACAAGCAACATCTGCTTCCAGAGGCTAGAGCCAGATCCTCTGCATGATCCAATACAAATTGAGGCAAAATAACAGAGAACTGAAACCCAGTTCTGTCTGTTAAAAGATTGAAGACTTTTTATACATTTAGACTAGTTGTTGTCTATATATTTTCTATTGTTTATTTCTTTTTTTAAAAGGTGAGAGCTACAATGTCCTTTCTTCCTCATCTTAGAAAAAACACTTTTTTAAACAAGACAATTCACCATTGTTCCTCTAGCAGTATACCTGGAAATAGTCCTCTATCTGTAGGAGGGCTACACAAGCACCAAGGAAAGGCAGAAGGGAGGATTCACAACTAGAGTTTCCATTTTGTTTCCTCTAATCAAGGCAAGTAAACCTGTTAATGTCTTTCATTGCTAGAGGTAAAATCTCCCCTAACCCTAAAATATCTCACCTGGCAGTAGATCTGCTTTGCTGTGTCCCTTTTATTCAAGAAAAAACTTCCCAAATTAGGGTAGGCCATCTTCAACTCCAGTCAAATCAGGTTGGGAGAGCAAAGTGTCTGCTACCAATCACAGCAAAGAATATCTGCTCTGGAAAATGGGTGGTGTAAGATATAGTCTACTTTGATGTACACAAAGCAATTCTACAAAAAGGTTTTACCTGAGAATTGCATTATCAGATCCTCTGTTCTTTCAAGTTAAGTCTCGGGGTTGCTTTTGTTTTCCCCCAAGGACTGTGCATATTAAATGTAAACTTTATCTTAAACCTCCTTGTACGCGCACACAGACCTGAGAATCTTACTGTTCTCCAAAGTCTGATTTGTTTAAAATTAATTGTAAGACAATAGTATTTCTCTCTTGACATTTGTTTTCCTGTTAAAGATAATGTTGGAACCCGTGACATGACCACATCCAGCTGCACCAGACACATCAAAATCAGTGACAGGATGAAACCAAATTACTAGGCCTTTTTGTGGCTGGGGCACCATGTGATGCATCACAATGCAAGATGACAATTGAAACATTTTAAACTGTACTTCAAACCACAGTAAAGAAAACCTCAGGACTCAAGATCAGAGAGAGAGAGAAAGAGAGAGGTGTTTGCAAACTGTGAAAGAGGAAGGGATTTAGCTCTTTGCTTCTTCGCAGGTTCACCATCTCTGACTTGCTGCCAATTGCCCAAAGGGCCTTGACATCTGAAGGACATTACACCAATCTACAGTATCCAGGAACAGCAGAGGAAGAAGGGAAGCATTTGGTTAATGTGTGCAAGAGATCTAAGCATTTCTGTCTCCCTCTCCACTGCCTCCATGGGCAGAAATAATCAAGCACTGAATGGGCCATAAGGCTGGCAGGACCAGGAGAGGATGAGGCAACTATCACAGATGTGAGAGAAGTTGGCCAAATATTTATCACATCAGTCACCCATAAAGTAACTAAAAGAGCAAACTTTCAGAGTAGGCTGGCTCTTTAAAGTAGACATATGTAGAATATCAGAGATGGAAATTGTTCTGTGCTATTGGGGTAGTAAATTCAATATAACCGTAGACAAAATTGTCAGATAGCAAATGGTTTGCTACAATATGGTTTTCTGATTAGCTATCCAATGTGATGAGGGAATCCCTTTCTCAGGCTGTAACTTGTCCTTTTTTAAAATATAATTAAATAGTTTTCTTTTCTTTTTAATGTGCAGGTCTAAAATGTTAATTCTTTAACGAGAATTGACACAGTCAGAAAAATATTGTTGAGCTTTTTGCACCTCTTCGACCCCCGAGAATAGCCACAGTCAGTTCATATTTACAAAGGTGGGGAGTTTTAAGCCTCAATGCTGCAATAAGTCTCAATGCTCAGAAAGTCAAAGCTGTGTTATTTCAAGCTGGAGAATTATTGCCACCAGCAAAGACTCCATGGGCAGATTCTGTGCAGACTTTATGGCAAGTTCATATTTTTTGTTCTTGTTTTCAAAATATGCCATTGCTTAGCTGAATATTACCCTTGCCTGAATCTTCTACAAAATGCTTCTTCTCCCATGTCAGTTCAGTGATGTCATCTTGATATATAATATCATCACTAAATATCCCTCTTACATCACATATATTCTCTCATAATTTTTTACTTGTCTATGCAAAGAAAATGCCTAGAAATGTACCCCATCTTTGATCTCTACAAGGTATTCAACACTCATTTTTCCACTCTGCCTTCAGTTACAGTTACTCAGATATTTTATATTTAGGGCATAGCTGAAATTTCATTTCAGTCAGTTTATGGTAATGTGCTAAGTTTGAGTCCTGGATTCAAAAGTTAGGCCTAGATTGGGTAGAGCTATTCCAATGCTGTAAAAGTCAGGGGATCTTTTATACCAATTATCTGTGGCTGTGTGGGCCAAATGAAGGTGATGGAAGTAAAAGATGTTCATTGTTTTATCTAGCACAGTTCACTCAAGAGTGAAGAATGTCTGTCAAGTATAGAGGTAGAAAAATACTTTTTTCTTGAAGTTGCATTTCAGCCATCATTTTAAAATTTAATTTTTAATTTTGCAACCACCTGTTTTAAGTATTCAGATCTCTATGAACTGTTGCACAATCACTCTGGAAAGAAACATCCATTCAACAGGTTTGTTTCAGAGTGTTGCTGGCACAGGACTTTGCTTCATTCCACCTCTGAGACCGCAGTGAATGATTGGTCCCATATGTAAACAGCATACACAAGTCTGGGGGATCTGTGCATACAAGATTTGCTGTGTAAAGGCATTATTTTTTCACCTGTTGCTCATCTTTAAAATGCATATCAGAAGTATTACCTCTTCCTGCAAGAGGATTGCAAGTAGTTTAGGCTGAAGAGGAGAAAGTGAGTCTTCCCACTCATTATGTGTAATTTTCTTTTGATTTGTTTTGATTCGTCTTAATGGGGATGGAACACCATGTAGGTGTGGGCGTAGATGATGGGGTGGGTAAATTTCATGAGGAATGAGCTGAGTAAGCAAGTTTGAAACGACCTCTTGAAACGACTCTTCGTAGAAGCCTTGGGGAGGCAATCAGACACTTGTTTTAGCATCCTTTAACAAATCCCCATGCTGAGTTTAACAAAACTGTGAAAGCAAAAGATTATGCAGCCAAAATTAAATGGTCATGTCAACTCCTTCTGCATAGGAATTGGTTTTGTTACTATGAAGTCTGTTGTCAATAAAATCATGTGACTTCTAGCCCAGAAGACCACATATATCGTGTGTTTCTGCTCACATCCAAGGCTATTGACTCAGGCCCGTGAGGCAGCCACCTCTCAGCAGTATCAAGGTTTTCCTAGGCTGGCCCAGAGCTCTTGAGACTGAGGGATCAGTAGAGAAAGGAAGGATAGAAATTGTAGAGCAATTCCATGGGTGAAAGAGAGCTTTCATCCATCCCATCTGTCCATGGTACCATAAGGAACTCAGATAAATGTCAACTCTAACTTTTCCACAGTCCACAGTGTGATAATCCAGAAGAGAAAAGGGGTTCAGGAAGTGGAGTTACAGGTAAATAACTCAGCAAAATGTCTGTGTTGAAATCACATGGCCAAAAATCTGGGGCTGAAGGGACTGGAGAACTGAAAGGAGGGGGGAAAATTTCTTATAAGTTAGATGTCTGAAAACTCCTGAGTATATCAACAGATTGTCACAAGTCCTACAAATCCCACCCAATCAGCAGAAGAAACCTATGAAAATTCTGCAGGGGGAACTCAAGAGCTGCTTTCAGTGGAAGGAAGCAATCTGACCTATAATTAAGTTTTCATCTCCTATTATTTATCCAACATCATAGCATCTCATCCAACATCTACCTTGCCGACGCTGTTTATTTAGTTAGTTCATTATATTTCTCTGTAATTTGTTGCAGTTGAGCTGAACACAATGGCTTAGAAAAACACCATTCCAAACACTTTCATCATCACAACTTTCTAAATGACCCAACCCTGCTTGTTGCCAAGTAGAGAAAGAAGCATTGCTGTTTCTGTCAGACTTGACTGCTGTCCTTTGCCCCTAAAAATCCACCTGCACCTGCTCTGGGACCTGCTATTCATTCATCCTCTATCAGCTTTCAGACATGATGAACGTGGAGGGCAAAGCAGATGCATAAATGCAAAATGTAAAAG
The DNA here is from genome assembly GCA_035041135.1 of Platyrinchus mystaceus. Taxonomy (NCBI): domain Eukaryota; kingdom Metazoa; phylum Chordata; class Aves; order Passeriformes; family Tyrannidae; genus Platyrinchus; species Platyrinchus mystaceus. Next base: position 70,850,757 of record JAWWLV010000121.1, on the reverse strand, counting down.
AGAAAGAGATGAGTGGCAGAAAGATAGTGACCTGCATTTGACACACCCTGCTTTTCTAGATTGTAGTTTCACATTATTCTTTATAAGCTGTATGTTATTTTCTTGATTAGGACTGGGACCATGTTTTGGGTGATGTGGTAATAAAGCTTCAGTTTCAACAGGTATGGGACCATTAAGCAAGGTTGCAAAGGGTCTCTGATCAATTACAATCAACAAAACTTGAATGAGTCTTAATTTATCTGAGGATGAAACTGTGCCAGGATCTGCATCATGTATGTCCATCAGTTTGACATGCACAGACCTGTGACAAGCTTCTATACAGTGGTAAATATCACCTATAAGAAATAAAGACAGGGAGACCTGGTAGTTCATGTCCTGGGTGCCATGTAGATGATTGGAGACAGCCATCTTGGTATGAAAGCAACAAAATAATGAGGATCAGCAGGTCTGATTCTGATTTCAATTATATTTATGTAACCCAGGAGTGACTCCACCAAGATGTGGAGCAGTAATGGTGGATATGCAGTGGCAGGCCAAGATTCTGTCTTAGGTAAATAGGTTTCATCCGTAATGCTGCCAAGGCATTGTAGACGGTTCAGTAATCGGAGCTGTGACAGCAGCACGGTCATGTCCTAGCTAGCTTCAACAGCATGGCAGGGAATCTGCAGCTGCACAGGCTGCGGAAGGAGCTCCATATGTGTTTAAGAAGGAAGAAGCAAGAGCTTAAAACACCGTATCTTCCTGGCTATTGTTGATGTGCTAGATGACAGCTGGTTTCAGTACATCTTACATGCTGCAGTCACAGCTCTGAGTACATCATAGGCATAGTGTAGGAGGCTGGAAGATATAAGCTGCTCTTGGAAAATCTGGAAATCTTAGCAAAGAAATGTACTTCTTTAAGGTACACTCCAGGTAATTCCCAAGTAGTCTGAAGTACTGCAAATGAGAAATCTTTTCACAGACACAGAAGTCCTTTTTTCTTCTTTTTTTTTTTTCCCTTTTCTCTGGCAATCAGATGAACCGAGGGATGGTTTTGATTCAGAATCTGGAGCAGATATGGGGAGGATTGATTCATGATCCTTTTTTTTTTCACTTTTAATGGGCTGACGGACTGTGCTTCAGGCCTGTGTTCCAAAAGCTTGATCCAAAATCCACTGAAGTCAGTTCTTGTAGAGTGCACTGTGCTGTGAATTTGGCTGTAAAGTAGTACTCAACTACCACTCTGTAAAGCAACATGGAATATAATTTTTTTTTAATTACCACAACTATTAAACAATCCCTAAAAAAATCTACCATGGCTTCCTCCTGCCAAAGCTTCCTGATCCCTATTCTGTACCTTACTTTTCAGCAGTTTGGCACTCCCCTCTCACAGATAATCTGGCATCTGTCCTTGCCCCGTGGCAGGAATACTTGCCTGTTCCCATGTTGTCTCCTTTGTTCCCTTACCACTATTCCCAGACAAGCTCATGTGAGCCACTGAAATGAAAAGGTTGCACAGTGTAACAGAAAAGAAAAGTGTAAACGACCAAGATGTGCCTGTAGCAGGAACATTTTCTCTCATCTTTTCCTATTGCAAAAATCCTTGGCATTTATACACACACACAGATGCACACACGCACACACACAAACCCTGCCCATCCTTTACTGTCCTCTTTGTTATAATGACTGCATAAGATTGGAAACTCCTCAGGGAAGGGTCCTGGTGCATGGCTTGCTCTCAAAAGTGTCGTGCACGCCTGGGCTGTTGTTTTAATTATCGAGGTAAGGCTACCAGTCAACATACCACACTGAATAGGCATCTGGTCTGTAAAGTCAGAGCTTCAGAAAGCTCTTTTGAAAGTACCACTTTAGCAGAGCAGCAGAGGTGTTTTCATTTAAACTTGTAGCACTAGGACTGTGCAAATAAGTGCAAATAATGAGCTTCATCAGTCGAGCTGCTGGACTGAAAAATTGTGGGGTTGAAACCTCTTAGTTTGAATGAAAAAGGAATTAGATGAATCTGACTGATCTTGCTGAAATGAAACCTGTATCATTCCATTCAGTAAGAAATATTGCATTTGACTGAAAATTATATGATTCACTTTGGAAAATTTTGAAAGATTCAAAGGAACTGAGGAGGCAGGATCACAGAACTCCAGAATGATCGGGGTTGGAAAGGACCTCTGGAGATCATCTCGGTTCACTCCACCCCTGCTCAGGCAGTTGCCCAAGACCATGTTCAGGCATCCTTTGAGTACCTCAAAGGATGGAGATTCAGCAAGTTCTTTGGGTGACCTGTGCCAGTGCTTAGTCACCATCACATTAAAAAAAGTACTTCCTTATGTTCAGACTCACAAACACTTTACTTCTGGAGGTGTTGGTATCCTTCTCACTGAAAACATCAGGACAAAAGCTGGAAGGCAGACTTGAATGTTCATCTCTCTCTCTCCTAGGGAGAATTAACCAAGCACTCTGTGAGGATATTCTGAGATAGGATACTGCAGTCACTTTTGTTACTTTGCACAGTAACTTGGCCTTCACTACTGAGCAACACTGAGGGCCATCTTCCTTTTCTGAGCAGTCTGGCCTCACTCAGAACCATGACTCTGGTGCCATTTCACTCCCCTGCTACATGACTCTGTAAGTACTTCAACAGAAACAGAACAGCTCACACAGGAGAGACACACCTCAATGTATTTATAACCTCCTGGATAACAGTGACTTGAGAGGTGGAATGTGTTAATGCAGGTTTAACACCTCCACTGGTTCAAGGCAGAGGTTTGCACGTGAGGACTTTAACCTGGGAGATATTTTGTAGGTATTTTGCAGAAGAGGTTGCTCTGTCTCCTCCTCTTGGAGCTGTCCCATTTCTTATAAAACATCCATATAGTCATGGAGGAAGAGTGTGAAGAATGACTCCTGGCATGCTAGTTAAAACGTTCTCCTGGTAGGTGTGACATGCAGGCCACTCAGCCCTGCTCCAATTAATGCTTAATTATTTACAAAAAGAAGACAGTGTAAACAGAAGACAGTGTAAACAGGAGCAAAAGCCTGGTCCTCAGACTGTCTCCTGGGATTAACTGAAAGGTAGAAGGTGAAGAGAAGGCAGGGGTGGAAGATCAGCTCCCCCAGCCCACACCACCATCTCCCATAGGTTACATTTCTTCCTGCAAAATGTTGGCTTATTGGGCAATTCTCCCCCCACCATCTCTGTGACCCCAGCCCTCTATTCCTGACACATTCATGGCAGTTAACTTCAACCCACAAATAGTTTCACACTGACAAAAAATTGCTCAATGCATTGAGTCTTCACCAGAAAAAATTTACCAGCTCTGCAGGACCGTTTGCAGTGGAAACGCCGCCCATGCACCTCTGTCTTTTGGAGTTTCCATCAGACTGCTGGAGCAGGCTAGGAAGCCTTATCTCCACACTCCTTTAAGGTGCTGCTGTCAGATCGCCAGGCATTTTAAGGTGCTTTGACTGCAGTGTCTAATTTACCTGCTAAGTGTTTGCACAATGCCAAGTACAATGGGGTCCTGACTCTGGCAGTGGTGCCCAGACACTGCTATCATTAACTATAATTACAACTGATTACACAAATCACAGTTCACGTCATGGAGCAGGCTCTTCTCGGTCCTCAGAGGCCACAGGGCTCCACCTGAGCACCCAGCCAGAGCACCGCACCCTGGGCCACCAGCCCTGCTCCCCGCAGCAGGGGCAGGGTCAGCCAGAGAATGGCGAGCCACTAAGAAGGTGGCTCTTGCACTGGAGGGAGGAGGCAGAGGCTCATGCCTTATCCTCTGCTTGGCACCCTTGTGGGTCTAATGGCGGCTCTGGCAAAATATTCTTGCAGTCTTTCCCTCAGGGCTTGTTGGTAGCCAGCCGAAGTAAAATTGTTTGCCAGGGCCTGTGCAGTTGCACTTTGGCAACCTAAAGGCAGTCTGCTGCACACATTTCCCCGTGTTCAGTGGGCATCAGGGACTCCTGGGCTGTATATACGTCACCTCTCAGGACAACCTTGTTAAAACAAAAGGAGAACCAAAAAATGCTGGCTGCTTCCATCTACTAGCCCTTAATTTTGACATATGCAAATTAGTAAGTGCTGCCTATTGGAGAAAGTATAGAGGAGAAAACTATAGCTGCTCATTTTCACGTACTTAATTAGACTCTGATAATTACCACTCTGTGCATTTTAACTCTGTAAGAGCAACACATAGCCTGGGCACATATGGCAGCAAATATTTCAGAGACTGAGTCAGTAGGTGTACAGCAAGCTGTTCTATATATATTTATCAGGGCTCTGAAATATGCTTTTTCAATTTTTCAAGGCACTCCATACTCCTCACTGGTATCTACTTGTCCAGTGTCATACTCCTGCCAGTGCTGGCACTCCCTTTTCCACTGCACTAATGAGAAACAAAGTTAAATAAAACACATTGCCTAAAGTTAAGTCTAGGCTAGCAGAAGTAACTCTCAAAGTCAAAGCTGTTTTAGGTTGGGATGATTCTCAAAACATTACTCAAACAAATTTACAAAGAAAATAAAGTTTTATCTTTTAACTGGAGAAACAGTGGCAGATGGCAGAGCCGGCAGCAGGACATGGGCTCTGCAAGGCCTAGCATGGCAGACGAGCTTTTTCATGAGAGGATCAGGCTCAGAGTAAGGCCTCACCCATGTCTGTGAAGATTCACCACCAAAATTCTACTGTATCATTGTTGTTATTTTCATCTGTGAAGTGTAGGAATTTCAAAAGCCACCAATGATATTTTCATTGAGTTGTCTAAGACTGCCAATATTTTTGGTTTTGATTTTTGTTTTTGGTCTTTTGTCTTTTGACATTTATATAAAATCACGCTGCGTAATATTTTAGGCAGCAAACTCTGAAACCAAAGCTGCAAGTCTGTGATTTCAGTTCTGGTAGTGGGATAATGGTTTTTACCTTTGGACAAGGCCTGATTATCTATGGTTGCTGTGGCACTGGAATGTACCCAGCACTTCTTCAAACTGAGACTGGAAGTGCTTTTAAAGTAAACATTGCAGAAGTAACACAATAGAACTGAAGAATTGAAATTTTAGAGTTCAGCAAAAACATTTTGACCTCCTTCCATGAGATTTTTCCATCTCATTTTTCAAATCTAAAATATTTTGCTGATACTGCAAATCTAGAATAATTCATTTCCAAATTTATGCCATGAGACTGTTTTACTCTTGCCTCCCAGACATTCAGCTCACCACAAAACCAGGTAGTTGGACTCTTTTTGTTTTGTGCATCCAGCTAAGCAACTTTTAAAGTCATACCAAGGATGTTCACAAATACTTGCAAGATTTCATATCCTTATTTTGTATATAGGTAACAATGAACAGACAATTTCCCTTTAAATGGTTTTGCATAATTTTTTAATAAGACAAATGTTTATTTTAAGACTCTTTGAGTAAAAGAATTTACCTGCTGAACAACTAGACTTTTTTCCAAAGTTGACAAAAGCCTTCCATTTTATCACGTGTATAAAGAGGCATTCATTTTCCATGTATAAATTGCTCTCA
>JAWWLV010000121.1:70830229-70845134 GCA_035041135.1 Platyrinchus mystaceus | reverse complement strand
GACAGGAAAGCAATTTCTCATCCTCCTCAGCTGATAAATACTTTGTTAGCCTTGGAGGGAGAAGTGATACACATAGGTGGCATTCCTGTGGTGGAGTCAAGAGAACAGCTGACTTTTGCTAGCTTTGCTGTGTGGAGGCAGACCTGAAACCACCACTGGGCTCAGCCCCTCCGTGCAATGGGTTGAGGTCAGCCACAGCAAGCAGAGGCTGTGCAGAAGTGGGGGCTGTGATCCCTGGGTACTACCCTGGGTAGTAACCTGAGTACTACCCAGGGATGTGGCTCACAGCCACATGAATCACATGAATCACTCAAACCTTTCTTCCAGTTCTACATCAATCAGCCTTTAGGCCAAAAAGGTAGAGTTCTCCTGAATGTGACAAAATGCTGACAAATGAAATGTAGATTTCTTGATAGAATTTATTAATCTCCCAAACTTTACCATTCAGTGGAGAGACCAGAATATGAAATGCAGAACACCAAAAACCACCCCGAAGCTATACCTACTGTGATACAGAGGAAGCTTCATCTACATTGTTCTCAGTTTCATGAACAAAGTGTGCACATCTTCTTCATTAAGAGAGAAGCAGCAGATGGGTTGTGTTGTCAGCCTCTCTGCCCTTGGCATTTAACATTAAGGTCAATTTTTGTTAGGTAACTCTTATTCATAGCAGAAGACATCATATGCCAGCTTTTCTCTGAACAAGAAGAAAGCAATTGTCTCTCCTAAAGTACTAATGCTCTTGGTAAATGCATTGTGTAATACTTTCAATATGCTTATATCCTTTCTAATTGCAAAAAATAAAATAAATTAAAATGAAAATTTAAAAATTACACCATGCTGTCAAGAGCCATAAAATGACCTAACTTGATGGCTCTGCTCTCTGTTTTGATTTTCAAAGCCATGTTTTCTCAGTAAAGCCTTCAAACAGCAAAAACATCCAGCGTTACAGATGTTTACAATTATAGGCAACTGAATGAGAAAAGCAGGATTTATTTATCAATCAGTATTTTTGCTCACCCTACATCCCATCAGGTACCATAGGTATTGCTGGACATACAGCACCGGCATCACTTCCATTCAAGGAGGGCAGGACACATCTAGGATGCAAGTAGGCACATGCCAGCACCACACATTCTCATACACTGTCCCAGGGCAGGCAGCAGATACTGGCACAAGGCAGCCCAGGCTCCCTCCTTTCAGGCTGGCTGAGCAAAGCTGGGGTGTTCTGTGAAGAGATTGGGCCCATCTGGAAATTTTGAATGAGAGGAAGAAATTTTGCCTTTTCTGCAGTAATGCCACAGCAGCCAAGCAACCCCTGCTTCCCTCTTTTTGTCTGGAAGGCTCAGACGAATGTCTGAGCTCATCGACACATCAATTCACAAGGAGCCCAACCCTCCTGAGGGGGATCCTCCTCAGAGATCTACAGCACACACATTCTCAGTGGATCACCTGATACATAGGAGACCTGATGAACTTGCTAAGCATTTGTCAGCCATCTGTGTGGTACATGTGCAACTCATACAGTGCATCCCAGCTGTGATAGAGTACGTATGTTATAGAGTACTCAAACCCTTATTTCTCCATGAGATTTTCCAGGAAGAGCTTTGAGCATCCTACAATTGAAAACTCACTCTGAGCACAAAATAGTCTAAACTTGAAGAAGGTCTAGAAGAAGTCAGAGCATGTTGGAACAATGATGTTTTGATGTATTGTCTTTCTGCTGGATACGTGCCCCAAGAACACATGTGCAGAAATTGACAGTCTTCCTTCATGAGAAACTGAAGTTGTTTCAGCATTTGAAAATAAGATTGCATTCAGCACAGCAGCCATGCTTATCTTCCCTGTGTAGGAAGACTATTTGTCCTTTTCTGGACTAAAAACCACCTCTTTGGAGCCATTCAAATTTTGGTGAGATGAATCTCCTTCCTTCCCTGTAGACCAAACACTCCCATTGTCAACCTCAGTGGCTTATGTAAATAATGCAGGGCTGAGTGGCATGGGAAGAAGAGGAGAGAGGAGAAATCAACCTGTGGTAAACTGTCTTCTTTTTTAATGTTCAGAAGTGATGTGTAAAGACCTGGCTGATTTAACAAAATGTATCTTACTGTGGCCTGAAAGAGGAAGCATGTGAAAGTATTGCCCTTATACTCTACCCACTATGTGAAACATCTGTTACGAAAAAAGTACATTTGGAAAAAAGCAGCTTCAGCTGACTTCAGCTGCGTAAAAGCTAAGCACACAGTCCAGACCAGGCATGTTGGCTCTCAATATTTCTAGCAGGGACACTTCCAGAAGGCAATTCCTCCCAATGATACTTCATACTCTAGATTCTTCCTATATGTGGAAAGAAAAATAACTTCCACTATCTTGCTTCTTCTGATCAGATACTGAAATTACATCATCATCTCTGTGCCTGAACAAGATCGCTCTCCTCTTTCTCTGCCTCTTTATAAATATTCAGGACTGTTAAGCAGAAATATCTGGGCTATGACCAATCAAATTAGCTTAAGGAGGTACATGGTATAATTCTGGTCTAACCTCTGTGGTCACGTACCCAGCACCGTGGCACACATGTCATTTGAGCACCTTTTTTAATCCCGCTGATCCAAGCAAGGCAGTGTTGGTAGCACATTTACTTGTGGTATTAGTGTGAGGCAGGGGAAGGATAGTTTTCCCAAAGAACTGCTGAAGAGAGATGCAAAAAGGGAATGGATTTGGTTTGAGACTGCACAGCTCTGGGTGAGGTTAGTACACTTATGTGTTGATAAACAAACTCACAAACAGAAAACTGACTGACACAAATCCTCCTTTGCACAGAACCTGTAATTACTAATCTTATTTTATAGTGGGGACACATTTTAAATTCTAAAAAGCGGAGATTTAAAGCCTAGGGTTTTCAGAAAATCACATTGTATCCTACCTTTTTATGTCTTTCTTTTAAAAAGAAACAAACACTTTGAACAGGAAAGATGGGGTTAGGATAGACTTTCCATGCAAAACAAAGCCAGAAGAAGTCTGCCTCATGAACTGTAACTTCTCAATTTCCTTTTTTCTTTAACATTAAATTAACAATGGTCTTCTTGAATTTATTCCACTCAGTTTAAATAAACTAAACAAAAAAACAAACCAACGAACAAAAAACCTTTTTGCATCTATCTTCCAGACACAGATCCAACATTAGGGCGGTGATGGAAACAAGTACCACTGTTAGACTGCATGGTCCATCACAGCCAGGATCTCAAGATGCTCATAAAAATCTGGGAGTCACTTTCATTATATCGAGTGTGTGCATACATGCAAAGCACATTTGCATCACAGGGAGCAGTGAATGGTAGGCATGTAATAACATGTGAAGAAGATATACCCCACTGGAGCAAGAAACAGAAATACTTAATGAAGAGGCTGACAGTTCTTTACCTGACATCTGATTCTGCCTTGGCAAAAGTGACTTTAAGTTTTCTTTTGTAACTGTCATGGAATTTTGAATTTGTGTATGTGCAGACCTCCAATAATTACATAATGGACACATCAGTAATGGAATAAAGAGAAAGGCAATTAGTTTTGATTAAAAGATCCTAGTTTCTTTTAATGTCATTGGTAGGACATATGTCAACATCCAGCAACTATTTTTTTATTTCCTTTTATTCGATTTTTTTTTCCAGAGAAGTGAATTTACCATGCCAGATTACATCATTTTCACATACATTCTACATATGGCTCTTCCATAAATTATAAACACAGATGCAGAACCATAGCTTGCTTGGCTCCTGCCCCTGAGAGTGACACCCATTCAACCACTAGCTGCAGAAGAGCTGTACTGCAAAACTGACGTAATGTGTGTGAAAAGAGGAATTATTCCCACTGGGAAGCAAAACTGAAGTGATTCCAGAGTTCTTGTTTCTTCTTGTCCACCAAGGACTGCAGAAGGTCAGTGTAGATAGTATCCTTCTGAACAAGTATCTCTGGCCTAAGTAGCCATTGGATTTGAAGATCCTTGTGGCAGTTGGAGACTGCTGTGTGTCTCATAAAGAAATGTGGAAAATTACAACTTTTCTATAAGCATGTGAAACAGAATCTATTTTCCTACTTTCTTATCCAATAGGTGTTTGAGATATTCCAAATGCTTCAAAATCAAATAACTGCTTCAGACTTTTCACAGAATGCCAGAATGGCTGAGGTGGGAAGGGACATGGATGTCATCTGGTCCAGCTCCTTGCTCATTCAGGGTTACCTAGCACAGATTGCCCTCAACTCTGTCCAGACAGCTTTTGAATATCTCCAAGGATAGTGACTACACATCTCTGGGCAACCTGTGCCAGTGCTTGGTCACTCTCACAGTAAAAAAGTGTTTCCTGATGTTCAGATGGAGATTTCTGTGTTTTAATTTCTGCCCATTGGCTCTGGTCCTGTCTCTGGGCACTACTGAAAGAGCCTGGCTCCTTCTTCTTTGCACCTCCCCTTAACAATCCCACCATTCTCAGCCTTTTGTGATTGGAGAAATGCTGCAATCCCTGCTTTTGCAGACAGATGTCTTCAGCAGAAGCAAAGGTGTGCTGTTTGAGCTTTTACAATTTCTTGTCTATTTACATGTCTATCTATGACATGTAAAACTCCAGAAACCAGCTTTCTACTTCTGCTAACTACTCAGTTATATTTAGTTCTCATGCAGCACAAGACATGCATGCACACCTTTCTTATAGAGAATTTTTTTCTAATACACTGCATCTTCTTAGCAAATAGAAGACATCTGAAGGCAAGTGTTTCATGACTGCTTACAGAGTTTTAAAAAATGCTTCAGTGATGAAGAAGAAAAGGTGACAGACTCCTGTAGTCAGTTGATTTATCATCACTGCAACAGAGAGCTGTGTTTTGCCTGATGGATATTTTTTGGGTGGCTTCTTTTAACTTCATATTCCAAGTAAAATATTTTTGCAAGCTAACAGGAACAAATGGGTAGATTTTTTAAATTATTTAGGAACCCACCTAATGTCAAGGGCAGTTAGGTGTCTTAAGTGTACTTAAATATCTGGGCCAGAAGAAGAGCAAAGCCAGCTAAACCAGCTAGTAGGGCTATCATAGGGAATAGGTGGTGTCTCTGAGCAGTCTAGAATTAGCATAGACTAAACAAGATTGAAAGCAGGGCCTGTCTTTTTAATAAGTGTTTGTCTAGTGACTCACATCATCAGGGCCCCCACCTCTAACTGGAGCTTTTCACAGTGAAGCTGCTGGGATGCTATTACTAATAATAGTATCGGGAGCCATACCACAGAGGGGTAGATACGTACCTGGCAGTTGCTGTAGCATAATAGGGTGTAGCCAGCTCCAAAGGGGCTCTGGACAAGTTCCATCTCGATGATAGAGCTTGGGCTGCTCTCCACGGCTCTTTCAGATTGCATCTAAACACTCCTCCCTGGAACAAAGTCCTCAGGCACTTCTCTGCTTCAAAGCCTGCATGGGATAATAAGAATGAACAAACGCTTTGTCGTACATGTTGGAAGAAAGAAGGAAGATGCATTTCTGGAGTATGAGGCTCCTTGTAAATACAAGATCTTCTCTGAATCTTTCAGCTGTGTCCACTCTTCCTGCAGTTATTGCTTGGTTATTCTTTGCAGCAGATGTCCTTGTTCATATTGGTGTTAACTTACTGTAGACCCACAGTGCAATTCCACCTGCAAAGCAACTAGATCCGCCTATGCCAAGTCTTCCTAGCCTTATTCTGTCACTGCACAGAGCAGGATAGGAACTCAAAAGCAACATTAAAACTGCATGGGGTGCCCTGTAACCTGAGAATAGGCACAGTTCTGACAGCTCACAAGCTGCTTTATAACATGCTAGAGAGATTTCTTTCTCCCAGGGTGTTGGGATTCTCTTTAGGTACCTCTTCATCCTTTTTTCCCTCTTCCCCTTACCAAGTGCAGGCTGCAGTCAGAGGTGTGATGGTAGCTGGTAAGTGAAACAAAGTGAAGAGAGTTTGCTTTATCAGCTTTTATGCACTCTTGGTCAGATCCCTATTAGAGGGCAACAAAATGCACCCCGTTGCTTTTGTACCCTCCTGCAGCTATTTAGGCAGTCCTGAGAGTAAAGGAGAATAAGTCTCCCTTGTTTTCTCACTTAACATTCTCTTGTCACACAGCAGCTTAAGAAAAACGTTTACCACCAAAAGAGGCAGCTTGTAGGAGGAAAGTGAGAAGACTTGGGATACTGCCATAGCAAACAAAACCGTGGTCCTTTCTGATTGTAGCTGGGCTGCAATGGGCAACACAGAAGAGGGAGAGAAAGGGAATAACAATGCAAGGAGGCTTTATGGAGTAGAAAACAAACAGACAATGAAAGGGTGTGTTCCTGAAATCCTTCAAAGGGTGTTAACTCCTTCATAACAAGACTAATGACTCCCCCTTAAGCTGGTAGTTTCCTTTGTGCCTCATTAAGGATAATTCAGTGGGCCAGGAGTCCTTTCGTTGAAGTCACTGGAGTGATACCAGTAATAACAACAGCAAAACAATGAGCCAAACACTGTGTATATGAGGAAAATAATTGTGCTGAAACTTTTTGTAAAACTTGGTTATAGCCCTGCCAAGCTCTCCTGCAACTTTTCCTTGTTTGTGTGAATGGAACATGTCAAAAATAATTTAATAAACTGCACTCTAGCCTAATGTCAGGTTTGCAATATAGTCCAACAAAACCAGCCCAGTCAAAGAGCTCATGTCTGAGAATGGTTCAAACTCAGATTGTGAAAGGACTGGAATATGAGACATCTCAGCTGGAGCCTTACAAGGTTGCAGCCCAAATATTTTCTTTTCAACAAATAAACTGCACAAGCTGCCTTTTGCAGCTGTGCCCCTTCACCAGGACTGAGGACACATCCCTTCCTCTGCTCCAGCAATGGTCTAATAGCCAGGCAGACTCACTCTTGTGCAGTTTCCATCCCTTCTCAAGGCTGAGGAGGGCACAGGAGCTATGCCTCCCTCTTGCCAGGCTGATGCCTTACCCACTAAGACACATGAAAGGTGTGTGTCATAGCTGCAGTAATTTTCTTCTCAAGGCTGTGTTTTGAAGACTGTGCCTTGCTGGCTATTTCACAGGGGCCCAGCTACACTGCAGGTGGACAGCGTGCTTCCCTAGCAAACCTGACTCATACACTGCTGCTCTGCAGTGCAGGCTCCTCTAGAACCTCACCACCACCACTGCTACCTGTTGACCAGCTCTGGTGGCTTCCTGCTTAGCATGCAGGATCTTCACATCATCCTCCTGAGGTGCCCAGGGTTGCTGCAGTGCCCTAGGGTGCAGTCTACTTTTTTTTGGCAGCAAAACGTGCTTGCAGGAGTCCTGTTCTCTCTCACACTTTATTTCTGCCCTCCCAGTTGTAGCTTGCCACCCCCTCAGTTGTGCCTACACAACTGCTTTCAAATCCACACCCCTCAGCCAGGTTGCTGAAATACCCTGCGGTGAGCTGGGCCACAAGAAGGGAAAGGTGCTGGAGGACATGGGCTGAGTGGAGCATGTGGGAATATCTGCAGCTGAACAAAATGACCTTGGAGTTATACCCCAGAGGTCTACATGGACAAAAAAGGGGCTTTGGCCACTCAGTCCTCTGTGTTTCCATGACACTGATCAGACCTCTGGAGCAAAAGGGTTGCAGCACCCACCTTTCAGTGCCTTCACCTTCTACAGTGAGCCTTGCTTTTTTCCCTGTCTCCAAACCTGATTTACTGCTTTTTGAAGCAAGGAGAGGGTCAAGCAGGACAGGACAGCAGGAATGAAACACTGCCTGGCTGGGAGTTACAGCTGAGGCAAAGACAAAACCCTGGAGATATGTTACTGTCCATGAGGTTTAACGGGGCATTTACATCCAGCTCCAAGTCACCACCATCTGCCTTTCCTGAGAAAGAGAGGCAAACAAGGAAGGAAGAAAAGAAGGTTTTATGCTTTGGGGGGCTGCCTCCTGATTTCAGGGCTGTTTTTCAGATAAGAATACATCTCTCATTCTCTCAGCAGGTCATCCAAATGTTGCCAAGCACCAGGTGTTTAACGTGGCAAATTATTTTGAGATTTAAATTTGTTTGATGCTGATCTGCTTCTGATAGGGTATTTACTGATTTTTCTTTAACACTTTTCTTCCCCCTAAGCAAAAGCTGAAGTTCAGCTGTTCTGTAAATGAATGTCTGTAAGGGAATGGTGGTCGGGAAATATCAAGAAAATACTTCAGTTGTGTCCCTGATTTCCAGAGGTTTTCGCACTCTGAGGACTGAGAGTTGGCTCAAGTTTTTCCATCTGTCTACTGGCTCATGTCCTTTCCTGCAAGGAAGAGACAGTGAGGGAAAGACTTTTCTCTGAGCTTGAGCTTCTTTATCATGGCTTCCAAAATCTAGAGCCCATCAAGTTTTCTTATTTCTTCACAAACCTCCTGATATGTTTGTGTTTTCTGGGTTGATTACATGGGACACTTGTGTTTCCCAGTACCACTTAACCACTGAGAATGTATATAAAAGCAGCATTATTTTTTCACTTGAAAAGCCTAACAGAATCTTAGCAATAATTTCTCATTAATTCGAAAGATATGCTAAAAGGGCTAGATAAAACATATCATGAAGCACCATGAAGTGTGACGTGTAATGGTGGAATGAGTAGGATTTTATTTCCCCTATCTTTTAGCTGCCTTTCAGTTTCTCCAGAGTCCATCTGTGTCCAGAGGTGGTGTTGATGCAACTTGTTGCAAGGGAAATATTCACTGACCATAAACTTGGATAAACATATTCCACACTCATGAATTTTCTTAGTCTAAAATGGGCATTTATTCTTCAAGCCTGGAGGAAACATAAATTCTTTGACAAATGTCCCAGCTGAATTTATTATTTATCGGAAAATATCTCCCAGATTTGGGATGGGGGATGTGGAAAGAAAATTAGTCTTATTATTGAAAAAATAATCTACATTGTAAGCAATCATGCCAGAATAAATTTTTTTTGCTTCAGAACCAAGTGACCATGGAGGGATCTGATCTGGAAACATCACAAAACAGCTTAACCCATAATTACTGTGCCAGCCAGCTTCTCTTTGGAGGCATTTCTTACTGGTCTTGTTCGGCTTAGGAAAATGAAATACGCTAGTAAATGCATTACATAACACATAGTGATTATTTTCAAGTCACATGAGCAAAGAAGGTTTCAATGTTTTTTAATGAATGTGTCCAGAAATACTTTGACATCTCCAAAAAAGTTTGATTCATTACAGGGAACTTAAAAGTCTTCCAAGGTTTGGTCACTGGCAACTAACATACTTTTCCCTGGCCACTTCTAGTCAATAGTCGTTTAAAATCTTGTTAGCCACTATATTGCCAAAACACCCTTTCTCTTAGTGCAGAGTACACTTCAAAGTAATAGGTCACATATTTCTCTCTTTGCTAGACAGCAATAAGTTACAGGTAACTTTAGGAAGTTGCAATAATGCAACACTTCTTGAGACCAGACTTTGTGTGCTAAGGGGGTTTCGTTTGATTTTTCAGTCCACGGCTACAATGAGAAAAAAATTACATGGGCGTTTTGTGATTTTATCGTCAATAATTCCGGCCCTTACACACTGCTTTGTAGTCATTTTAGACTGTGCAAAGTGAGTTAAAAGTGGATGTACCAATCAGACCGATAGTGTTTTACTCCCACTCTGCAGGGACGATAGTGACTATGCATGGTTGCAGGTAATGGAGAATCATCTCTTTTTCCCTGAAAGGGACTAGATTCTACTACTCCTACTCAGGCTGAAGTCCTAGTTTTACAATACAGCAACTTGAGCAGAAACACCAGTGGAAGGGGTTCACGTTTGCCACCCCCACCTTCTACCACGTCTTTCCAGATGTCAGCACGCTACCCCTACATTAGCAAGCTCAGCCAGGTTTGAAAACAACCTCCTATTTCTGACAGTTGTTTTTCCCTTCAGTGGTTCACAGAGGAGGCAACGTGTACTCTGGGGGTGAGAGCAGGCATGCTGAGGCAGGTGTGAGCACCTTCCAGGGACAGCACTGGGGTAGCCTGCCATGGAAGCCAAATGCATTTCATCCCTACCTGAACCATAGGCAGCTCACAGTTCTTGGGGTCTCTCTGTTCACAATCCTGCCTTCTCCCACCAGGGCAATGAAATGCTATTAAAGAATGTTTCCCTTTTGCATTCCTATCTGACCGGTGCATCTTTTGGCACTCTTGCTCCCTTTTCTTCTGCTAACCCCGGCAGTGTGTCACGATTGCACCTTCTCAAAGGTCATATCCTTTCTCAATAATTGTCCTGGCCCTAGGTTACACCAACACACAATAGAGAGGCAACTGCAGCAAGAAAGGAAGAATTTAGTAAGCAGAAAACTAAACTAGGTGATTCACCAGTTTTTCAGGTCCTTTTTAAAAATCTACAGGTATGGTATCAGAAATCTCAAGTAAAGAATTAATCCTCAAAACACCTCCTCAAGTGGGGCCACTTGCTGGTGCCAACACTAGAACTTGTGTATGAGAACTTCATGCATGAGAAGACCTAGATAGAGCAGTGTTTTTTCCACCTAGAGAGTGGTTAGGATGGTGCTGTTATTTTCCATAAATTATTCTTTTATTCTTCCTGAAAAGTCCAAAACAATGATTCAAATTTTCACTCAGACACAGTCAAAATAAGCCAGGACTTCCAATGTACAAAGCACTTCTCAGACATCCATTAATCCTCAAAACAGCCTGTGAGGTACGAAATTGTAAGTGTTATTATCCCCACTTCACAGGTGGGGACTCTGAGGCAGGGAGATTATGTGATTTGCCACAGGCTACACAGCAAATCCGTGCCAGACCCAGGATTAAAATTCAGCAGCACCTGACATCTGGGCAAATACACAAGCCCTGTACTCTGCTGCCTCTACAATATGTGTTTACTTGTGCACATGCCTGTCTTAAGCAGGTGTCCTGATGAGTATTCATAATCAAGCACTGTATGTCCCTGTGCAGTACAAGGGTGTACACACATATCAAGAATGTACAAATCTAAGCAAAGCACAGGTTAAAACATGTTGATTTGAAGAAATTTCTCCAAAAGTCTAAATGAAGATCTGCACAGCCAGCTTTTGAAAGTTGTATATTGCTGGTTAACTTCAAACAGAGAAGTAAAGTCTGGGACGTAGAGTGTTTTGTGTTATGCCAACAGACAAAAAGGATATTATTTAAATTAGTGTTTTCCTGCCCATTTTATTTCTGAAGAAAATGCACAGACAGGCCTGTGTTCAAGAGCAGACAAGAATTCTGTTTTCCTTGTGCTGGGAAACACAGATTGGTTTCATGAATTTAAAAGAAACACCATAAATTTTCATGTAAGTAGTGAATCTTCCTGATAAGGTTTTTCTACTTCGAAATATATACCATTTGTTGCTCTAGTAGCATGTAAGATAATTTTGTCTCTTGTCATACTACTAAGTTCTCCTTATCAGTTCATTATGCAAAACCCTGATCACTGAAGTTAAATGATTTTACTTGTCCACGGCGGAAAGTACTTTGTGTCATTTTTCATTTTCCATCTCGAAGACTGTTATGAAAAGATTAATTTCTAACCTCAAGAGAAAGTTTCTGTTTTCTTCAGTTTGTGTGCAAGTCATTTCTAACGAACATTTAAAAAGGCAGAAAAATAAAAAAGTGGCAATGAATGGAAAGGTTTGGAATCAGATTTCTTCTCTGGCACTGGCAGATCCTCCCTTTATATGTTTTCATCACACTCTGCACCAAAAGCTTGTGAGTTTGCATAACAACACCCCACCAGACCTTTCTCCCCTAATCTGAATCAATACAGAACAGCTACTCTTTCCTCCCTGTCTTTATGTCACTTTCCCTGGTTCCTCCAAGCTCTCCTTTCTAACCACAGCTCTGTCTTCTTCAGTCTTGCCCACTCACTTCTCACTCTCCCACTTCCTTTCACTGAAACCTTAGAGATATCCAGAAGATATTAGAATCAGATTGACTGCTGAAGAGAGAGGGGAAAATAGAGAAAATAAAATGTAAGAGATTCTTTCATAGGGAAAAAAAATTAGAATAATAACAGTTTTCTGCATTTTAGAAGCTTTAAAGTTATATCAGAATATTCCTACAAAACAATTTATTTGCTTAAATAATCTTGCACTGCTAGGTGCATTCTGTACAAAATAAAAAATACAGTATGATAGTCAAGTCTTAATGGCATTCAGATATTTCCTGCAAAGCACATTGCAACACTGATAGGAAAAAATTTTGGAACCCTGCATTGCTAAAGGAAGCATACCAAAAAACCAACCACTGCTCATCTGTTCCCATTAAAGCAGATTATCTATGCCATTAACCAGTGTATCCTTCTGAGAATACACTCAGGACATATGCCACTTGCTCTCTTCTAAATACATTTACATATTTTTTTGATTGTTCTGCCCAGTTCCATACGACATACTGCAACATGACCATTCCAGTCACTTTGACTTATTCTTACATTTTCTTTTCTCTTTTCTCTGTTTGGTTTATTTCTTTTCATGCTATGGGCTTTTTGTCCTTCTTTTCTTCAACCAGTATGTATTTTTCTCTTTGATTTTATCAGTGTATTTCATGTCCCACCCTTTTATGCACAGCGGCAAATTGCTGCCACTGGAGATCTTGGTGAGGACACATCACACCACTCATAACTGTAATGAAACTATTCTTCTTCTGCAAAGGTATTCATTCAGTGGCTGCCTATCTCATACTTGGGTTTGACTTTAAATGTAGTACTTAAAACTGCTTTTAGAGCTTATGACACTTAACAGTGCAGTTAAAGTCTATCTCAGATATGAATTCTGCATAAACAGACACATTGTCCTTGTTGAAGACCAGCGAAGAGCGGGAGACCAGTAAAAATACAGTCCAGTTGCTCCATCTGAACATGGAGTTGCTAACCATATGCTTAAGAGCCAGGTAAGAACTATGTGGCTCCTCAAAGTCCAGCTCCCTCAAGAGCTGTATCAGCCCTTGACAACTGCTATGATAACACAAAGTAAGGGTCATTTTAGAGATAAGTAATGCTCATCCTTAGTTAGACAGAAAGGACCAGACATTAAAATGCAACACTAGTTCCTGCCAGGACTCCTCTGTCTGGTCTTAGTCATATTAAAATAACAATGATAATATTAGAAATGTTGCTTAAAGTTTATTTTCTTTGCTCTCTTCATTTGAAGATAAGAATGGTCATGATTTTTAAATCATTCATCTGCTCTGGATAAATGTTACAGTTTGTGGGTGTGCCAATTAAAGTTAATTATTACTTGACTGATCTGACTTAGCATTAAAATGTCTGGTAGAACTGGCTCTGATCTTGCAAAGGGGACTTTTTCTACTGTATTCCTGTGTGATTAGGAAGCTTGTTATCTTGGGATCTGAATTTCCTGATCATCCCTCCAAAAAACAAGATGTCTAATGAATGCCAAAATCATTCCATTTAATATAATTCATCTGCATTGGGCCAGACCTCCATTTCTTTATAAAGACATAATTTGTGCAATTTACCCCATTCAACTTAGCATGTGTTGTACAAATTTAAGCAGTGCCACTGGTCCCTTTTTACTGCCAAAGGAAAGAAATAAGAAGTTCTGATCCATACCATCCTAAAAAGGTACTAGAGAGAACTGATGTGATACATGTTCCAAAAGCTGTTTATTTCATGCCATGGCTAAAAAAAGACACTTTCAGGGACTATTTCAGGTTTAGACAGTGGAACCTTAGCTGCTGAACTTAAGTGAAATAAATCCCACTCATTTTCATCCAATGGCTGACCACTACTTAGTGGTTGATAGATTATCTGCATCAGAATGGATCTTCCCCTTCCAACTTACTTGTGTGGTTTCAATTACAGCTTTCAAAAGTTCACTTTTCAGTTATTTCAAGAAAAAAATAATTTTTCATTTGTTTTGCTTTAGTCTGAAATGACATTTTTTACTAGGCAACACTAACAAGACAACAAAAATGTTTACTATTGACTGAAGCTATCATTCAACTTGGAAAGGGATGTTTTGTTTTAAACTTGGTGATTTTTATCTGTTCCTTGAATTTTCTTATCCCTTTAAAATTTAGGATTAAATGTAAACAAACTTTGAAATTAGCTATTTCCTCAAAACAAAATAAACCCAGAAAACTTATTTCAGAAAATGTTAAGAGAAGATGATGCAAAAGTCAAACAAAACTATGCATAAAATCACGTCGAATTCTGTTTCAGATCTTCTGCAATTATATAATTTGGTAAAATAAATCACTTATACGAAAAATGTTGTTCAGTTTTAGTTTTCTTATGTTATTTCAAGTCAACAACACTAAACAAAGCAGCTCTCTCTTTAATGTGTCTCTAAGTGCATAAAAGTAGATATTCAAAGGCTATATATATATGGAAGAGAAAATTAATCAATTTAATCATCTAAGTGAGAACAAGAACTGAAAAAATAGAAGTGGAAAGGAAATTTTATCTCATTTATACAGCAATTTAAGCATGTACTCTGCTGCACTGTAATCTGCTAAAGGTTTTGCTGAATTGCAGCTCTGATCTTGGCAAACAAGAGATGTGGAAAACATATATTAGAGCTTATATTTCTAGTGAGGTAAAAAAAATAAACAACACGCAGGCCAAATGCATGCGTGCTGCCCGTTCTTGAGACAGCGTTGTCACTGTCTGGTAGGTATATGATGAAAGAAAAAGGTGGGACCTAGTACAAGTAGGGTGCTGCTTGTACTAGAGAAGAGCTGTTATTGCACTGGGGAACATGTAAAACACAAACACTCACTCATTCTTCTGTTTGCTGTGTTGTGACGTATCCACCTTCCCCAAGTACCTTTTCCTCTTTGTTTGATTCCCAAATGAAAAGAAAGAAGAGGACTCTGGGTTCCTTTTAAGTACTACTCATACCTCT
>JAWWLV010000121.1:70812293-70828448 GCA_035041135.1 Platyrinchus mystaceus | reverse complement strand
GCTACAACCTCCTCTCAGGTAGTTGTAGAGAGTGATGAGGTCTCCCCTGAGCCTTCTCTTCTCCAGGCTAAACAACCTCAGCTCCCTCAGCCTCTCCTCATAGGCCTTGTGTTCAGAGTCCCTTCACCAACCTGGATGCTCTTCTCTGGACCTGCTCCAGCACCTCAATATCCTTCTGGAACCAAGGGGCCCAGAACTGGACACAGTACTCCAGGTGTGGCCTCACCAGTGCTGAGTACAGTATCTACATCTTTTTTTTTTTCCTCAGAAGAGTAACCTACTCAGAAAACAATTACTGAATTACTGTCAAAACACTGTAGGAGGGAATATTACATCAGCAGGGAGCATTAATGCAACCATTTACAATAGCTCACATTCTGACTTCTCTTCCACTTATTGTCAAGTACAAAGGGATGGTCAGGAACTGTGTGGAATAAGAAGCAGCTAAAGAGTATGCTAACAAAAGAAGGAAATGGTGCAGATGAAGTCTGTCATTCACTCTTCCTGCCCCAGTATCTCTTCCCCACCACCCAGATGTAAGAACATACAGCTTTCTTGGTTGAAGCTACTTTGCCCCTTGGCTGGAGTGTATAGAAAAGGATAGCAGGTCAGTATGGTCATTAAGAGATGTTTTGTCATGTACTCTGTCTGTATTTCATGGTACTGTTCCCTATTAGAGAGCATCCAAAGGAGGGCAATGAAGATGGTGAAAGGCCTTGAGGGGAAGCCATATGAGGAGCAGTTGAGGTCACCTGGTCTATTCAGCCTGGAGAAGAGGAGATTGAGGGGACACCTCATCGCAGTCTAGATTTTCCTCATGAAGGGAAGAGGAGGGGCAGGCACTGATCAAGGGATCAGTGGTGACCAGTGACAGGACCAGAGGGAATGGCCTGAAGTTGTGCCAGGAGAGGTTTATACTGGATATTAGAAAAAAGTTCTTCTCGCAGAGGGTGGTTGGGCACTGGAACAGGCTCCCCAGGGAAGTGGTCACAGCACCCAGCCTGAGAGAGTTCAAGAAACATTTGGATGATATCCTTAGGCACCTGGTGTGACTCTTGGGGATGGTCTTGTGCAGGGCTAAGAGTTGGACTTGCGGATCCTTGTGGGTCCCTTCCAGCTCAGCATACTCTGTGATTCTGCTATTCTGCCTTTTTATTTCCTTCTGAAAATTATTTTCCCTTTTCCTTCCGAAAACTGTTTTCCCCTTTCCTTCCAAAAACTATTTTCCCCTTTCCTTCCTAAGCTCACATATCTATTGACATGCTGAGGGCTGATTTTGCAGAAATTAATTCCCCACTTCCCATTGGGCATTATCGAATTTATGTCAGCATTATTTCTTCATCTAGGATTGCAAGGTAAAACTGGAGTTCAACGCTGCCTACCTAATCCCCAGGCAGGCTCACATGGATACAGGGTGTAGGGCATGACAGAAGGATAGAAATGGAATAGGAGGGGTGACAGTCTGGCTCAAAGCTTGGGAAGCTAGTAAAGACATGATGTTCCCGTTACTACCTGTAGAAAAAATATTCAAATAATATTCCTTTAATCTAGTCCACTGTCAATGGAGTTGTATCTCTGAAAACATGGGAAAGACATTAATGCTTGCTCTTAATCAAAAAAGTGTCTTTTGTTGTTATCTAAAAGATAAGCTGAAGAAGCTGGTGGAAGAAGCAGAACTATTAATAGTGTTACACTAGAAAAATACACATAGGATATAAAATGTGTGGTATGAAACAGTTTTGTTGGGATCAAAGGTTCAAATCATTTCCTCAAAGGACCTTTTAATGGGTAATGATCAGGAGTGAATGCTTCCGTGCTGGTCAGGATGTGTGATAAGGTATGGCTTCAAGGAAACTCTTTGTAATTTCATGGAAAGATAAAGACCTTGCTTTCTTGAAATAACAGGAAAATATCCCTTATGATACACTGCCAGATCTATCCATCCAAGGACTGAAGGAGTTGGAATTCAATCATACTACTGAGGGATTTGTAAAAGCCAGATCTGGGTGAGGTCATCCTTGTACATCCTTAACGCACATTGTTTGAAACCATAATGAGGGCTATATGCACATATCAGTGCTGTATGCACTGAGGCAACTGCTTTTAAAACACTTCTGTAAAGTACACCTGTAGTGTATGCCTGGGGACATGGTGACTTCGGTGGTGACTCAGCTAGCTCATGTTGATAGTTAAGACATTTCTGTAAGGTATATTAGGAGAGTTTTCAGTTTTGTTTTCTCACCCTCGAAGAGAACAAAGCCATAAAAAATGATTTTGTAAACAAAGAGATTTCCAGTATAGCAATGATGTGGCTGCACTGCACAATTAAGAGAAGTGTTTAGGAGTAACAGACTTGAACACCAAAGGACTCTAGACTAAGGCTCTCTGCCTGTAATTTTTCATAGATCCTTCTCCTCTGAGAGACAGCCACAAGTGACTGCAGAGCAGATCAAGTAAGGCCACCATCTGCTAGTCACTGAACATTAGGTATCCTTTCACAGTATTTACTATACAAGGGGCATTGGTTCATTGCAGATTGTAGTCCTTCGAACAGGAACTATAGTGGCTTGTGCTTTTTGCTGTGGAGATCTTTGTTTGGTTTTCAAGTGCTGTCTGAGATGCTATACCAGCACAGTAACTAGGAGAAGGTAATTGTGAAGATAAGGCAGTAAGGCTTCATCTTCTTGAGTAAGAACATGGAACTTCCAGCCATCACAAACACATCCAGAGACTCATGCCAAACTTGTCAATAGCTCTGTTACCCAACCTGGTTCTGGAAGCAGAGCAAATGTGCAAGCTTCACAGCAAAAGCAAGTGTGCACATTTGTCTCTGGAGACTCTCCTATTCCTGATAGAAATAATAACAGAGCATCTGAATCCTGAGCTAGCATGGAGACCAAGAGCACATAAGCCTTTCTATTCCCCTCCAACAAGGTGGTGTAGTAAAGGTTCAGTGTGTGCTGAAGTACTCTACTCTCCTGCAGCCCAAGCATGAAACAAGCATTGAACCAAGTTCAATCCTTACATGGAGAATGAAGGTACTTCTGCTTGTCAGAATACATTGAGCCCTAGAGGTTGAACATCTGCCACTTTTCCTGAAGGCTTCAGACCTTTTCCCGATCTGTATTGCCTCATGTAATGGTAGCTTGCCAAACAAATTACAGAAATTTCAGTCTTAATAAATACCACAAGAGCCACAAGTTCAAGTTTGATTCTGTTTTAGTTTTGCATGCTACAACATGAAATTAATCTACTAGTGCATCTTCACATGCTTTCCAAGTAACTCTACTGTTTGTTGCACACTTCCTTGTGTCTACAAAAATAAATTTTAAAAAATTATTTCTCTAGGTGCTCCTCTTTCTGTTGCCTTAAGTTATTGTTTTATAGTGGGTTTTGAAACTGTGAGAAACAATTTGCATTAACTTCACAGCTATAATTTATAAGGAACATAATGAGTCATTGTCACAGGCTGTCCGCCTTTGTTCTCTTCTACTTCCTTCTCTCTAAAGGGAAATTTCTTAGGAAAAAAATACTCATTTTGATAGATATCTTCAGGACTCTTGAAAAAACATAGGAACATTTCTGGAAAGTAGTGTGAGTCAAAGACAAAGTGTGACCAAAGAACAAACAGATCAGAGAATTTGTTTTATTCAGTGCTGAAACTTAAAAGAAGATTTTAAGAACTTGAAGAAGAGTATTAAACATTCTTTACAAACACAGCCACCCATATACTCATGTACTCATACCTATTGCCTAACAATAGCTTGGTGATTGCAGCAGTGAAAGTAACAGAAAACTCTAGCTCACAGATATGTTTGCAGTTTGCAACACTTAGGATTTGGTCAGGCAGTGGGATTTAAGGGCAGATTTAATAAGCAATTTTACCTCACTGAAATAAAACACTCTTTCATTTGAAGATTTCTACTCTCATTTCCAAACATAAACATTACAGTGTGTGGAGGAATAGTATGTTCTTTATGGTTTTGAACCTTTTTGAGAAACAAAAAGGTAAGATAAAATGTAGACAAGTAGGGCCATCATGTTTGTAACCCAGTAATTATTTCAATTGCTTAGAGCCCTTAAAGTAACATGTCAAACACACCCAGCACAAATATCTTTTGCTCCTAATTTCACATTGGGACAAATTATTTTAGTTCCCTCTCTCCCTGGGCTTTCATAAATCTCTGCTTTGTCCCTCATTGCAGATGTGAATGATGGGTGGAGAAGTCCCGCAGGGTCCCTAGCAGCTCGTATTTTCACCAGTCTGACCAAAGGAGCAGAAGGGCCTGGTTTGGTTTCATAGTGTAGAAAGTGGGATTTCTCACAAGAAGCCTTAATGGACAAATGTTTCACAAACCCCTTCTGAATATGGGGTACCCATCGGCTGTAGCTTCCAGTCACCTTCTACTGAAAACTCTGTTTATGTTTCCATATTGAATATAGCATTTCTGTTACAAGTGTTTAAAGAAAACCTTGGGCTTCCCTAGATGTAGACAGAGGTGAAGCTCTTGAGTGAGGCTGAGTCAGCAGTGCTGAACTGGTCTTTCAACAGATTTCAATATGGGTAGAAATAAGTTCTTGCAACTCAATTCAGAAAAACATGTAAGTGGTGTTAGACTTATGCAGCATCTTAGAATTACTAATGTGTTTTAAAGATCTCCCCTGGACAGGGTCTTACAGGCTAATTTGTGCTGTGTGTGAGAGATGCTGCATTTATCTCTAGTTCCAATACGAATGGTCAGAAATAAATATGTATATTTATATAAATACACTCACGCATATATGTAACAATCATGGGGTTATGATTAGCTGAAGCTGACTACCTAAGATGATACTAGCATGAATCATTGCCACACCAAATCTGCTCAAGGTCAGACTTGTTTTCTGTTTTCTTTTTCCTTCATAAGATAGCTTTTGTTCAAGGTGATCCATTTAAAATACGAAAAAACCCCACAAGAAATGTCTTTGAAAATGTGGCTTATTTGCATAAGTAAATCTTTTGCAGGAAAAGAATACATATATTATACTTATCTGGTGGTATCTTTTTATCCCTTTACTTTTTTTCCCACCCACATTTAGGATTCAACTTTCTCATGTGAAACCACTGAAGTCTTTTTTCTGCTGTAGACATAACACAAATGTCCTGCTAGACACTCACTGTGTGACTCATGTGCCATAATGTGGAGAGATCTAGAATACACAGTCTGGAAAAAGTGGCAGAAAAAGTCAGGAGTTCCTCATGTAAGTCAGGAGAAGCTCTGAAAATAAGCAGTTATGTACATGTGAAACAGCATCAGGTCTTCCATTTGGCAGCTCCAAGGTTATGACATATACACCATGAAGATTAAGTGAAGTGGGTTTTGAATTAGGAACAAAAAGAGCAAATGTAAATACTCTTCTTCAACCAGGCAATTTGAGAAACACCGTAAAAAAAAAAAAGATATCTAGTATAGATATGTGTGTCTCTGAAGTATAACCAGCACATCCCTGTCACATGAGCCTGAGATCAGAATCAAGTCCAGAAAACTCAGAAAAAATTGTCTCTCAAATTGCATTGCTAAAAGTTTTCCAGAGAGCTGATGTCATTTACTGATACATTTCTGATAGTCTCCTCAAAAGCATATCATTCATCAGTTGCACAGAGACCCTGAATGTCCTAGGATTAAGCTAGACCTGCACTCACAGCTGAAATGAGGACATTTGACAAGATACCAAATGAGTTTTCTGCCACCTTCTCAAAACTCCCACCTCTCATTTGAAAAGCTGAGGGGTTTTCCATGGCAGTCACTTGCCAGTTTGTTTTTTCATACATGAAGATGACGACAAATTGAGCTGAAGCTTGGGTGAAGTTGGTTCAGGAGGTGCAGTGGAGACAAAGGAGGTGTAACAAATGACAAGGGGTACAGGCTGCCTTGCCCTGTGGACTGGAACTAGTCTAGGCACTTGCAGACTCTTTACAGCTCTACCACTGGCCCATTGTTTGATCCACAGCAATCTCTGCCTTCCCCATCTTACCCAGTTGTATTGTGAGCCACTTGAGCCACACAGGGACCATATCAAGACCCTGAGAGCTCTGCCATAGCTGATACCTGCTGGTTTCCTGGTGAGAGGGCAGGTGGCCTCAACAGCAGGCAGAGATGTGGAGAGGCAACAAGCCTCTCCATCTGGTGCACATCAGCCTAGGGTTCTTGGTCTTCTGTCCTGCACCAAGGCTGAGGTATGCCCAGACAAGACAAATGGCTGGAGCACAGCCCTGCCTCTGCCCACAGGGAAGGAAGTGATGATTAGATGAGTGTACTGCACACAGCCACCTCATCAATCTTCTGTTCAGTGATTTCCAGATGAAAGAGGTGGACCTGGAGTAGAGACATGCTGCAGTCTGGCAGTTCTGGGGACTGGCTCTCATCCATCACAAGGTACTATTGTATCCTGGCAAAACTCATTCCCATCTTGCTGGAGTATCTCCAACAATTAATGTTCTTCACTGCAGGATTTCCGTCTATAAGGAGGAGAAACATTGACTTTGTCATCTCTGACCACGAGATAATCTGTTATCATGCGGGAAATTATATCACTTCGCAAAATACAATGACCTAGCTGGTGATATTCCAGTACTATGACTTCGAAATACACAATACCAGGTTGTAATACATGGACACTACTGTGATATTGAGGTATCTGCAATATTAATCTTGTACCGTGCATGTCTGTGCCTCCACCATGGGTCTATCTCCTTCTCCTGCTGCAGAGGTGCGCTAGTGCTGCTGGCAGGACTACATGCCCTAGCTGGGACAGATGAGTAGCATTCTCCCTTCCCTGCTGACAGTGCCATTCCCTCCCCAGGGCAGTGATAGCACCAGGCAGATTGCCCAATTTTGGGGGGCTACAGGATCCAGGAATGGGACTGTGCTGAGCTAGTGGGTTCCATATCTTAGTATGGGTTCATCTCTAAGATGAATCCCTGTTAGCAAGTCCTGGACCAAGTAGCAATTTTCAAAAAGATGCAGTAAGGGAGGCTAGCGAGAAGAGAAAGAAAAAGATCAGTACTTTAAACACCCACCAACGTCCTACCTGTCCAAGGGTTCACAGTGTCATGGAATTCAGTGATATTGTGACTCCTTCTGGATTAACAACACTAAGCATTAAAATCACACTGTCTAAACCCTGCCTGAACCAAACAGAACCAGGCAAGTTTAAGGGGCAGGATCCTTTGACCTTTTATATAGTAAGTACAGCTCATGAAGAATTTCTTTTTGGAATGTATTCTTTTGAAGACTTGTTTCCTTGGACCCTTTCCTTGTTTTCTTGGACTTGACATTGAATTTCTTTTATGATCAGAGAGAAAATGAAATTAGCAAACAGCCTGGAATGTGTGAATTTTGCCACAATCTGGAGAAAACAACCTAACATGTCCAGCATGTCCCATGCAGGACAGGAAATTTTAAAATCACAGTCTCTCTCATCTCCTGGGAATGCAATGACATCCAGTGTCATTACTATTCCATGCACTTGGTCTGCTCCCTCTCTCAAGATTCAAAATTTCAATGGTGTAATCCCAAGATCAGGAAATTCTAGGAAAATGCAAGAACAATGAATTTTTTCAACTAACAAAATTATACCCATGCTTATTAATATTCCTTAATTTTCAGAACAGGTACAGGTTTGTGTGGCTGCAAGCTTGACAATAAAAAGAAAACGAACTTAATGCAACTGTAACAGTGCCAGCACAAACATTCTGAGTTTACTTTGATATCAGTGCAGAAGTTTTCAAGTCAAAAAAAGAGGTAGACAAGCAAATAAAGAAAATTAAGCCCTTTTTCTTCTCAGCCATCTCTAATTGTTTATTCTGGCCCCTGCACACCGTATTTTCTTACTCTTTTAACACGGCTTCATTTAAGCAGGCTGGTCCCATGCCGACAAGCTACATTTCTGTGATACTGCAAGGTGCTGAGCATTCTTCCTTTGATCAAAGAGAGATCAGAAACATTCTCTTACTTTCAGGTCTTTGGGACTATTTCTGAATGGGAGCACACACTTTAGCTCCTTGTGGGATTGGGGGCAGCAAGTCAGTGCTTTGTGAGGCTCTGAGCACTTCTGTACCTCATTCTCAGCATGGAGAGCTTGCAGGACATTATTTGCTCCAAAGTATAAAATGCTTGTAATTCATACTGTCCACCCAAAGGAGCAGTACACCAATGTGAGGAAAAAGATTGTGTTAAAGTCTACCTGATAGGAAATACTACTGCTTGGCTGAGTTTCCATTAGATGGAAATGCAGTGGAATGCATTTTTATGCCTGAGGATTTAACTTGCAAATGTATATGGTCTTCAATGAGCTCTCTTAAAACAGAACCCTTTTATAACTGCAGAACTCTTTTTCAACTGAAACTATGCCTACAATAACAAAAGGATAATCATTGATGACAGATTGTTAAGGCTGTCTTTGTTTCCAAATTTTTATTTAATTTGTTGAAGCTGCTAAAAATGTATTTCTGCTTAAGACTCCTGAGACAAAATAAAATATACAAGGGTAAGGAGAGTGCTTATCTCAGACTGATATTGATTTTTAATTACATATGCTCCATGTTGCAGTAAGGCTGTACAACCTTATGCAAATGTGTCATTTTGCAGTGCTGAATCGCCCTTGCTGAGCTAATTTTTATCAATTACATACAATCCAACAGACCAATGAACTATCTAAGGCTTATTCATGTTCATAAATCTTCATAGCTCTAGGGCTTTGTTTTCTTCCAGACAAACACAAACTGTAAAAGATGATGAAAAATACTAATATGAGGAGAAAGCAAGAGAAGATAAGTGAAGGGAGGGGGAAAAAAAATCACATATTTATCCAGGTAAGACCAAAAAGAGATGGAAAGACAACTACAGAAGTGACATAAATAGAATATCTGGCTGAATTTCAGTAATTCTGGCAGTCATGGAGCATGTCAGCCAAATCCTGAACTGAGATCTTACTCAGGAGACTATTCCCCAGTAAAACTATAATAGCATTAGACCTGGAAATCTCAAATACTGTAAAAGTAACAGAATTCCAGGGTAGTAAATAGGGAGGGAATTCCAGACAGTAGGACTAGCAGCCTAGGGAGGAAAAAGAATTTTGGCAGATTCTGGTCTTAACTATGTATTTCTCCAGTACTTTGCTTACTTCACAGTAACCTGACAAAAATGAGATCAGACTAATATCTATGATTTCTCTTGTAAAATTACTGTAGACTACAATGTAAAGATAATCCTCCATTCCAAATCTTAATGCAATTTCCATTCTTGAGGGAATCATAAAAGTGTAAAAGGTATCAGGGCTTTTAACTTTTTTAACATGGCAAAATAACAGCTCAGTAGATGCAGTTTGTCCCACTGGGAAAACAAGTAAAAAGGGTTTTTGCTAAAGTTTGTCAGGACATGAGGTCAGTCTAGCTAATTAGAATCCCAGAAAAATTATTATGTGATTCTTAGCCATAACCAACCCTGTTTGAAAGTCGAAATGCACAGTGAAAAGGGGCTTCAAAATTATTTAAGGCATTTAGAAAATGGAATACTACATGTTCTATTTCATTGACCATTTAACAGTCATAGAAAAATAAAACTCCAACTCACTGTCTGTTTGCAGATGCAGATCCAGCTTCAACGAGGAGCATTTTATGGTCCATCAACCTTCAGCAAAGTCATGAACAGCTTTCTGTAAGTCAGTAACAGCAGTTAGCACCTTCACATGCTTAGGGAAATCCTACGCTTCCATAAGAGATTATATAAAAATACTTAGTGACCAACCAAACCATAACCCCTTTGAAGAATTTGTTGAAAGCTTTGCTCTGTACCAGATTAGGTGTTAGGAGCTTGACGAGTGATGGCAAATGGTGTCTTGTTATTATTATTTGGGGAATAAGTTTCCTTCCAACTGCCTCAAAGAATCTGACAGTTTCTCCCACACTGATTCACTAGCTGCCAATTCCTTGTAAAACTCTAGGGACTCTTAAAGGTCAAGGGATTACAATTATATTGGAAGTCCATAGAGTCAATTGGAGTGATTGTTTAACATAAAGAACAAGAGACCATTTGAAACAAGAACTGGAGATGGCCAAAATCCTTCTTTCTGAAAAATGGCACTGCAGTGAGTTACCTACTTAAGTGACTTTTGATGCATTCAATATTTAAACCTGAATGGTGTTAAGATATTTTTAAAAGCAGTGTTAAGAGTAAGCATGTGTCATATAATATCACCAAGAATTAACTGGAAATGGATTCTCCTTTGTTCTAAATGCCATACAAAAAGAAAGTGAAAGATAGTCACTGTACTGAACATCTTGAATCTAGACAGCTAAAATGGACACAGAATGAGTACAACAGAATGACGTAAAAATAATAGTGGGTTTTGAGAAATATGGGGGACCATACCACCCCCATACCCAAGAGTGCCTTCTGCCTTGTTCCTGTGCTATGCTCAGTTTCTAGGAATCCTCAGGGCCAAACAGGATCATGGTGTTCATGGAAAGGTTACATGGCATATGTTTCTTATCACACAAGACTTACAAAGCTTTGTAACTACAAACTACAGAGGTTTCTACAACAATTTAAATGTACTTGCTTTACTTGCTGAACAACAGCTTGAACTGTGACAGTCAAGTCAGATCTCTGGCAACAAAGGAATAAACCCCGTTTTTTTCCCTTTATATCACAGAAGGAGTGAAGCAGAAGTCTAGTGAACAACTGCTAAGTCATCCAGTGAATGGACCTAGGATACAGGTCCATTTCACCTGCTGAAATCTCCAAGTTCCTCTCTCATCTCCTTGTGCACAGATGCTGAGTTTGGAGGAAATTACTGTGCTGCTTCTCAAAACTCCATCACTGAGGGTCTCCCCTGTTCAGCTGCCTCTCTGCCATGATTTTGGGGCAGAGAGGACAGGACCATGGCTGGGAGGCATATTTGTTCCTTTCATTGAAGTACCTGCTGTCTTTGCTGCAGAGGTTCACCATTACAGTGGCTTAGATGCAGTCTCACAGGCAACTTGGGAGAAACATTTTAGACTACTTTGACTGACTTCAAGGAAAAATATCATAAAAATGGCTTTACCATGTATAACAGCAGCATCAACTTCAGGTCTGCTTTGCCTGTCACCAGCATCAGCAGCAATTCTCCTGGACTCACAACTCCAGGTTTTCCAGGATCAAGTAGTTTGGAAGCTTCCACTAACAATTTTGCTAGCCAATCTGACCATCAGCTTCCTCACCTTCCCAGTCTTTAATTACACATCAGGGAGTGGAACAGTGAAAACTGTGTCAAATGAAACTATTAGAAAGGACTTGCTTTTCAAGGTACAAACCAAGCCCTTGAAAGGCAGAAGATCAGCTCATTTCACACTGAGTCCACAAACTACAGGAAAATTAAACCTGATTGGGATACATAGCCCTCCTGTGAGGACTGATATACTGAACTGTGTGGGTGCTCTCTATGTATCTCCTACTTCCAGATCTTCTTCTTGGGAGAGCCTGGGTGTGACTATTCCCCTGACTTGGGCTGCCTGCAGGGGCAATGCTGGGGGAGCTTCATACTCGCCTGGCCCCCCTAGACTGGTCTCAAGAAGCTCTAGATTTCAATAAGGACTGCAGATGCAGCTGCAAAGTACTGATCTGAATCCAAATTTCCCAAAGCAGTGCTCAGATGATTTAGTTCCTTGTTGAAAGAAGCCAACTCTGAATTTTAAAACTGAAATCAGAGCCAAACTTCCTCAAAGTCTGGGAATGTTCTGATCTAGTGGGTTTGGTTTGAGCCCATCTCTAATATGAACCATATAGAAACAGGGTCCAAATCTGCTTTCATTTCCATTCACTTGACATGAGAACAGGTTGGAAAACTTTCTTGCAATGTAAGTTTGTCAGAAGAGGCCAATAGAGTGAACCAGTTATTCTGATATTCTATAAATTGAAAGGAAAATTTCTCCATGAACATATTTTAAAAGCTAGATAATTCTCATCCCAAAAAGATGTTTCCAATAGTTGGCATTTTTATTGTTTCTATACAGATTTATGCTTTTACCTTTTTCACAATGCATCATTTTTTCATGACAGAGCGACAACTCTCTGACATACTGTGCAATTCTGCATATTATTATTGAGAACATATCATCAAAGCATGATCATAACTGATAGAGTCCATTTCTTCTATTTTATGTGTGGCAACACTGTTTAATAGGAATTGATACATATCTCATCCTTTTTTCCAGCTCAACATGCAGCTTGTGGGAAAATTTGACACAATATACAGATATACTGTGAAATTTTATATTATTCTAAAAAAGATACATGGGTGAAATTTTATTTAAAAAATTAAGTCTCAGTATGATATATTAAAATTCTGTCATGAAAAAATGTCTTAAAAAGGAATTCTTTCTGAAATCTCACTGCAAGATAACTTCTGGAAATGCTTGGTTTGACCTGATTTGGAAGAAAAATGAGCAATGAACAGAGAGATGGAAGAGCAAAATATGACCAGTTCAACTTTACCTGCATCTGCACAGAGTGTAGAGGATTAGATCCCAATTTGTCTTAGAAATGAGAAACATGTCTATGTTTCTCAGCCTTTGCACAGAAAATTGCAAAAGTGCGAACAAAAATGAAATCCCTTTCTAAAATACCCCTGGATGACAGACCAAATGTATCTGTGATGCAGATGATGTACCCATCCTAACATAGACCTGGCTTGGAGGGCAACCAACGTGGCATGACAGAGAGGAGGGGAAGCCATGCCCCAGGACAGGCCTCAGAGCAGCCCCAGTGACTAGAAACCTGCTTTACTCTTGGTTATGTTTCCCACTTTCATTGCTTAACCTGCAAGGTCAGAGCAGCCTCAAGCCCAAGACAGTTTGCAGCACCTAAGACAAGCCCTCCAGCAGTGAGATGTGCCTGGTGGCCCAAGCAGCCCCCTGTCCCAGCCAGCTTTTGGTTCTGGGGCTTGCAGGAGAGATGGTGCTTAGGTAGGCTACAAGGTCACTAATCATGCTGTCATGTGTCCCAGGACATAGTCATCAGCTGCGAGGGAATGCACTATGTGCTAATTCAATAGCTTCTGAGTTTTTAATGACCATTTGGTATTAGGACAAAATACATGGAAAATTGCAGCCACAAATAAGTTCACAAATGTATGAGCCCAGGATGCCCCACCTTGGCAACTAACTCACTGCATAATGCAGGCCACAAATTTCCCCCAAAGATAAGCCTTGCAGCACATTAGCACACACAGAGATCACAAACAAAATCTGGGGGAAATGGCATGTGCAAAAGTAATTATAAAAGTTGCTGTTCAGGAATATTGGTACCAAACAGGTTTTGACTATCTGCTTTAGTTTTTTGTTTGCTTTGTTTTGTTCTTTTTTTAGGCCATCCTATACAAGAACATCCTGATTTGTGTTCTTAGATAATACTTTCATCCACTTGCTTTTGCACTTGACATATTTTCTATGCTCAGACGTTTGTTACTACTATCAAATAGCAGGATTACTTGTAGGAAATCACATTTCAGTCACCAACTATTCATTTATTGTGGTTAATGCTTTAATTTGTATTCGTGTTAGATTAAAATCATTACTGGGATTGTCTTAAATATTCATCAGATGCAAGATTCCTCACCTTGAGGAACCATCCATCTTTCAACTGGACAATCCAGGAACAGTAATTTTCAACACTAATTGAAGAAATAGGTACAACATGGCTTATGTTCATAATACAGGCGTAAGTGGCATTAAAAATTTGTGCTTAATTTACACTAAAATTATCGTGTAAGAAATAAACCTCTTCACTCGATCTGGCTAAGCAAGTCGGGTGCTTCCAAACGTCAGCATTTTGCTCAGAATTCCCTATGTAGATCAATATTTTGCTGTATTTTACAGCACCTATTGAGCAAGTATTGTGACCATGCTCCTCACACTATGGACAATTATATCCTGCAGTAAATCAAGGACTTCTGGAGCACACCAGACTTACAGCACATGCAACAGACCATCTGGGCTGGGCATGTATATGAATTCCTCAAAATCTGCATTGACAAAGTTTCTGGAATGAAAAAGGAGGATATGTCCACAAAATCCCAGATGTATGACAACTTTAACTGAGTCTAATCATAGGAGGAATTATGAAGGGGCAGATTAGGTTACAGATGACCATAATTCTCAGAAAAATGCCTCACAAAACTCTAGCAATCAGCTATGGCATGCAAAATTCAATCTCCCTTTCATTGGAAATGGAGAAAACACACTCCAGACATAAAAATTATCCTGCCCTGACAAGTTTCAAATCTTAGTGCCAATGCATGGAAGTGTTAGCACTCCTTAAAAGTAAAGGGAGAAAAAAAAAATTTTTTGCCAATATAGTTTTCCTTAATGTCATCTTTAAAACAGCTGGATAGAGGTTGTTGGCTTCTGCAAAAGCATCTAAGTGAGATATACACCTAGGAAGTTTTCAGCCAGAAATGTCAGACAATTAATCGAAAATTGTTAACATCTGGCACAATTAGAAGTAACTGCTTAGACAAACCCTTATACAGGGCAGTACTAGACAAACTCAGCAATGCTGATGTTCTGTCCATAGCAAAATGGGTTTAATTCAATTTAAGAGTCTTCACAGACGATTGTATCTTTTTAATTAAATTAATTTAAAAGCCTATTATATTTTTAACTGGTGAAAATTTCATGCATAAACGCAAGAATAAACAAACAAATAGAAAGATGCTACGGAAGCAGGACAATAATATGCCTTTATGTGCAAGACAACTTGATTCATTAGAGTAGTGTGGCAGAAGCAAACTTTTAAAAAGGACTTAAATGTGGTCAGCCTAATCCAGATTCAAATCTAGTCTGGTTACTTCATTGTAATTGAGATCAGATTGTGATGCCACTAGCAAAAGTTGAAAATACTCTTCTGAATACCATTAGTTCACCCTCACATTTGTTGGCAGAGCTTCAGCAATATATTTTGGCACCTGGGATGCCTCCTTTCCTGGATTGCTTCTGGCTGCTCCTGCTGACAAGGGTGCACTGCTGGCCAGCTGATGTTTAAGGCAAAACCATATGCTGTCTTGCTGGGGCTCTGTCTGTGGGGACACTGGACAGGATCCAGTTAAGGAACAAAGTGATCAGAAGACAAAGGTGTCTGCAGTATGCCAGAGAATAGTGACACAACTGGGAGTAAATTCACAGTTTGAAGGAGGAGAGGTGTGACTATGCTTTCCTAATTCTGTCCAGGACAGAACGAGAGAGCCAGAAAAAAAAAAATAGCACTGGGGGACTTATTTTCTCATGGTATCTCCAGCCAAAAGCAAGTTGTTACCAGAAGTCTTCTGAGACACATTGAGTCAGGAACAGAAAAAAAAAAGGGCTCTGGGACTTAAGGCAAGATGTAGATGACTTGAGGCACCCGCTTCCTGAGCTGTCTTCCAGAAAAACTCCACCCAGCAGCCACACAGCCCTGGAAGTGCCAGCATCCTCAGGGCTCCGTGGGGTGGGACACGGGCCTCTCAAACCCCATGCCGAGCCACACGGTGTGGGCAAGCTTGGGCACAGGGACAAACCCCTGGCCAGAGACTATTAAACCTCCAAGAGACCAGGAAATATGAACAGGGAGGGTTTTGTCCACAGGCATCTGTGCTCTGAACAAAGCTACATCTCTGCAGGCTGCTTCACTCCTTTGCCAGCACAAGTCCCATTTACCCCACTGGGGCTTTTCTCACATTTTGTAGGCAAAACAGAATGACTGACATAGAGTCAGTCCAGGAAAGGGATGGCTCAGCTCCCCTCCAGTCTCGAGTATTCCAGGGTGAGGGTCTTCTGCAGAGATGGACAGGTTGCTCACATCAGAGAGAGAGAGCAAATCATGGAACAAAGGAACCCATGTTAGAACACCTGAGTCCTTAAAATAACATGTAAGCAGTAATCAGTACCTCTGCAAAAGTAGGCATGGTGCCCTAAAATAGTTGTACTTTCTTTGTGCCACATCCATGTTTGGGCTGCTCTCAGGGTAAGGGTGGTGAAACAGTAACATGGAGGAGAAGGCCTTGTTGTACACACACTTAAACAAGTTCAGGCAATACTTTTCCTGATCTTCACACAATCACAATTTTCTGGATATATATTGCATGTATATAAGTGTA
>JAWWLV010000121.1:70769898-70787650 GCA_035041135.1 Platyrinchus mystaceus | reverse complement strand
TTCTTTCTTTCTTTCTTTCTTTCTTTCTTTCTTTCTTTCTTTCTTTCTTTCTTTCTTTCTTTCTTTTTCTTTCTTTCAAATCTTTTTCATGTGTCAGAAAACTCACAATTCACAGAAATGGATCTCAAATTGCTCAGCAAATTAAAGTATATTAATAGAAGTGTGGTTCAACAGTAGAGGGCCAAAAGTCCATAACCCCCACTATCCCGTCTCTTCCAGTGATAAATTGGACATGGAGAGCCTAAACATGCTGGCTGCAACAGCTTATAGGAATGAAGTTCCTTCCTGGCCTTCTCTTCTTTTGTCAGGACCAACAGAAGCAGAGCAGGAGCTGGAGAAAGATGACACCCCCTCCCAAACTGCCACCAGCAGCTAAGGTCTGACATGACCAGTGCTGCATCTCATAGCCATGCAGAGCTTCACCTGGGTGCAGGCTGGTCCTCACGTCATCTGGAGAGTTTACCTGCTCACTGCTCCTTCTCTC
This sequence comes from Platyrinchus mystaceus, assembly GCA_035041135.1. NCBI lineage: Eukaryota > Metazoa > Chordata > Aves > Passeriformes > Tyrannidae > Platyrinchus > Platyrinchus mystaceus. Next base: position 70,787,166 of record JAWWLV010000121.1, on the reverse strand, counting down.
CTCTGCACCTTCTACCCAGAGAGAGTGGGGAGGAGAGGGTGGAATCAAAAGGGCTGAGTGGCCCTTCTAGCCTGTCCCAGCTGCTCCACTGTCCCTGTTCTGCCATTCACCTTGCCTCTCTCTGCAGCTGAATCTTTACAGGCCTTCTGCCATGCTGTCCCTATAATCTCCTGAGCTGACCTAGCTCAGGTCTCACAGCTGTCTGGGTGAGTGCTCTGGGAGCAGGGTGTCCTTCTTTCTGTGCGTGAGGGCTACGAAAACCTCTGGTAAAAGAAGGACCACTGACACCTGGGAAACCTGCACCCAAAGATGCAGTCCAGCACAGATGACAAATGAAGACCATCTTGCTGCAACCTGAGTCTGTGCTGAGGAACATGATCTATCTAGAAAAGACCAAGACAGTCTTGTGATATCCATGTCCAAATCCCAGTGATCCATCTACAACACAAGTTCAGTTTGGAGCAGGATGCTGTATGCCTTATCCCACTACCTTCAATGGCTCCAACACAGTTAGCAATTTTTCACCACCAGCAATTTTTCACCACCAGCCTGAGATGCTTTATTATACAGCTCTCTGACCTGTCAGGATTTCCTCACAGTCTGGGAGCTCTTCAGAGTCAGCAGATCTCTGTGGTCAGCAATGCCAGGTGGATGCCATGCTGCTTGCCCAGCTCGCAGAATGCCCCTTCCATTCTGTCCCTGTCCCATCTGCTCCAGAGATGCAGGGTATGCTTAAGTCCCACTCTTAAATCCTTCAGTCTTCTCTTGGCTAAGTTTATGAGCCTTGCCAGGTGCCCCCTGGCATGCTGCTCTACAAGACAACATGGTGTCCAGAGAGACTGCCTTTGCACACCCCCTTATGACTCTTTCATGAGCCCTTACTCTGCTGCTTCACCAACCCATCCCACCCAGAAACAACATGCTAAAAGCTATCCTCACCAAGAGAAGGCAAGGAACATCAGTGGGCTATCACACACTGAGCTAATGCTGTGTCCCTGGGAAATTCAGCAGTCATGGACTGTAGGACGTGTTTCCAATGCCTGGCCCTGCCAGGTCTCCTTGCAGGGTGCTCCTGATCAGCATCTGGCAGCTATTTGGGTGCCTCAAGGGAGGAGTGGTTGCAGCTGGGGCACCCTGCCAAGTGTCCCCTGATCCCCTGTTTTCAACCCACTGTCTCTTCTCTATATATCTTTTTATCATTTTTGCCACTTGTGATTATTTAACTTTTTTTTCTCTTCTGTGTCTTCTCTACTCCTCCCTCTGTGGATGTTTTTGGGATATTTTTTTTGTTTGTTTTAGCTTCTCTTAGGGATGGACTGCCTCCCATACCTAAAGCAAAAAAAAAAATATCCTAGGGACAGGGGCCAAAAGCAGATAACTTCAGATGGGTACAAAACAAGGGAAAACACAGCAATGTTTTCCTGGTGCACTTTCCCAACCACCACACTCTCCTAGCCTCCAGTAACTTGCAGGTCAGAGGTGTAAGTAAATGCTTTCTTCAGAAACATTGTTCATTAGAACTCTCCTTCTTCAGTAATCCACAATGGAGTTTGTTGTATTATCTCTCCTAAATAAATTAATATTAAAGGTTATGACTGGCTATGGCAAACATCACTGGGTGAACAAGGCATGCTGCACCATGCCCATAAATGAGAGACCCATGATGTCCTTGGAGAGAGAACAGAACTTTTATAAAGCCATGGAGTTTCTTGTAACAAGCTTCATTACAAATGCAGACCGTCTGCTTATAAACCAAATGTCAGTTCCTGCCAATTTCCTTGTACACTTCTATTTCCTGGTACCTTATGAACTGAGGCTGGGATTCTTTTCAGTAATGAAATGGAAAATGAAAGAGCATGAAGGGGCGGCAATGGCATGCTCTAACAGAGAGATACAGATGAAGAGTAAAAATCTTAACCTTCTTGAAGTTAGCAGGATGTTAACACTGACTTCATGGAGCCAGAGTTTCACTCTGATCTATAGAAGCTGCCAGGCAATCTCATCAGTCTTTGGAAAGTGTTGCTACGCTTGTTATTTGTAGTATTTTCAGCAATTTTAATGACATTAAGCCCTAGGGGGTGAAGCCCCAGGGAAGAGAAGGATGCAGACAGCCTGAGTGATAATATCATGAGCCCTGCTAACTCTCCTCGCTTAAATCAATACCCTCCACTGCTCCATGCAGAGCTGCAATGAAAGGAACAACACAAAGCCAGCCTGAAAGGTTTTGAGGGAAAACAAGCAGAGATCAGCCACAAACAAAATGTTCTGACCAGACAACTTTTTTTTCTCTACCTTGGGAAGTGCTGAAAATTCACCACTGATCTTCCACTCATTCTCTGAATCAGTCATATGGCAATCTACATTTTTACTATTTCCATAATACCTACTCCAATCACAGCTTGTTAAAGAATTATGGGCATGCTATATGCAGGTGCCTAACTCCAGCATAAATATTTACAGCAGTGTTGCCACTTAAGAGTTTTCACATGTGGCCTTTTTAGGGAGTAATTTATGTGTATTTTAACTTTTCTGATGAATTAGACCATGCAGGTGAAATTTCTCTTTAAAAGTGTGAAGAGTGACATCAAGTACTGCCTAATAGCTAGAACATGCTTCATGTAATACTCATGCTGTTTTGGGATCTAATCCTTCAAGTACTCTACACCTTGCCCTAATAATGTCTTTTTTAGATTCCCATAGCCTAACACATGGGCTGATTTCTTTTACAGTCTATTTTTTTTAAAAAGTCCTCCCACTTGTCCCACTTCAGTCATTGGCAAAAGACCCAACTGAACCAAATGGCAAAGGAAGTAAGAGGAAGCTTGCAAGGAAAACTTATAAAAGCACTCTAATCTTTTAAAAAAACAGTTTCTAAAAATACACATAGCATTTTTTGTGTGAATAGACGTTTGTGAAGGACTTTTATTAACCAAATTCAAGTAAGAATTCAACAAAAGCACTCCTGAAATTTAAAGAAGTGAAGCTGGTGATGACAGAGACTAATGTTCAGATTCTGGGAATCCACTTATTAATTTTGTCAGACTGAAAACAACGGTTAACAGTTTCCAAAATAGCTGAACAATGTCAGCAAACATTTGCTTTGACTGAACTGAGACCTTCCTTTGCCCTAAGATCAGCTCCGGGACATTTTCAGAAAGGCTTTCTTTATCTCTTGACAGTGTGAAAAAAACTTTACCTGCAAATTGACTTGTGTGTAGAAGGAAGCTATCATTCATGCTAATGGAGCCCATCAGCTTGCTTTCGCTGTACCATGATACCCCGGAGCAAAAAATGTGAAGCCTGTTAAGCCCTGGGCTTAGCAATAGGATTTAACAACTCTAAAATGCCTACCTTCCTCTGTACACATATTGTGGACCACTATCCCACACATTTCTCTGTTTCTGTGACAGCTGGTCAATGTAAAGTAGCTCTTAAAAGATTTTATGTTGATTTTTATGCTCTGGAAGCTGTTTTCTTAAAATAAACCCTACAAATTTTAAAAAGCAAAGAGACAATGGGAAACTGAAGTAGAAAACAGAGCAGAAAATTGCACAGAAAATTGTTTACAAAGCTCCCAGTAATTTGGTAATATGAAGCATCTTCCCTGCTCTCTGCACTCCTCAAATAAAAAGTTTGAGGGCACATTTTGAAAGCATTAGAGATCATGCCTCCTGCAAAAACCTCACTTTTCTAAAATATGAAGGCATGAGAAGAGTTAATCCCAGACCATGGAGTCAGACAATAAAAGCATGAAGAAGCTGGCCCCAACTATGGAAGGGCTTTGACTGGGACACTCGGGACACTCGAGTAGGTTAAGATGCACCAGATGTGCCGAAGTGGTGGGCAGCAACTTTGTTAGACATAGTTTACCGGTTAATAGTATCAAAATGCTAACACGCAAAGAAGTGTTCAGTGTGGGGAAGAAATGGCTCTAAGCCATAATCAGCAAATGGGGAACATCAGACTATTCCCAGTCTGGCCTCCTGAGATCTGGAGTCATGCCAGCCCCGGGATATGGCACGCCCCATCTCAGGCAAAACAAGAAGGATTGAGACAAAGGGCTCATTGACAGTCCCTGAATCTCAGGTCTCTTCTCTTACCCATAAAAGTTGATCACAATCCTCCAGAGCTGGTCCCATTGGCCCCTACTCTTCACTGGACCCTGTCCAAAACTGTGAAAGCACTATACTCCTTGTAATCCAACCAACACTACGTATTGCTAGGCAAAAGTTTTTTTGGTTTTTTTTTTTAATTAAGTCATTGATGATGGGAAAAGAAAAAAACTCTCAAGGATATGACAGAAGCCAAAAGAGAAGCAGCAAGACTAAAGAGAGCAAGGGCAGGGCAGAAGAGTATTCCTCACAGATGGCACAGAGCACACGCCCTTCAACTTCAGGTGAGACAACCCTACACTGTGGTTAGGTGGCAAAAAGAGACTGGTCAAGAGCAGGAAACAAGGAAGCAAACCATCCTGAGAGAAAGGTTTTATGAAAGCCTGTAGTGAAATGTAATGTTCAGTCTTTGAGGCACGAGACCAACCAAGAGTGCTGCCTGCTTGATGGAGGCAGTCTTGGAGCCAATCTGACCACTACTGCCCTACCCGGACACGTGGGAATCTGGAAGAACAGCAGAGAGGGCTTAGAGTTCCTTTTCCCTGCCTGTTTTCAGAGGATAAAAAGGGCTGAGGTAAAGAAGGACTCCTTCTCTGGAGGTATCTTAAAAAGTCCCAAAGATACACTAAGTTAAAGGACAATGCTTTTAGACAGGTGAAAGAGGATGAACCAAGATTTTCAGTGAACAAACACTGTTTGGTGTCTATATGGGGCACGTATTCAATGTGTTTTCAGCACTTTAGCCCAGGCCCACCTTGGCTAGTCCCACTGTGCTATTTTGTGCACATGTAACCATGAAACAATTCATTTTGATCTCATAAAGTGTTTTTCCCTAATATTCAGTCCTCCCCACTGAGTATAGCCCCATTCTCCATCAGGCAGCCTTAGAGTCTTGGTCCGCTGCCCATCTCTCAGTGGGTATGGCACCAAAGGACTCTGAGGATAGACAGGAGTTTCAAAGGCAGATTCATAGTGCTTGATGAAGACTACAGAAGTTCTACCAGAAGGATAATAACTCTTTCAAAAAATTATTCCTTTGCATCCTGTCATACCATAAAAATACATTACAGACCATAGATTGTCTGGACTTACAAATGAATTCCCAATGTTTAATCTATCTGAATGTCTTTCTTGTGGTTTTTTACTTCAGTGTAATCCTTCACTAAACATTTTTCAGCCATTAGCTCAGGACAATACATTTTTCATTATTAAACTGCCTCATGTTTTCATTATATCTGCACGTCAGATTTTACTTAGTGATATATCAGTGGGATCACCTCTCTTATTACTGCATTTGAATTTCTCTTCTGAGAAAAATACAGATATTTCAGATGAAAAGGGGCTCCTCAAATCTAAATGGCCATGAAGCATATTGTCAAAGAAGCTACTCAGAAAAGAGAAGGCTTTGGGGTGACCAAATTGCTGCCTTCCAATGCCTGAAGGGAGCCTACAAAAAGAGACGGGGAGAGACTTTTTACAGAAGCATGCAGTGACAGGACAAGGGGGAATGGCTTTAAACTGTAAGAGAGTAGGTCTAGATTAGGTATCAGAAAGAAATTCTTTACTGTGAGGGTGGTGAGACACTGGAACAGGTTGCCCAGAGAAGTTGTGGATGCCCCAACCCTGGAAGTGTTCAAGGCTAGGTTTGAAGGGACTCTGAGCAATCTGGTCTAGGGGAAGGTGTCCCTGCCCATAGCAGAGTGGTTGGAACTAGGTGATCTTTAAGGTCCCTTGCAACCCAAACCATTCTAAAATTCTATGATTATTCTTGCCAGATTCATGACAATTTGTATGAACTGAAGTAATAACAAAGTAATGTCATTTATGAGAAGGGAACCAAACTAAAAATTATCTCTTTGAGGAAAGGTGCTATGTGTAGCTGGAGGAAATACCTGCCCCATGGAAGAGCTGCCCAAACAGACATGACAGACAAAAGGTGTGAGAAAAGGAGTGTTGTTGCCCCATATTACAAACTGGGACTTGAGTCATAGGATGAATAAGTGATCCGGAGAAGGTCACACAGGAAATCTGTGTCATGGTTGGTTATTAAACCCAGATTTCCTGATTTGCCACTGAATCCCATAATTACAAGACCATCCTTCCTGTCCTTTCCAACTCTATCCATAAAGTACCTCATTAATTGGGCAATGCTTTACAAGAAGAAAAAGCCTTCCGTGCATCCTGTACCGTGATCTCGGGTGACTCCCACCATCGGATTTGAATCCATGTCCCAAGAGCCTGGCTGAGAAATTGCATTTCCTCATCCACACCAGGCTGCCACCCCCCTTGTGCAGGTGTCCTCCCACCCAGTTTGTGACTTGACACCCAGCTTGCTCCACTCCCTCACACCACCCTCCTTTGCTCCTTGGCCACTGCTTCTCTCACAGCCCTCCATCTGAACCAACCCTGCAGCTCCCTTCTTGTTTGGTGGGGTTTCCTGATTTCATTGGTTGGGGTCTGGCTAGTGATGTCTGACTAGAGAGGAGGCCTTGGAGATCTTCAGGGCTGATGCTGTGGTGCATTTAGTGAACCTACCTAAAATAAATAAAATGAGGTCACAGCATGTACCTGCTAGATAAATCTTATCCATCATACTTCAAACAAAATGAGGAAAAAAGAGTAAAGATGGCTGTATCAGGTGGGGAATGACCTACACAGAAGATTTCTACCAGCAGAGGGAGGAACCCTGGAGCTTCAGGAGTATCAAATATTCTGGGAAATTATGGAGCTTCTGGAAATCAGAAGACAAAGGAAATTGGGCTGGGACTCCTATGAATAAGAGATGTGAGGATATGAAGTGGACACAACTCAGCCTACCTAGGAAAGGAAACAACTGAAAGCAAATAGAAAATGTCTGAAATACGAAGTTAAGAAGATAATTATACCATCTCACAGATTTCCATAATTTACTGAGGAAGACTCGTTAGATTTATAGATGAAAAAAAAGAATTTGGGTCCCTCCTTATTGGTCTCCTGAGAGGTTTACAATCTGTTTTTGGAAGTGTTAAAAAAGTCAGCAGTGGAAATAACAAGAAGATAGAGACAGGCAGCCCTCCCCATGGAAGAGGCAGCAAACTCATTTTCAAGTTTAAAAAAACAGAGCCATATGGCTGGATGGTAATGCAGGGCTGAACCCTATTTAATATCAGCATTAACACTATAGAAGCTGTTGCTATAGTAGTGACATCTGGAAGAAACCTTCAAACAGATTATTCTCTAACCTGGATGAAGGATTCTGCCAGTCTGTCTGTCAAAGAAAGCCTTCAGAGCAAATCAATAACAAAGATCTTGTTACCTGAATGCAATGTAATTTAGCAGCTAATCATTTGACAACATTAGAAACACAAGGAGAGAAGAAAAGAAGAATGAAAACCGGGAGATGTAATTAACAGCCAAGGCAGAGATGTCTCCAGGAACACACGGAGAAACATCAAACTTTTACGTGCTACTATCCAATGAGCTTGAACAGTAAAATCACATCTTCAGTCTAAACTGTTCCCAGTCTAAGCTAATACTTGCTGTTCATAGACTCCACTTAAAAAGCAATAACATTACCAATGAATAATATTATTAGTGAAGATGAGAGATGCATGCACAAAATACTGCTAATTGCCAGAGCAGTGATAGATACAATGTTCCATCTTTTTTTAATGTTGGTTTGAATACCTAATGTGCTTCGGCTAAGTGAAAAGGTTCCTCTTGACTTATTAAAATTACTCTGCTGAGCACAGACATTTGGCAGCCTCTGGAAATTCAATTCCTCCCTGTAACTGGCCTTTCTTGCTGAAACAATACGTGAAATTGTTGCTAGAGAGAGGGGTTTGTTGATCTGTTCGTTGGTTTCTATTAGATTTACACAAAAGCATTTTGGACCTGATTTACTTCTGACACTGAAGAGATCAGCTGTAGTTGACAGGAGCAATTCTCAGCACCCCTTGCACATGATGTGATCATTGAAATCATAAGGTGCAAGAAAGTTAACAGTGCCATGTCCATTCACTTGCACAATGTATAAAACAACTCCATGTCAAACACTCTGATGTGAAAACATGATCATGACCATATGTTTTTGGAAGGTAACAGACTGTATGTGGGGATGCAGCATTAAACTCTACAGTTACTTTTGAAAAAATCTTGGAAATAGTAATTGACATTTTTCACACTTGTTTTCAAAAAGTACTATCCTATGCATTCCTTAATGTAATAAACCTATTTGTTCCCTGGAGGGATTAAACTGTTTATTCATTGAATAGACATTGATATTCATTAGGGGTCTTACCCCAATCCCTTCAAAGTCAGGTCCAACCCTATATGTCTTCACCACTCGGTAGAGCAGATATACGGAGAGCAAAGACATGACACAATTTCTGACTTGCAGCCTATGGGCTTCCCAGGTGAACAAGTGAATCCTGCTTCTCAAGAACAGGCATTTGCCCACACTTAATAGGCTATGTGTATTTACCCCATGAAGGCAATAGAAATTTTGTCATAGGGTCCAGCGGGAGCAGATTCTTGCAGAAATCTCTTAACATCATCTAACATGCCACGTGGAGACATCTCAGAAAATGAGTGTTTTTAGAGTTCTCACTGTCCTGGTTGTTCACGGACATATGTGAGCAAGAACTAGATACACGATTCATATAATTCACAGCATTTAGTACCAATATTACCTAGATGTTAATACAAAATGTGCTATTTCAGTGTGCCGTATTTCTCATACCAACAGCAGTTCTGGACTTCCTTGTTCATGAAGCAGAGACAGAATGTACCAGGTTCAGCACTATTCAAAGGTGAAAATAGATGTAACCTCTAGGGCAAAAAGCCGATGCTCGTTACAAATTTTGTTTTATTTAGATACATAAAGGTGATTTAAATTATTTAATAACAGAACTCATACAGTCCAAGCAGGAGTAACTGTAAGAGAGGAAGAAAACTGGATGGAGCACTAGAAAAGAAGTAGAGATTTTGTTCCAGTTCTGAGAAAGTGGTTAAGAAGTCCCTGGATGGCTATTCATGCAGTTCTTACTCTGGCAAAACTGCCACTGACTTTAATTGCCGTTCACTCAGTTGGATCAGCCTGCTAATCAACTAAGCACTTTTCATTTCATTGCAATGAGAAGGTGTGCTGAAAATGCCATCATATCTCTAACCATCTTCAAAGCCTAGAATGTCTTCACACCATTTCATGAGTTTCCCCTTTCCAGTACTAAAAAAGGATGCTATAAAAGTCATGATTTAAATGATATATTGCAATTTTATGGACTTGGAAGCTAATTTTGCTTAGAAGCATTTTTATGGACTTTGGAAGCTGAGAGTGGGGGGAAACAGAGCTCCTAAGATCAAAAACTTTCCTTCTGTAGAAAAGGTTTCAGCAGGGAGCAATTTCTGCCTCCTCTGGATAGGACTCAATTGCTTCTTGAGTCTCCAATATTAAAAGGTTTTTGCTGGAAAGTACGTGTAAAGAGGGAATTCATTTTATCTGCCCTGCAAACAAAAGAGATTATTTTCAGTTTCTGTTATGAGAGTGAGAAGGGGAGGAGTTCTTTCCAGGGAAAAGCTATAAGATGTTTTCCTTAATTAGTTTAATTACAAAATGTACTAAGACTATTAGATAAACATTAGGCTGTTTTCGGGTTGAAAACAGGCAGATGTTAGTAGGATTAAAACAAAATACTTTATATGCCTTTGAAGACTTTTTTTTACTCAAAGACCTCAGTTCTTTTTTCTTTTCTTTTTAGGCTCCGTAACAGCAGATATTATTAGAATGTTTTTTTCTTTTGATTAAAATTATATTCATCTAACTCATGCAAGTCAGCTTTCATTAGCAAAGCAAGCAGGATTTGGCCTATGGTATCACATTTCTGGAATCTGATGATTTCTTTTGTATTCATCCATTCTCCCTGCACTGATCAGATTCTAATTATAGCCAAATTACAGCTATTGTCTCAAAGACTGAGTAACATATTTGTGGTACTGGGGGGGGAGGGCAGGCAGAAGATGGCTGATTTAAAAATAGGAATTAAACAAAGTAATAAGAATTGTTTATAATAATTTTTAAGGGAAAATGGAAATTGTGGAGAAGGGGAAGAGGAAGGCATCTTTACATCGAAGTAGGAGAAAATTACACTTTCATGAATTGGAACTGTCTTTCTACAGCTTCCCTCAATATTAGCCCTCTATCAGCTGCTATGAGGCACGAAGAGCTAGGTAACTCAAGGGTTAGAGGTATGAAACATGCTGCTTTGGGGCCTAATGGAGAGTTCATGGAATACATGAATAGTTAAAGTATCACTAGAGAAATAAATGTAGAACATATAGAGAAAGTTTCATAGTCATGAGCAAATCTGCTATAAACTTAATGTCACCATTACATACATACTAAGAGAATAAATAATACTGTATTAAGTAAATGTATTTACTGTATTATGAACTGAACTCAATGTTTGTGCATCCTTAAGAGCAGTAACAATGCTTCTCTGAAAACACCAAAATTATTTCTGAATTGAATTTCAGGCACAGGTATCCTTAACTATTATCATTGAGTGACAATCTGACAACTGTTTTTAAAGGCATGAATGTCATCAAACATAAATGAGAACTCAAAGTAAAAAAAGCAGTAAACTATTTTGGTCAGAAAGGCAGTTTTCAGTGCTAATATATTTACAAAGCATTTTTACTTTGTCACCTTTAAAATCTATTGCTAAAGACTACCTCTAAAATTCTTATTATCCACCTGCAAATTACCCCAAGATACATGCAAAGTCAAATGAAAGGCTTCTCAAACATTCTTGCACATCAGTAGAAGTTGTTTTACAAGAACAATGCAGTATATTTTATTGCCTCACCCTGCTGGTCACCTCAACAAGATGAAAATGTACAAAGCCTTTTTTAGCATTTGGTTCTCAAAAGGCACTTTGGATACTTGGCAGCCTTAGTCTCCACAACTAAAAGTTTGAGTTTATCATTTTCTCAGAGACTATCTTCACCAGCATCTACCAGCCAGGCAATAACAACAAAACCCACCAGGGCTGGCTGACAATGAACAGACAGATTCACAAATAAAACCATAAAATAGAGAAACCCAGTATATGTACAATGACATGAAGACAGTGACAAATTCAGTAAAAAAGTGTGCACTGTGAATATTGCTCTTGCATGTGCATGCATAGCTCAGTGGCCTACCTTTCAAACTCAGTAATCCCTTTGAAAACCTTTGGTGAAAAAATAGAGGCTAAAATCCCTGAAATGTTCTTCCTGCACACAAACTGAGATGTGCAGTTCTTCCTCAGAAAGAACTGTATAAATATCATCAGGTGTTAGTGTAATTCAATGACCATCAGATTTTATTAAATTACTAAATCTATTAAATGATTAAATTTTCAGTCACACCAATTCATGTCAAGTGTAAACATACGGTGAAACACTTTTAAATCAATTACCTGATGATAAAGGAATAATCTTCTTACTTAAATGAAAGCAATTAATGTATGTCAGGGCTATGCATTTAAGAGGTTTCCAGGATCAGAACCATCCATTTGATAGTACCTAAACTCACACTTCCAGAAGTTAAATGAAATATTGCTAGCAGATGTTGAGTAGTACTAAAGCACATGGAAAACTAAATAGTGTTTCTTTTTTTCTTTTTCCAGTGCATTTCATTCCACAGGATCTCACAACATTGTACTTCACACAACACTGAAATGAAGCCATTGATATTTCTCCTGCCATTTGTTTCAGTATCTGTAAGCACGACACCAGGAGTGAAGCAGAAGTCTCATACTGCTAAAAGGTGGCATTGTGGAGTTCTTAATAGCAAGGGTGACATGAATAGCACGTGAAAGAGAAGAGATGCAATAGGGCCAGATGATGTGCCCTGCAGCAGTATCTCAGCTGCTCAAGGTGATTATGGCTGTGGGGCCAAGCACATTATCTCTTTGCTGTAGAAGGTACATAATCTGCTTGTTCTGGGACCCCTGAACCACAAAATCTGAGACTTCTGAGAGGCCACAACATACACCAGACCAACTGACAAAGAAGAAGTACAAGTTTAACTAAGAGCCTTTACAGAAATCGCATACAGAACCTGCCACATTTTCATAGAATCATAGAATCATTTAAGTTGAAAAAGACCTCTAGAGATCATCAAGTCCAGCTGTTAATATAACACTGCCAAACTTTATTTGAGTCTGTCTTGCTAGCTAAGCCTGTCCCCTGTTCTAGGCAGAACTATGGCCATTGGTCTTGCTCTCAGTAATGTCAACCTAAGAATAAACGAAAAATTGTAACTGCCTCACTTTTCACACTCTCTCTCAGTCTCCTTTACTCCTTTCAGACAACTTCTTTTAAACATTATATTTACAGTATTATGGCATTGATGGAGAGGTGGGTACTACCCCATCAGGTTCACATATTCTACCTCAACCCCATCCATTCACCTCAACATGGGGCTCACCAACACCAGAGATACTATGCACCACCTTGGAGGCAGAACTAGGAGTCACTCTGCACATGTCACCACTGTGAGGTTTGTGTTCTAAGCAGAACAATGACAGTGAATGCCAAGCATGATCCTCAGGGTCTGGCCATGGGGCCTAGCTGAAGAGGGGTCTTCAGTGTGCATTGTGTTGTATACTTTGAACACGCTGTAAAGGTCTCACAGTGCTGTGCTGTGGATATGCCAAGTGATGTGCAGTGTTAAGTGATACTCACACATAGCGTGACCATGGCCATATAACGCACAGTGAAACTGCATTACACATGGCTTGTGCAAGAAGTCCCGTCTTGATGAATATGCAGTATACAGTCACTCTGTGGCAGGGCCTTAAGGCAGCCCAGTTAAGTGGCAGCGACAACTGTGGGCTTTGGTGGAGCGTGCTGACACCCACTCTGCTAAGAAATAGTAGCATGTTCCTGAAGCTGACATAGCAGTTCATCCAGCACAAGTTCAGTGTTCTCCAACATTGCAGGGCATTTGTGTGGGCTAGATGTGCCCCAGGTTGCAGAAGGGTGGCTAACCTCTCCCTTCTCTGTGCCCCTTTTCATCTTTCACCCTAATTTTGTGAGGGAGGGAGGGAGCAGTTGCACTTCCCAGTACATGAGGAAGGCAGAAATTCCACCCTCCTGCCAGCCTAGGGCTCAGAAACTTAAGTTGTTACATGCAGACTGAGTTACCTAGATAACTAGATAGTTGTGCGTAGAGTACAGATAGAGATGGAGACATGTCATGAGACTTGGGACTCTCTTTTCCTTTAGCTGACTGGCCTTTGGCAGCAGACCTTTCCTAGTTTCACTAGTTGCCTCCTTAATTCACTCAGTCAATCTACTGTGTAGGGTCCTGGCGATTTTCTCCTCCCTGCCCTTTCCTTTGTTCCCTTCTCCCGCATCTGTATTTCTGGTTTTTTAGATAGGGTTTAACTGTATCCTGCCATGCAATGCATCTAATACCTATGTCTATGTGGCAAACAAAAAATCAGAGGTGGGAAAAAACAGGCACAGTCAGAAATATTTCCAGGATTACAATTATGTCCAGCTGTAAAATGTTTGGACCTGCGTGTCTTTACTATGATCCCATTCTGAGAGACGTTCCCAGAGGTGATGCACAAGACCCTCAGACGTAAAGAGGTCCTTGGATTATGGAGTCCCAGCTTTGGCTGACCACATCGTGAATGATGACAAAATTAATTTCCCTCCACAACTTATTGCATTGCTTGGCTGGGTTTGTCACCACATCCTGCATCCCAGGTTTCACTGACAAATCTAACAGACTTCCCATCTATACAGGATGATACAGAACCAGATCCTTGGGAACATCACATACAGTATAGATGTATCACACTGAAGTATTTATCTCATCATAACTTTTCACTCACACTGCCCTTATATCCCCAAATTGACTTCTGGAACTTCAGCTATGTTTTATCTACAGCGTATGGCTCATATACCACATATAACTGTCAGGAAAGACTCTGAGCTCTCTCACATTTCTGCTGAACTTGATCACAAATTCCCCTTAACCTTTAATGCGTAGATTCAAGTACTTTCTCAAATGACTGAAGATCACTCTTAAAAAACAGACCACTTCTAAGTATAAAACCCTGGGAAATAAATTTAAAATACCCTCTTCTACTGTTTCCAAACCCCCAAAAATTGACCAAATTGCTTAATTTCAAAATCTTGCAGAGTGGAAAAAAATGTCCTGTCTGAGACTCTCCATACCAAACTTAAGCCACAAATACGTTTTTTACTGTGACCATTTATAACTGGGAAATGTGTGGTTTATAATGGAATGATTATAGACCTTTAGCTTGGGATGTCACAGGCCTTCTGGTAAGGTAAGTGAGAATGGAGCCAGTTCTGAACATTCATATTAGACACAACTATTGTAATAAAGCAGCTCCCTGGCCCTCTGCACACAGTTTTACCAGTTCTGAGTTTTGTGGAGCTTTCTTTTTAATAAAGTATATGGTGTAAGGCCCAGCTTGAAACAAATATGCTCGTTGCTTGCTGAGTTGTATGAACTTTGGAAATATGGCAACAAAATGGACACATATGTTCTATTATTATTATTATTATTATTATTATTATTATGCTTAAGGGCTACAAAAATAAATCATTTACGAAGCTCACATGGAAAAAATGAGCACTGCCTTCTGTGAGAGTCTGTACTTACATGTGTCTGTTTACCTAGGTGCATCTGTTCTTGATATCTCATGGAAAAATCAAATATTGTATCTTATGAAAAACCGTTGCTGAAGCATTGTTCAGAAAATCAATCGTAGACCAGAAGTCCATTAAAAAAACCCGAATACCTGGGTCTCTTTGCTTGGAACTGTCTTTTATTGTTATTAATAGATCATTTATCTTCAATATGGTTGGAGATAAAAATTCCTTTTAAAAGCGTTGAAATGAAGAGATTTGCAAGTGCTGAAACCCCCTGATCTCCCCCTCTCCCTCATCACCTGATACAGGCTTAAGGTTTCACAGTTTGTAAAAATCAATGGGAAGTTCTCCCCTTGCTAGCAGACCAGGCCAATTTAATAAGTACCTGAACAGAGACATGGCCTGTCGAAGGGGCAGTCACCTTTCGCCTGGCAGCAGGAGCAGAGAGGGCCAGGACACTGGAGTGCATTGTGTCCCCATGCGAAGGCCTTAATCAGCTGTGAGGAGATTTCTTCTCTCTAGCTTTCCCTCACCAGCCTGACTGTAACCCAGAGGGGAACCTGCAAGGGGATGGCCAGCTTCCGCCACAGGATGCAGTTCCCGGTGGTGGAGGGACTTCACATTTCTTGTAAAGGGCTTTCTCCTCTCTTACTAGGGCAAGCACATAGTAGGGAAACTCCAAGCAGCTGCCAGACAATTTCCTTTCAACTCTGTCCCAAAATCACTGTTTACAGTTTTATGAAGGCAGTTCTGACTGCCTCTTCTCCTCCTCTCCCTCCCACTTGTTCAAGTTTGTCGATACCCGATCCATGAACATTTGTTTCCTCCTTCCCTGGAGGAGTTTTGCGCTCCACTGACCTCAAGTTCAGCCCCGATGAGGCTGGCAGGAGGGCTCAGCTGGCTCTCGTTTTCCCACTTGATGCAGTCCCTTTTGTTGGACTAGCAAAATCAGTGTAACTCAAGCAGGGGCAACCCTTCCCTTGCTAGCTCCTCACTCTGCCCAGGGTTCTGCTGCAGGGAGAAAGTTCACCCACCCTGGTCTCAGCCTACGGAGGTGAACCCCCTACACTCCATCCATGGAGGCCATTGGTGCTGGGGACATACAGGCAGGTCAAGACCCTCGCCTCTGCTCTGACTGTCCTTAGCTCTTCTCCCCAGTCTGCACTGCTCCTCGCTCTTCCGTACCGCACACCCTACACCTGTGGCTAAGCTGCACCATCCCCAGGTGGGTCACCATTTCACAACACTGCTGTGGGTGCACAGGGGTGAAGCACTGCGGGATGGCAACGGAATGGTTGGAGGGATGGATAGACGGACAGATGCGTGTTTAACTGCCCTCGCAGCTTGATCTCCAGGTGATTCTCCTCCCACCCTGTATCAATACTCCTCAGCATCAGACCTCTCTTTCCTTTCCCCCCTCCCCTTCCCACTTCTTCTCCCTCTTTTCAGCAGCGACAAAGCCTTTTTCTTTAACCCGTTGGGGCTGTCCGCTGCCTTCCCACAAGGATGGATTGAGGAGGGACAGGGAGATCGAGGCTTTCTGTCTGTCAACAGCTGCGCGGCCCGTGCCTAGTCCGCGTCGCCCCGCACCCCGGAGCGGGGACCCGGAGCGGAGCTGCAGGGGGGCCACTCGCGGCGGGGTCGGACGGGAGTCTCGCGGGGGAGAGAAAGGGTGCGCGGCCGGGCGGGCAGCGGCGCAGACCACCGCGAAACCCGGAGCACGGGAGGGGAGGGTTCCCCCGCGGATAAATCAGCGCGGCTGTCCCGCCGGCTCCCGCGGCGCTGCGCGGAGAGTGCCCGCAGCCAGCGAGGGAGCGGCGGGCAGGGCTCTCTGCCCGCGTCGCGACTCGGCGCTCGGCTCCGCAGCCCGGCGGGAAGAACCGCGCTAATTCCCGTCCCGCGGAGCCGTTTCGGCGCTGGTCCCGCCGCACTCGGAAACCGCCGCCCCTCCGGTGGCTCCTTCTGCGCCACCGGCCACCCAAATAATTATTAAATGCCGGCATTCGTTGCTTTCTAATTAGCGGCGCCCGAAATGCGTCTGCTTTGTCTTATTCGAAACGTTGCTGTTACGCGAGCAACATACATCAAACAAACAAAGAAAAAAACGTATATTTTAATTAAATTTTCCCCGCGAGCAGGGCGAGGTAAAAGAAACCAAACGCAACACACATCCTGAGACATAATCTCTACTTTTTGCTCTCCTCTGCCCGCTTTGCCCAGGGTTATTCATTCCGATTGCCGCTCTGTTATTTATTTCCGTGTATTTATGTTTCCCGAAAGTTACACAGTGAAGCTGTTTACGCAAACTGCAGTGAGGGAACCCTGGCAAAAATTTTGGGAAGGATGTGAAAATGAACGTGGTTTGATAGTGCTAGGATTACGACGGAGTTCACATTTAAATCATGCTCTTCGTCCGAGCGCTGTGAGTGCGCGTGGAGAAAAAAAAAAAAAAAAAAAAAAAAAAAAAAAAAAAAAAAAAAAAAACGGGTGGGGGGGG
>JAWWLV010000121.1:70739949-70769888 GCA_035041135.1 Platyrinchus mystaceus | reverse complement strand
GAGCAAGGAAGGAAAAAGGCACACGCTAGGAATAACGTACTTTTCTCGGTGCTGCCGAGAGGCGGGTGGTGGAAAGCCGCCCGTGTTTGCTCCGCGCCGGCCCGGGGAAAGACCCCGCGACGGGCATGCAGAGCCGGCTGCCGCTCAGGTGCGCGGAGCTGCAGGTGGGACAGGCCGATCCGGTCTCGTCCCCCGCGGGTTGGGGCCACGGAGAGGACTGCTGAAAGGAAAGCTGTGCGGAAGCCGAGGGGTCATTAACACGGCGCTAATTGATCCTCCCCTCCGCGCCCATGCCCTGCCTCCGTCGCTGCAGCGCGGCAGCACCGGGGCACACCTCGCAGGTGGGGCGCGGGGACCTGGGGAGCGCCCACGCTCCCGCCCCGGCAATTCCTGTCTCCCGCGGCCGCTCCAGGCCCGCTGCCCACCCGCTGCCGCGGAGCCCTTGCCGGGCGCTGGAGCGAGGGGAGCGGTCGCCGGCACGGTTTTGCCACCGCTATTTTTCTTTCCCCTTACACCAATCTCCGGTGGGATTACCGTGCGGCCAGCCGGCACGGCCTTGGGCTTTGACCGCTCTGCAGCGCGCACAGCAAAGAGGGAACTGCTCTGTGGTTCCTGTGCTGAAGGGTGAATCAGCCACCGGCGGGATAAGCCCTGATGCTCGGGAAACGCACCCGGGAGGGTGTCGGGAAGGAGAGCGGGCATCTTTTTTTTTTTTTTCTTGTTCTTCCCGAGGGTTTACGTGAAAGAAAAAAAGTCCCTTGTTGTGAAGAGCACGATCTTATGATAAAACACAAATCCCTCGGCACAGGGTTTAGGTTCGCTCCGAGGAGTTAACTCTTTCCTCGGCGTCGCGGTGCCGTAGGCGGGAGGGGCGGGAGGTGACCGAGCCGAGCCCTGCCGCTTCTCATCGGCTCCGTGGCGCTGGGAGCCACTCGCCGGGGCTGCTTCAAGTGTGTCCCTTCATACACGGTTTATAAAAATCCGATTCCCATCTGCAAGCAGCTCCGAAGCTAAAAAACTTTTTGTAGGCTGAGTTTACCACTTGCCATTGGGGTAAAGCAAAGGTAACTTTCTAATAATAAACTTACCACCGGGGGTGGAAATGAGATTCTGAGAGACTGCTGAAGTCTTCCTTGGATTGTCCTAAATGTAACATTTTGCATAGTCTCTAGTGGCTTCCTGGTCATTAAAACGCCGCGTAATTATTTGTGGGTGTCCAAAGACAAGGGCTCCCATGCTTGCAGGAGGAGAGATACACATGCTGGATTTTGGGAGTGGGAAACAGAGACCTTCCTTCAAACAAGCACTTGTGTTCCTCCTAAATCACTTTTCAAATCCAATTCACCTAATCTAGGTGCCTCTTCCTCAGTAGTACAAAAAATTGTGGTTTTGGGGTTCTGCGAGGGTTGGCAAGTTATTGATTTCCTAGTTATTGGGAAGAGAGACTGAATGTAATTCAGCAGATGCAGACAGATCCTGGCTGAGAGATTGTTTTCCTCCAGAAAGCAACCTTGCAAGATGCTGAGGTTATTGACTTTGGAGTGGGGAAGGAGGTCTCTGATAATCAGCTCACTTTCTATCTCCCTTAGATTTATAGACCAGGGCCTCCCTGTCACTCCTGAAAATATAATCATGCTGGCAATAAACCCTGAGGGAAGAATGAGACAGCAAGTGTTTTTTCTCAGAGGTAATGCAGTGACTTTTGAGTTACATATTTAAACGAGCCATGATCTCATAGCAAGCTCAGTGCTGGTCTTCTTGATTGCCCTGTCTTGGTTAAGGTGCCATAGCTGTCCCAGCACATGCAGGACTGGCAGCGCATCCCACAGCCACAGGGCAGAGGGACCCAGGGCACAGTGCACTGCTCAGGCTCTTAAACTGCTGCCACAAGGCACAGGGTTAGTTTTGAGATATGTAGTTCAGGAGGGGGGAGATATCTGTCTCTCTGTCTTACTTTGTTTCTCCAGATGGGAAAACTGCACCAGAGGGGCTGCTTTTTTTTAATTTTTTTTTTTTTTCAGAAACATTTCCTGTCTTCTTTGCAAAAATGTATTTTATGACCACTTTGCTGTGCAGATTTCTCCCTCTCTGGACATTGCATAGAGTAATGCAACACCTTCAATCTGTGGAGCAGATACCTCTTGATTTCTTTATCTCAGAACATGCATTTGTCTCTCTTCAACCTGTTCTTGTTCTTCAGCAAAAACTCACCTTTTTACAAGCTGTCAAACGTAACACTAACAGCTGAGCATTCCTTTGGAAAAAAAACCCACACATATTTACTTAAAAATCACTTAGTATTTATGGTTCCTCGATTTTTTTATTAGCCTTTTAACCATGTCTCTCACTTTAACACTAATCCAGAGGGAAGGGGCTCTCTCCTATGCCTGTAGCAGATATATCCAAACAGAGAAGGGGAAAAGAGTTGTTTAATCACTTCTAGTATTTCTGATATTTAAGGCCATTTTTGAACAAGTAAAAGACCCCGCTTCTGTGTGCCCTCTGCTAAAAAAGTATTGTTTCCACATGCCATAGTCTATCTGGTGATAAGCAAGATTCAAACAAACAGCACAAAAGGCTGTAAATGCAACTGCTTCTACAATCCCATTCCGAAGGGCAGGCACCGTTTCCCAAGGGACCTTTGTTTAATGAGGAAGAACATAATCAGGAGATGAAAGTTTGGCCCTTTGACACAAAGACGGCCCAAGCATCACAACTCTCCTTCACTTTCTTTCCTAAACTCAGTTGAGTAACCCCAGCCTGCCCACAGTCTGGCAGGCAAAAGGAGGATAAGTGCAACTAAGTGGTATCCGTCTTAAATGGCACAAGTGGTTACTTTGGCCAAAAGCTTGACAGACTGAGAGGAATTTCAAAGAGGCCCAAGGCAGTCACGAGAATGGGTAACAGCTTGGGAAATGTTAAACAACAGACACAAGATTTGAAAAACACATTCACTGATTTGCCTCTCAATTTGCTCTAGTGACTCAGGATGGAAATCTGGACATCACTGTGGATAACACAGTGAAAACCTCTGGTCAAAGGGCAGAGACAGTAAAGGAAGCTAATTAAATATTGGATAGCAAAGGAAAGGGGAGGCAGGCGTGGGAGAAAGATTTACATAAGCTTTGTCATCATGTAGATCAGCGGGAAGCCCCTGCCAGGAATAGGATCTCAAAAAGAAAAGAACAGAAATAAAATGGCTCAAGGAAAAGCAACAGGAATTGTCAGTGATCTAGACAACAATGATGTTTGAAAAGACCATGGCTGCTTTGGGGAGTATGGGATAATCAGGGGGTAAGATGAATAACACAGATGTGTAAAATAAAATGGGTGCAATAGGAGATAGTTTAGGAACTTCTTGGCCCTCGTGACTTGTATGAGTAATACATAAACAAGACAAGAGGAAATGGAAAAGAGATCTTAGGAATTTTCTGTACAAGGGAGTGTTAACTTGTGGAACACTGTCATCAGATGCCATTAAAAGCAAGGTCTTGATGGAATTAAAAGAAAAATATAGATGGATAGTGAGAGTTATATTCCAAATGAAAACAATAATATTTTTATATTTTCATATTTGGAAGTTAAACAAATCTTTACCTCTAAGCCTGAGTAACCAAATGTTTCGGAAGAAACTTGATAAACCTAGAAATGTTATTTTTGGCATTTTTTGTGTCTTCCCCAGAAGTGGCCACTAGTAGTCATAACTTGAGGTTGAATACTGGATATACCTTGGACTGAGCTAGTATGACCATTCCCATGTTTATAAATCTCTCCTGGAGCAGCTTTCTTTCCTGGACAGCTTTTAGTCCTGATTGCTAATAGCAAGCCTTGAACAAGAATTCACAGAATAGAGGTACTGAATATGACACCGAAATATTAAGTAGAACAAATCAAATATTGTTCTACCCTTTTCTCCATGTTACTGTGGCACCTCTGTGAATTAGGATGCCTCATTTAGTGTCAGAAAAATATTAAGTCTCCAGATTTTTGAAGATGGGACTGGGAAACTTTTGAAAATACACTGCCTAAATAATAGTGTGTAATGTCTAAACTGCTACCTCTTTGACCTATTCAAAATAAGAATCATGAATGTTTGTCTGAGTCTTTACATGTGGCAGAATCCGTTTAACTTTCACTTCCAGTTCAAGTAATCTCTATCTTTATATTTGTGTTCTAATTTTGGGACTTAGATATGTTTTTAGTGGAAGTAGAAAAGAGTGCAAGCACGAAACATAAAATTTCTTTAAAACTACGAAGAGAAAATTCTACCTTAATATTTGTCCTTTGACTTTTAGTAAAAATAATTTTAATTTACCCCATCTGGGCAGCTTGCACATTATCAGATAGTACTTGCATATCTGGTGTTCTAAGTACTCTGGACAAATACAGTGATTTAACAAATTAAAAAAAAAAAAAAAGAGCTCAAATTAAATAAACACAAGAGCAACTATTGACACTTTTCAAGTGCCCTTACAGACTTGCAATACTATTTCTTTGCTCTTCCAAACAGCCACCTCTTCTAGGCAAACGGGAAGAAGAGTAGGGGGTTTGTACCCTGTAAGAAAATACCAACAGTAAATTCAAGCTATTTGAAACTTACTTAGAAGAAAAAATAAGCAGCAAATTTCCAGGACTCTAATGCAGTAATTTCTCCATCAGTACAGACTGGGCTTCGATACCAATTTCTGTGTTAACTGAAATTACTTAACTAAATTCTATCACTTTGAAACAAATACTTTCAATGTGGGATTGCTGAACCAGATTATAAACCTGCAAGCAATCATACTTGCAATCACTGGGACATGGAAAAATATTATTTACCTTGTGCAGAAAAAGCAAGACACAATATCTTGCCCAAGCTTATAGGAAGTCTGTCTGGTTCAGGAAGCGAAAGCTCTTTTCTAATTCCCATTGGAGAAGAACACCTTTCCACACTGTATTTAATCCAGCCTGACCACCTCACACAGCACCACACTTTTGTCACATTTTGTCCATATCAGTTGTCACTACAGTCTAAGGGCAAAAAAGGGTGTAGACTGCCCCAAAGCACTTTTCCTTCAGCTCTTCTTTTTTTTTTTCAGAACAGGATGCCATTTAGACTGATGCATACCATTAACATAAATAACCTCAGAACTATTTAAATCCCAAACAGAGTTTTCAAGTGTTTGGAAACAAAAATGTGTGCCAGGTATACATTTTAATTTATCCTTTCCTCTCATTTTTCACTTATAAACGTTGGTAAATTAGATTATTGTGAAAACTACATAAAAGGGATAGCTTTGAGTTTGCTCATCGCTCCTTTCACTGCTCAGCACCCTGGCAGACATGCTCTTTGTACCTTGACATGGGAACGCAGGTTGGTTGCCTCATATAATTCTACTATTGATTGCTAAAATAATTTTTGTGTTAGGCAGCACTCCTCCCTGTAATTTTGAAGATGGAAAGCCATTTAGCCAGTTGATTTTAAAACTGTGTTTCACTTGTTTGAGACCACTTCTTTGATGTTAGAAAAAGCCAACAAACAAAGTCACCCAATTTATTTAAAACATCATGGACACTTGATGGACACTTAACCTGATATTCCTTTAATTCTAGCCTTTTGTCAGTACAACTGATGTTCATTTAAGTGCACATATTTAAAATAAAAAGTCCTGTGATGAAAATGTGCCAACAAATAAATAAATAAATACGTGCCCCTTTTTAAACTAAAAAAGAAAGAGTAAGGTCCTTTCCTCCCATTTTCTGTATTTTCTGCCCCTTTGCTTTTGTTTTCCAAGCATCCAAAGGTAAAAGAGCTTGATAAAAATTCAGCGGTGGGGGCAGGGAGCAGGGGAAGAGAGGTAAAATAACATTATTCCAGGCCCTTGCTCTGTTTTGTTAGGACAGATTTAATCTTTGGGCTGCATCAGAAGATAGGCCTGAATGACTGCCTGATCATCTCTTCACTCTCTCTTCTTTTATCTGGATTACTCTTGACTGTTTTCAGGGGTGATATCTCCCTATTCTTACTTGGTAAATTAGGCTATTGTTTCCCTGTATTTCACTTATTGTAAAACGTTTTCTTTCTTAACTTCAGACCATTGTTCCTGGGTTGTGAGCATGCTGTCACTGGAGAGGGGGTTAGAGGAGGGAACTATGTAACTGGGGACAGATTCTGCCATATTTTGCCAGTTAACAGTAGCTTGCTGCTGAGTGCTCTTGATTTCATGGCGGTTTCTAGTAGAAAAAAACATTAATAAAAGAGATCAAAATCGGCCTTGTAATTGAAGGGGAAAATGAGGAAAGATAATTAAGATTATGGAATATGAAATAGTCTCAAATGGCAATTTAATTTTCAAGTTAGCAAATACTCATAATAACAGGCCGTGAACTGGGTGTTTTTTTGAGAGAAGCGTTTATTCGTAGTCTGATTTATTAGTACTTCTTGTTGTCTTATGATAAACGCTAAAAAAATGAAGAAACACAAACACAAATGTCACAGTCATTTTTGTTCCATTTAACAGTGAGTTTTAAAGCCAATAGTTGTAGTTCAGAAACAGAAACCTCAGGACAGAATACTAAAATGTGTGATGCTGGGACTTTGTTTGCTATCACTTAAATGTATATTGTGTGGTAAACTTTTATCTAGTAGTGCTTTGAAAATAAAAAACCAAAACAAACCCCATTGTAATTATACTTTGCCTATTCATGCTGAGTAAAACACACCAGACATTTGGGGAGAGCAGGCTGAGGTGCAATGAGGTGCCATTGCTGTCGCTGGCATCAGCCAAGCTTCGAGAAAACTCAAGGGATTGTTAGCGTGCTTGTGACAAGGGCTTGGGTGAAGGTGGTTACAGGCCAGCTCATTAAAGATGATGAACATGTGTTGTGCCATGTTTCATGACTGTTGAGAGAAGGCCAGACTGAAAGAGCTTACATAAAAGCAAGGACATAATGCCAGTTGATTCACTCAGCACAAGGTTGTCTCCACATGGAGAATGTGTAGCCATAATTACTGAAATAAGTGCTGTCACGTCTTTCAGGAACTGTTGGGAGCTACAGGTTCCATTAGGTGGTTAATGACCACCTGCCCACAGGCATCACACAGGTGATGGGTATTTCTCAGGATACACATGGAGAGCCTCTTTGGAGTGGGTTATTGCTCTTTTCTGGTTTTCTACCCTCCAAATTGAATGGCATCAGCATTAAGACCAGAGGTACTCATGAAAAATCTCATACTACATACAGAAGGGTCATGTCCATGAGAGTAGGATGCCCACAATAGAGGGGAGAAGGATAGAAGTAACTCCCTTTTCCTTTTTAATTGCTCTTTCAAAATGAAGCAGGGAGGCAATGGCATTTGATATACTTGTATCGAGCATGCCTCCAGCCCTGGAAATGTTTATTCCAAGCTCAAAAATAATGCTGCTGGGTCAGATTCATCCCTGGTGTCATTGTGGGACACTGGATTTGCTGTTTGTCAGGTATTGAGCAGTGTCTATGTGTGGTTGCAGAGTGTTTTGGTGGGAAGTGTGGAAAGGCCCAGCAGAGGCACCGCCGTGTCCCCACACCAGATACTGGCCATTGCCCAAGGAGACTCTCCCTGTGCAAGGCATGGTGCCAACTCTTCAGTGGGATTTTCACCAACCCCTTTAGATAAACTGACAGAAGGAATCAAGTAGGTCGAGGGGGGATGGGATGCACACAGGGCCAATCCCATAGGAAACCAGAGAAAGCCTCCCTCTCTGGGGCTCTCAAAAGCCCTACTCCTAACAGTCCCCCTGCCACACCCCTCTGCTGCGGCGCTGCATGCCCTTCCCCAGACCGGAGCTCCCACGGACCCGGCTGTATTCATATTATTATCCTTTTTTTCCTAGTTAAAACGCGAAAGGAAAGCTGACACGAGCAGAGCTGCTCCTAACGACCCTGCTCCTCAGGGAGGTCAGGGACGGCCCCGCTCCCTGACAAGGGATGTGGAGGGGGCTGAGCTCTGCCCCTCTGCCCTCTCCGAAGCCGGGGCAGGCGCGGGGCAGCGAGTGAAACACTCGCTGCAAGGCCTCCTGTCAGGCGCCGTGGGCCCCCCCGAGAGCCCCTTAGCGGGGCCAAAGTGAAAGTGAAGCGACTCCCGAAACCCTTTGGGGGTGGCGGTAGGAGCCATGTGACAGCCGGGAAGCAGCCCGGCCGCAAGGAGGGCGAATAACGGGAGGCGGGGGTGTGCGTGGATAATTTCTAAGGGCTGCGGTGCCCCCTCCCCGCCCGCAACGGCAGGGGCGCCCAGGGGCCCCGCGCCGCCTCCCCTCCCCTCTCCGCTCCCTCTCCTCCCCGCCGGCAGTCCCGCACCGCCGGCATCTCCCTCCGCGGCCGCACTCGCGCCCGTCCCTGGAGGCCGGGCCGGGCAGGACAGGGCGGGCAGCTCCCCCTCCCTTCCTCCCCTCCCCTCCGCCGCGTCCCCCTCAGGCAGGGCAGGAGCGCGCCCCGCAGCGCTGCCCCCGGGAGGAGGGACTGCCCTCCCCGGCATGGTCACGGTGGCTTATTAGGGTGGTCGTCTCCCCCTCTCTTTTTTTTTTTTTTTCTTTTAACTGTTATTTTCAATTTCCCCCCTCCTCTTCGCCTCCGTGGCTGTCACTGCTCTCACCGTTACTTTTACCACCGCTCTTCCCGGGGCTCCCGGCGCGGCCCTGCCCCGCCGCCCCTTTGTGCCCGGCGCGATGCTGCGAGGGGCCGGCGGCCGGCGGGCGCGGCCGGCCCGTGGCGCCCGGGGGCAGCGGCAGGTAAGCGGGGAGGCGGCGAAGGCCGGGCGGGGGGCGGGCGGAGCGGCTGCTGCCCGCACCGGGGCCGGCAGGGCGGGCGGCAGAGAGAGCGAGGTGCCGGCGCGGAGCCTCCCTCCCTCCCCCGCAGCAGCCCCGCTCCTCACCCACGCCGCCGCGGCCGGCCGGGTTTGTGCCTTCCTTTGTTTTATTTAGGCTGTCTGTAAAAACTTGTTATCACCATCACCCGAAGGGACACCCGCTCCCTTCTCCCTATCCCTAGTCGTGACCTCTGGGGTCTCAGACCCTTCCCTCATTGCCCCTTGCTTTGAGTCTTGCCGTTCCTGCCCGGTATTAAACCTGTTTCCCGCTGCGTATCATCCCTCTCTCCAGCCTGCTTACCCCGCTGCCCTCCGGAGTCCCCCATTCCAGCCTTTCTGCCTATTTTGATTTTATTTCCTCTCCCCGCCTCTCCTTGGTTTCTAAGGGACTCCCCTCCAACCTGTCTGTAGGTACGTTTGTGTAACCAGACACTGAGAGTAGCTGTCTGCCGAGGAATTAACTCGGCAACCCCCAAAGCTTAGTTTGCATTCAATAGAGGTGTTTGTTTTTCAGGTTTAAACCTCCAGACGGGTTCAAGATATCGCCCGAAAGGAACCACTTGGCAAATTTTGTTTCCTCCCTTGAAATCCCACTGGACGTGGAGCAGGTGGGGGATCGGGAGGGGAAAATTTGGGGGGATGGGAGGGGGTGGTGGGATGGAGAGTGACCAGGGGCTGAGCGGTGTGGGAAAGAGGTGAAAAGGGCTTTAAAGTTGGGAGAGTGGAGCCGTGCTTTCACCCTTCCCCTCCTCTGAGGAGGATAGCTCAAGGCTCTCGCTCTCTTTCGTTAAAAATAAATACTACAGAAGTTGGCAAATTTTGTAGTTTTAGAGAAGTGAATTCTCTCCAGGATTAACGTAAAAAATGTTGATGTTTGAGGAACTGCTCTTGCTCAACCCGTAAATAAAGTGGAGATGTTGACAGTTTGTCTAGCCTTTGGTAAACGAGAACAAAAAAATATTTCATTTCTTGAAGGGCATCAATACTTGTGAGGGTGGGAGGGAGAGGAAGGAGTTTAACTATTAACCTTTATCTGGGATTGTAAATGAGTTGAAACTCATGTTTCTGAAGCTTCTTTTATGCATTTGCTTTTCTGTTTTTCCCCCTCTTCTTTCCTTCACTGGAGATGGTGAAAGGTAAATGAAAATGATGATGCTCTCATTAATTGGACAAGCAGGCGATTTTATGGCTCACCAGTAAAAAATAAATGCCGCGGGAAAGTTGCTGTTTGTAGTGCAAGCGGTGGGAAAGTGGTTGGGGGGGGGGGACGGACGGCAAAACAGCGTGACTGGCTGAGGGTTGCGCTCTTAGTTTAGGGGCGTTTGAATTTGTGTTTCCAGATCATTCACTTGAAGACGCCGAAGGACAGTTTGTGGAAGGTAAGAGAGCGTCTTCCCCAACACTTATATCCTGCCCACGTGTTCTGTGCGTACCTGGGTATTTGCCTATCCCTCAGGCCCTCAGTGCCAGCACACTCGTGATGGGAAGTGATAAATAGGAAATGTCGAGCTGTTGCTGGCCACGGTGTGGATACTGTAAAGCACAGCATTTTTTAGCAAACAGATAAGATGCTTTTACACCCGGAGATGCTTGGTAAACTGATGAATTCCTCCCTTCCAAAAAAGGGATGTCCTTTCTTTTCTTAATCAGGACATAGCTTAGGAAAACAGGAGGCAAAAGGTATAATGAAAAAGTTTTTGTTCTGACTGTTTTCTACACGTGGAATTAATATGCCTAACTTGACATGTAGGTTGTTTCCAACAAAGATGTTAGTATTAATTTTAGTATGAATTGGGGAGAAAAAATATCCTTCCACCTTCTTAATTGCATCTTTCCCAAAAGTGGTCTTATGTTATTTTGTGGCATGGTTCTTGCCAGAAGTGAAATAAAATGACTCTTTACTTTTGAAAATAAACCATCTCCAGCCACCAGAACTTTTGTTCTTCCCACAGGTTTAAAGTGAAAGCAGGAGATCCTGGGGAGCAGGCAAGGGTGGAGGAGATATGGGATCATAAAATTTGGCAGAGCAAGTGATTGAGGGGGTTGTCTTTGTTAGTTTGTCAGCATCACAGTTACAAGTAAAATATGCTTGTAAAATGCAAATTCAAGTAATTTCAAATGAAAATTGAAAAAATGCTTTCCCATTATTTTTTTTCCTTAGGAGTCTTTCACTTGTTTGTCATTATTTGTCATTCTCTTGTCTAGGAATCAAAAATACAAAGACTAATACTGCTTATTCTCATAAATTACTGTAAAAATCTGTACAGCACACTCAGTTTAGAGGGAGTTCCTCTTCTCCCCCTTTAAATGAGTCCCTGCCAGCAACAAGTGTGTTGATATACTGATCTGAAGGACTCAGGCATGATGCCAACTAAAGCAATTTAAATGACATGGTTAATAGTGTCTCTACTGTCCTTATCACACAGTAGTTGTCTTTAATAAACTCAGTGACTTCCAAGTGATAATCATGGATGACAAATTAACTGTAGTCCTAGCTCTCATGTTCAGACGAATTCCCTTTTGCACTGATTGATAAATACGAAATGCTAATTACAGATGGATTGTAAGAATTTGCAAAATATCCTTCCCTCCTCTAAGTTTGTGATCTCTTTCAGACAAATAAGACCCAAATAGACTATCTGAAAAAAATTCTAATTTAAAGTGTTCCCATGGATTGCATTGCTATCAGTGTAAATTTTAAAAGTTTTTCTATAGTAATAATTGTATGTGGGATAGTGCATCCTTCAAATGAATCCTTATCAAACACTTCAGAAGAGGAAATAATTTTACATAATTAGGTAAGCCAGTATAATATGTCTAACAAATCAAAATACTCTGTCACTCCTGTAAAGCATTTTGGATGGAAGTGAAAAAGGTTGTTTCATCAATTTCAATTTGAAATAAATAACCTTTAAAAAGCAGCAAATACAATTTCAGTAGTATGCACACTGGTAAACAGCTGTTTCACAGTGGGAGTTTTAAATTTCTTTGAGTACCTCTGGTACTCATACTGACTTTTTCCTTTGTCAAATTAAAGGATTACTACATAATATATAACTACAGAAGAACAGACAGAGTAATACAATTGATAGGTTAACTGCAAATTGCATGTATGATTGCTTAGTTCTTTTTCTTTTTTTTTTTTTTAAAGGTTTGATCCTAAAATATCATTGCTAGATCTCATTTTCCTGATTTTCAAACCTGCTAAATTTTGCCAAAAGCTGTAGAAATGCTTACATTCTCAGCAGCTGTTAAGAGCTTGCTAAAGCACCTAAGAATAATGTGTTTCATGTCTTGTGACTGTGATTGAAATACAATGCTGTGTGCTTAACTGATAAGTTTGGAAATGCTCTTCTTAATGGCCAAGATCGTGTTTTTGAAAATGAATCCATGAATGCAGATTGTTGACACAGTTTTTTACTTCTTGTGGCTTTGTTTGCAAAATTCATTCCTTTGAGACTAGTGAAAAATAACAAGATTCTACCTATGTCTTAAAAGTAACAATAGATAAGCAATAGTACTTTCCTAAAAGCCTTGTACAAACGAAGAAGTCTAACAGATTTTTTTATTATTATTTTATGTGTCACCAATCATATTATAGTCACAATGAAAGTGTTAGGTTTTGTCAGTGAAAGACTCGA
Organism: Platyrinchus mystaceus; assembly: GCA_035041135.1. Lineage (NCBI taxonomy): Eukaryota > Metazoa > Chordata > Aves > Passeriformes > Tyrannidae > Platyrinchus > Platyrinchus mystaceus. Next base: position 70,757,420 of record JAWWLV010000121.1, on the reverse strand, counting down.
CCTGAGATAGTCCCAAAATGCTCCCATGAAATGGCTATGGCCCAGAAAATGGGGCAAAGAAGGGAACGTGGCCTTTATGTATATACTCACTGTATAATAGATATATTAATTTCAGTTGCTCCTTGGCACTACCCTATTAATTAAAACTAAATCTTTGCTTGTTCCAACTAACATGTGGAAAGCTATTTGATGACGTGAAGGCACAGTATTTCTAGAAATACTTTTTAATAGTTAATGGGTCACTCCCTCTTGGATGCTCTGACATCATGATAGTGGCTTTGCGATACTCAGAATGTGAAGTTAAAGGTGATCTCACTGTTAAGCATTATAATTTATGACTTTTTCTTTCCTGCAGCCCTCCTCAAACCTGATAGCTTTTTCAGTTCCACAGTTGGCCTCATGTTGCACTTTTCTCTTTGCTTTGAAGGCTGGGCGGAAGTCTTGTCAGGGTTTGCAGTTGTACTACTCTGTGTAGGGCTGGGTGCCTGTGCTTAAAACCATATGGGTGTTACTCTTCCAAAATTGTTGCCACCATGATTCCACTTTCTTATTAAACTCAATGCTAAAAATCACTTCATTAACAATGTATCACATTAAAATCCACATGCTAAGCATCATATACTTGAAAAATTACATTTTGAAAGATAAGGCCTAAAAGGCTTGGAGTTTTCTGGGTGTTTTTTGTTTGTTTGCTTGGTTGGTTTTTTTTGTTTGTTTTTTGGGTTTTTTTTGAGGGGGAGTTGTTGTTGTTTGCTTGTGGGTTTTGGTTGGGTTTTTCTGATTGTTCTTTTTTGGGTTTTGTTTGTTTGTTTGGGGTTTTTTGGTGAAAACTTGGCGCGTTAAATGCACAGAAAAAGTGTTCTGGTTCAGAGAGATTTACAAATGTAGTATTTCTGAACCATTTCTCTCTAAAATATCTTTCTCATTTATCCTTCCTTGTTTGCCACATTCATCACTTAAGACCTGAAATTGCTAACATGCATAATAAGCACCATCTTACGACTGATTAATGCCACTGAAGTAATTGGAATAATTTTTAGTAAAGCAGTGCCCTGTGTTTGCAGAATGGACTAGTCCTTGTCTTTTAAGCTCTTCAGGGCAGGGAATTGTCTTCGAAATATTTTCTGTAAAGTGCCTGGCATGTCTCTGTGTGCCAAAAAATGATAAGTAATAACAAACAGTAGTTGACAATTAATGCAGACGTCTTTATTTTTTTTAATTATTATTTTGGAATTTGCCTATAGGGTGCTTTCTAGCAGAAAGAAAAATGCCAGAGTGGATTCCAGCTGGGGCAAGATGTGCTCTGATGGCAAGAGAAAATTTTAATTGAAATGGAACGCACATTTAATCGATAATATCTTCTGTAAAGCCGTCGGGCCAAAACATCAACTAGCATAAATCAGTCTATCTCCACTGCAGTCTGTAGAGTGACTTATGCCAGATGATATGAGTGTCCTTTTTGGCTTAAACAGTTTTCCTTTAATCTTTTTGCTGCTTAAACTTTTACTATGATCTGCCCACATTCCAGAAGCATAGAAGGACAATGGAATAACGTTTCCTTACTTTCCTGCTTCTTTTAAGCCTTTGGAGGCTTTTCTTTTGCGTGATGGTGTATGCCTTTTTAGTTGTATATGCTCTAGTCTCCCCTTCAAGCCTGTGAAGGTAGCTGCTCTCCTCAAAATCACACCTGTCATTATGTTCAGAAAAAATCCAGTCTCATCTAGCTTGCCCGATGCAGGTGTATTGTAAATAGCTTCCTGCTCATTGTGTATGTGTAGCTAAGGTTTCTAAACACCGTTATTAGTAACACTCTTATTAACAATATCTGCCATTAAATAGTTTAGAAACATTGCCCCCCACATTTATTTCCCAGAATAATTTTATTGTGTCTGCCAAGGGTCCTAATATTTTAGTTACTAACTGCATAATTCATATGAAGTAATTGAAAATGCTGAGTGTGTACATCTTGTGTGGTGGGATGACTCCAGTGATATTCTGGCAGTAGAGAATGGAGAAATAGAAATGTTTTTTCTATTTCTTCCAAGCCTCTAATAAACATTTTTGAAGGCAGTGTTAGTAAACTAATTCTTATAAGACATGGGAAAACTGTGTTTGAGTACAGAGTCACTCATAATCAAGCTAAATTTTGTTGTTTCTCATTGAACTATGATGCAATTTTTAGAATTTCAGCATAAATATTTTTTACAAAACTTGCTTTCTTAAGTAATGTAGAAAAGTAATCAAGTTTTGCCCAGAATTGATGGTTTTGAAGAAAGATGGGATACCTTTGAGTGTGTGAGAGATTTGAAAGCAACAGAGAAATCATAAATCCTAAAACACATAGGCACACAGGCACACTCTGAGGAGAATGGTATTAACTGCCTAATCGTACATTTTTGCTCAAACTTCCTGATCTTTCTAAACTAATAATATCTTCACTGAAAAAGAAAGTAATAAGATGAAAATGTTGTGCCCAGATGCTGTCCTGCAGAAGGTCACATACAAATGTCTGTAGAGCCTGATAGAGAGTGGATTCTGCAAGTGGAAATGAATATATTCCATTACCTTTGAATTGACTGGAAAATTACTTTCCTCTTTCCAGCTTGCCAGTTCTTCCATAGCTATAAAGGATCATAGTAACCAAACCTTTCACCGACATTTTATTAAAGCAGGAAATATATGTAATTGCAACATCTCAAGTAACTCAATAAAGACAGAAAGCCAATAATGTATGCAATAATTTTTGTTTTTACAGGTACTTGGATGTCTATTTCATTTTCGTTTGTAGTTAGGAAAAATTTTGGATGGAAAAGAGCAAGAATAGGTGCCAAAAAAGTAAAGCACGTTTCAGAGCCTGACTTGATTTTAGTTTATATCGGTGATACTTTCTCTGCAGAAAGTGAAAATACTCTAAAACAAAACTCTAAACCGGACTGTAAGGCTGTAAGAGTGAGCCATTTTCAAAAATGTGTTTCTCTTCGTATACTTCCATCTAGTACAAGAAGGCACGTTTTCACTCTTGTTTTTGTATCTATTTTATTGTCAGAAACACTTTGCAGGTCTTAAATTAGTCCTAGTGGGACATCAGCTCCAGTTGAGCTTTGACAGTTAATAGAAACTGAGTATCTGATATAACACTGACTTGAGAGCCTGGTCCTGCTAATATAAGATGGTTAGATTTCACAGATAGCATGTTATAGTAAGGAAAATCGAACTTCTAGATATTCACCCCAAAATTTCTTGTAAGTATAAATTTATAAGATGCTTTCATATGAGGGGGAAGTCCTATTATTTCACTGGTTTTAGTGGTTTTCTTAAACTTCTGTATGGTATTTACAAACTGTAACTAATGATGAATTGAATGCCATAAACTTGCATCATAGATTGCTATGTCTAATGGTGTTTTTAGGGTTGCAAATACTTCACTGGAATTTAATTTATAGCTAAAATAAAATAATTTCCCTGTTCAGATTTCTGTACTTATTTTCAAATTGGGGTTTTTTTCCTACCTTTTTCATCAAATTGCAGGAGTATACAAAAGATAAGAGGTGGATGCTGGGAAGTGATTTAGAGAAAGTAAAAAAACCCTGAAAATTATTTTCTAAGTGAAGATCACTAGTGTTAAAGTTATTGGTTTTGTGTAAACTTTGTTCCTAAAGAGCAAAACACCCCCAAAAGTTTTTTTTTCTTTTAAAGTTTTATAAATACTGTAAAATGGTGGAAGAAATTACATATTGTTTATTGCTTTTATCTTGTAGTGAGGATTTTTTTAAGGCTAGATCTAAGAAAATATTATATACCAACCTAAATGATTCTATAATTCTGTATTAACTACAGATCCCTCCCTGCCAGTCACAAAAACTCTGCATGATGCCAAATCATGTAAGGTTTTTGTTTTTAAGCAATTTGAGTAATATATTGAACACACTACACTGAATAGCAGAACACCGGAAAGTTTGGCAGATCGGGAATTTTATCCTTCCACCCTTGTTCTGCAGTGGTTTTGGGCAATTTAAGTGTCCAGTTATGTGAATCTGCAGCGGGAGGGGAACACATGGGACGGTTCAGACAGAAAGTTGTTCGCGTGGGAGTGTTTGCAAGATCAGAGCCTTGTATTGCAAGTTGGCTCTCATGATTTCAAAATGAAAGCGTATTAACCTATAAGCTTAAAAATAGTTACTCTTAATTTAAATATGCATTGACAGACTCCCAAAGTCTTTTAAGTGCTTTTCTGCTGTGACTTCCTATGCTGTTATCTATTCAAGAATGAAATAAGTGTATCCCAGCAAAATTAAAAAAAAAAAAATCCGATCAAAGCAATTGTTAGAAATTACACTATTTGATAAGATCAGCTGCTGAAAATAAAGGGGGAAATGAGATCTGACAGAGGTAAAACCAGGTAAATAGCTTTCAGCTCTGCTTTTGTTATTCAAGAAGAAAGAGAAACAATAGGTGCTGTTTAGAGTCAGGAGCTGCCCTTATAACCTCTGCTGCTCTTAAAATGCCTGAAGGTTATTGCATGGTTCATGGTGGCTTTTATGCTTGCAGTTCAACTTTTAATTTTCTAACAAAAGGAGATGCAGTACCAGCCTGCTGATAAACACTTTGCAGAGCAATGAGAGAGAAGAATGGAAAAATTCCTCACACTTTTTTCCTCCTTTCCAGTTACTGAAGTATACGGTCATATTTTTAACAGAAGAGCACTTCCTCCTATGTTAAGCTGCCAAAGCTGGAGACTGGTTTTTTAAAAGTAGGAATGCTATTTCTATGAGGGTGGGATGTGCTTTTGCATTCAATAGCCCCAGCCCAAACAGATGATTTGTTGCATGCTGTTATAAGGAGTGATCCGAACATCCACAGGGGCTGTATCTATTTCAACAAGATTTTTAATTCTTGCTGCACTGGCAAAACTGAGTTGACTTAGCCTTAAAACCAGCCTTCTCAGCATCATAACTCCAGCTGCCTGGCCTAGAAGTGTCCCCACTGAGCGTGAGAAGCACCCTTTCTCTGCTAGCTGTAAAGCAATGCACAGTGTAAGTAATACAGACGAACCTCATCCAGCACTTTGGCCCTGTCCTTACATGTGCTGCTTGAATTTGCTGGAGTGATCATTGCCGGTGTTTGGAATACCGTGCTTGCTCTGATGCTTTGTACTTGGATACCAGTGCGATCAGAGGAGAGAAGGGGTCAACTTCTGAAGGTATTGTTTTCAAGCACAGCTGAAAGTAATGGAATGTAACAGTTTTAGGAATGTACACCTGTGAGTATATAATAAGAGAGTATCTGTTTGTGTATTTTCACTGCTGACATTCAGATCAAAGGTCCCCTAGGCAGTGGTGGTGTAAGAAAAAGGGAAAGGGGCCACATGTCTCACCAACTCTGACCTGTTGTGCTGCTTGTTGTTTGCAAGTTTTCACTAGAAAATCAGTCATGAACCTGTTTCGATGAGGTGACTTTCTTTTGGGGTTTCACTTACTATATATGAATATGCACTTCGAAAAGTGGCAGTGAATAAAAGAAAGAATACTGCCAGCAAGTGCTGCCGCTCAAATATCAAAACTGATGCCCAGTCTTGCATTGGATGGTGCTGGGATATCGTCACAAGCACTTTAAAGAAACTTTGTGTTCTGAGGCAGAGAGTGTCACCTCTGCATGACGGATGCCAAAAAAGCTGACAGGTAAACTGAGAAACATCTTCAAGCCTTTACAAACACATACCAGCTTAAGCATCTTCCACCCTTTACAACTACGTGCCAGCTAAAACAAAAAAAATGAGGAGGCATCTGTCTCTTGCCCTCCAGCCTGCTTAAAGCTAAAGGAAATGTATTCCAAATGGAGGAGGACCCCCCAGGCCCTGGAAGTTGTTTAATTAATCATCGGTTTCAGCCTTCTCATGAAATGGCTTTTATTTTCTCGCATGGGCAAATTAAAAAGATGACTGCACGTGGGCAAAACAATGACACCTGTTAAATCTTCTTCTGTTGTTAAGCATGGTTAGAAAAAATATTTAGATTTAATTTTAGATATGCAGAATAAGTAGAGCTATACTTGCTTTCCTTTTATGCGGGTTATGCGGGATGAGTGCTGGTACATATTTGTGTCATAATAAAGTATGCTATTGCTCCCGGCAATAATTCTCATCTCCTTTAACCAAATTTCCTTAAATCAGAAATACTAGCTTTTTTTTTTTTTTAACTATTAAGGTAGAGAGACTTTTACCGTCAATTTTTTGCTTGCTTCCATGACACATCTGACTTGATTTCTATGTAACAAAGGTGTTTTAGAGGAGAGTCACAACTGTAGATATAATTTATCATGCTGCTTTAGTGCTGGGGCTTTGTCAGCAATGGAGAATTTCAGGAAGAATTTTCCATTGACTCAAGGAAGCCAGCAGCAGCACTGTGAGAATTTTACATGGAAATCTGAGTGTAGACATGGCCTAAGGGAAACTACTTATGATTCTGGGGGCATGTTTGGTAAGAAGTAGTAAGCCAAGAGTGTTGGGTAACTGTGGTCATCAAGAGCTTAGCTTGCTGTCCATGCTCAGTGTGCATAAGACTTCTTGCAATCTTTTTTCAACATGCTGTGGAAAGTTACTAGAGCTTTGATGATACACATTTTTCTCTTTCCCTGTGGGCTGTACAGCTCCAGTTTGCTCTGGATGAATTCCTGGGGCACATTGTTTGCTTTCTGTACTCAGGCCTGGGAAATCAGTACCTTACTAGGCGATAAAGACTGTTGTTTGGACAGTTTGACTTAAGATATTATTTCTGAGATAGTCAGATCAAGTCCTTATTTTGCTTTATCCAGATTTATTCCACAGAAAATCACAAGCTGGGTATAATTTGGAAATGTTTGCTTTAGTTGCACAGTTTTCACAGTGTGTTCTCCCAGTCAAAGGGTTGGGAAAATATGCAATAAGGCCTGTGGCAGCATGTCACACAACCCTTGGCCACATGGTTTTGTTTTATTTTTTTTTCTGTTGGCAGGCACTAAAGGGGGTGTTAATTCATGGCCTGCTCATTTTGCTTAGGAGGTCTATCCACCCATCAGCGCAAAAAAAAGAGTTACCAGCCTTGCTTGCCCGTGGCAGCTGTGGTGCAACATCAGCACGTGCTGCTATGATCGCAAGGCTGGAGTATTGTAATTCCATCACATTAAATCCTTCAGCTCAGCTTCTCCTTTGCTTGCCCATTGCATCTTCGGAAAGCAACAGCATGGTTGCTCATCAGCTGATGGTACTGCATGTTCTCTGTGTCACCCCTCTGGGTTTTTTTGGATTAGCAAGCTATGAAGTAGTGACTTGACTTTATGGAGGCAGTGCTGCTGTATGCATTTCAAAGCTACGTGGTAGGACCTAGTTACCTTAAAGATTGCTTCCTGAAGCTTTGGCCTGAAGCATGTTTACTTTCAGATGATAACCTGTCTAATTTTCTCACCATTACATTGACTATGAGCAGTGAAATGTTTACCTACTGGTCCCTGCCTCAGGCCTTCAGCTTTACCTTCAGTCCATCTTTGGTCATTTGTCCATAGCAGCATTGTTTCAGAAGGTGCAAGTCCACAAGAGCTTAAGCTCCCTCTTTTCTTCCCGTTCCTGCTTTCTCCCTTGCTCTGGAGCTGGCTCATAGCTGATCCTGTATGATCCAAAAACAGTCTTCAACCTGCAGACTAAACCACAGAAAAACAAGAAGCTTTCTGCAGGGTTATCTCCCTAAACTGTCTTTTCACAGGAGAGGACAGGGTCCACCATCAGCAGCAAAGGTGTAGTGGGAGCAGACAGTTTGAACAACGAGGAATGCACAGCCCTAGCACCAACACAATTCAGTTACCTTTAAAGTGCTGTAAAAATGCAGCTCTTTCGTAGAGCTGCAGTTATTGCACATATTTCTAAGCAGGAAAGCATTTTCATTGCTTTATCATGTCTGGACACATGAGAGAACAAAACAAAAGCTAGAGACATTGTTAGGCATCACTGTTAAAGAGGCTGGGGACGGGAGAAAGTGTTTTAAATGTTATCAAAATCCTTCTTGTTGCCAGTGCTGAGAGCTGGTCTGTATTGTCATATTATTTTTCTTCATATTTCAAAATAACTTATCGGCATGAGAATTTCCCAGCTGGGAAACTATACCATTTTAACTTAAACCCAAGGAACAAGGGTGCAGTCTGTCCAGCTCTATGCCTTTCTAGTTCCTGCTTTCTGCAAAAAAAAACGGGGCAATACCATAGCAGGCATTTTTGGCTGAGGCAAGGGGTCTATTTGCTGTATTTACATAAATATTTTTTTCTGTACTTCATACTTTAGGTGATTAGTCAGTGGGAGAAAACTAGTTTGTTGCTGCTTATCTTGCTAAAGATGATAAAACACCTTCTGCTTATGGTTTTGCCTTTCAAATATCAAAACCTTTTTTTCCCCCCCAAAACAAGGCTAAAGAACTATAATAGGAGCTGTCAGAGTCTGAAACTGGGAAATGATAAATCTTATTAAATTTATTTTCATATTTTGGTAATAAACCGAAGTTCTGAAAAATCAAAACACCAAAACCTGAATGTGCAACGTACATAACTTAAAAAAAGAACAAGAGAAGTTTGATTAAAAAACCTTGCTCTGCCAGTCGCTGAAGTTTTCATCTCTTGATGCACGTTATGTTAAAAGCCAGCAAAAACACCGAGTGAGATGGAGAGTTCAAGGAGAGATAGAAAGGAAAAAAAAAAAAAGGCTAAACGAGAGAAAGGTGGATTGTGATACAAAAATAAAGGCAGCAACAAGTGTAATGCCTTCTGTCTTCAGGATAATGTTAAAATGAGTGTAAGTTTCATCCTCGGAGGGGCTTTATGGTGTTATAATGATTCATAGGATAAAGTGATTTTTGTCTTTTTCGCTCATATTTCAGTGGGATTTCTCTCAGATAAACAAAGTAGCACACAGGCAAAGACTCTTTCTGCCTCATTTAAACACCCCACCTTATCAAAACTCCACTTCCCTGAGTGATGGATCTTGGCTCTGGATGGGAGAATGAAGTATTCAATTACCTTATTTTCATGTGCTAATGAAGCAGAATGTGGCTTTAGGGGTTTTCTTTTCAGCAAGGTAGCCTGTTTGGTTATGCACATGCCGCCTTCTTATGTTTCCTTCCCCGTCCCTGCCTACACTCAAGCGGTGGTCTTAATGGGCAACAGGGGCTAATCTGTCTGCCTGACAGCAAGCCTTGGCCTTCTACAGCCCAGCGGGAGCAGCCCTGGCCTGTAATTAGCTGAGCCATCAAACCAAACTGTTAGGCTCGAAATGATTTCTTTTGGCACCTCTTGCAACAACTTTATATGCTGAAAATCCGTGAAGGTTTTTTTGTTGGATTTTTTTCCCCTCACATCGCTGAGTGCTGATGTGAGCTCAGAAATTCTCACCCTGAAAGGCAGCAGATTTGTACTCTGGTGACTCCAGCTATCCTTAAATGGGAAATGTACAGCTTTTAAGTGTTAGACATCGTTTGTTCAGCTCAATTTAAAAGTGCAGGTACATTTTTTGATTGAGAGTCAGATCAGATGGTAAAGAGAAGTATTTTTTATAGCAACGTCATGGTGCTGATGATGCAGGAAAGGCATGTGTTCAGCTCACGCACTTTTCAGTGCTGTCACACCCTCCTCAAACATCCTCAGCTTTACTTCCATGGAGGGGTACTTTTTAATGCGTGGGATCATTCATACCCTTGATGGTAAGCTTTTACTTAGTGCTTGGCTGAAATAGGACGTAAGCATTCAAAGCTCTTTAGCCACAGTTGCATGTCCTTTTAGCACCCTATAATGAAAATTAACGCATTTTGGGGATTTTCCTAGCAACTGTATGCTAGGAATTGCTGTGTCAATTTCCCCACAAGGGACGATGGAGGGAAATAACCATCCAGGAGTTACTCATTGCCAGTTATGAAGCTGAGGAATTGGAAAAAGGCAACAAATTTCCCTTTTTTTTGTTTCCCCCAAAGAATTAAATAAAGAAGCTTTACAGAGTACATTAAAACATACCCAAGTCTGGATTTTTTGGGTTGTGTGTGGGTTTTTTGGTTTTGTTTGGTTTTTATTGTGTAAAGTTCTGAAGAAAACAAAGACTTACTTAAGTGGCTGTGATAGGTGTAAGAATAGTCACCTTCAATTCTCCTAATAAGTAAAAGGAGGAAGTGTAATAGACACTGAGCAGTAGCATGGATTTTGTAAAGTGCACTATGCTGCTGGGCATTCTGGTTTCTCTTGAAGGAAGTGTAGGGGAAAAGAAATGTATGGAAACAAAACTTGGATATTCTTTTCATACAATCTTTCACAAAAGCACTAATGTTAGTGTAGTGGTGAAGTCCTGTCCTAAATTACAACAGGTGAAACAGTTAGGAGATGAGTGGTAATATTCCTCAGCTCTTGATTCCTATTTAAGGGAAGCTTTAAAAAATGGTATTCTGAGCAGTGTGAGGCAGAGAGACATCAAGAAGCAGCCCTGATCAGTGAGGTTGCATGGCCAGTGGTTTGAAGTTATACATGTTAAGGCTGCTGTGGGAAGATGACTCGAGAAGTCTGCAAGAAAATTAGGTAACTTAATAACACGCATTGTGTCTGAAGTACGTGGCAAGGCAGATTGGATCAATGCACTGACATTACCACTTACCTTTCATGGAAATAAGACAGATAACATTTTCTGCTGTAGCTGTTGAATACGGCTTTTGTGCAAATATCCTAGCCTGTGTTTCTCCCAGGAAATTCACTTCGTGTAAAGGAAATTCCCGGCATGCTTCCCCCCCTCCAGTCTTCCTCCACTCGAGGGGAATTTCCATGCTTCTCCCTTATCTCTTGCCTATTCTATCTCCAAAGTGTGCTGAGGAAAAACAAGGTGTATTTGGGGCTCTGCAGAGCACTGGCTGCCTTTGGCAACAAGAGAAGCATAGTGTGATCTGAACAAAGTCACAGCAGATCTTTTATCCCTTAAATTTGGGGAAACAGCCCTGTCCTCTTCAGCTAGAGTTGTGTAAAGGAAGATTTCATGACTAATAACTTTGTCAATATGTGTTGTTGTGGAAAGCAAAGCAATTAACTTGGTTATGAATCTAGCTTGTTGTTCTGATTAAGAGTTGGAAAACTTCCAGCTAAAACTTTTTAAAGCTTTTAATTTCTTTAATCATTCTCAAAGCACAGCATCTCTGAGCATCCCTTTCAAAATAAGACCAGTATTTTTTAAAATACTCAGACTTTCCTTGGGAACCCTTGAGACTTTTTTTGTTTCACACTGCTTAACGTTATTTGTTCATCCCCCAAAAAAAGCTTTTCCACTGTGCAGAAAAAAAATCTCCTGCCTTCTTAACTGCTTTTAAGACAATTCTCCTCCACCTCCCTTCCACTTCCTTTTCTATGTCCCTTTCTTGGATCTGAGTAAGTAGTGTGTCTGGTACCTCAGTGTGGCTTGAATTTACTGAAGCGAACTTTCTAGAGTTTTGAAAATAAAATAAAGGGAAACAGTCTAGCAGAACGTTACTTGAAAAAGTAAACTTGTTAACAGTACTGTATTTGGCAAGAGCAGATACTTAACGTGCATTCACAGCTGGCAGTAAATTAAAATTAATAATAAATGCATATCTGTTTTACAAAACTGTATTTCTTACAATCAAAAGAAATTTCTTACTTCTTTAGTTATTTTGGGTTTTAGCTTATTTCCCATGTGTTTCTCAATCAAGAACATCTCACTAAAATTACTCTTTTTTAGCTCCTGTCTCACTTTTTGGTTTTCACACACCAGCACCCTGCTGCACCATTAACGTTGTAAACATTGCAGAGGTCTTTGTTTCCATGTGCATGCTTACTGAAGTTTGTAAACTAGTATGTTTCAGAAAACTTCCCCCCAAAAATGTAAGTTTTTCAGTGCTTTCCATTTTAGAATTATGATGATAGAAAACAGAAAAAAAAACATTTTATGGTGGTAGAGGTAATATCTTTTACATTATTTTATATTGGGAAAAATTGGGTAAAGTTCAATTGTACTGGGAGTGTACAGGGATATATCTTTGTATATTTAAATACATATAATTCCTAGACATAAATTTTGTGTGAGAAGCAGTTATCTTATTGAATCTCATCTCACTCTGGAGGGAACTGTGAAAGTTGTATGGTCATACAGTATAACTTTTGTATATAATAGGTGTGTACAGCATACATATTCAGAGTGTTGAACTGCATTATTCAGTGCCTAACAGTTTATAAGACTATGCGTATTATTACTTCAGAGATGCACAGACTGTCAGTCCTCCTTCTGTCTGGTTATATTTAGTATAAAATTTACCTCTACTAAGAAATATATAGCCAAACAGTGTCAATAGCCAGGCAAAACCAGGAAGAATTGAGAGAAGAGTAGAAAAAGAGCAAGTCATTAAAGAAGAGAAGCCTCCTCAATGAATTAATTACAAATCAAAGATTAGCATTTGGATAATATTGCCTCTTGCATATCAACAAACTTATGCAGCTGTATAGTGCCACTGAGTTACACTGTGGCAGTGTAAGCAGACACATATCTTGGGGAAACTGAAAGCATTTACAGTTAAACCCATATCATTCCATTACATCCAACCTGCTGTCATGCGTAAGCAATCATAAGGCCACACTTCAGGCTGTAGTGTGTTGGATTTCACTTCAGTTTCTGTGAAATCTTAAGGAACTGAAAAAGTAAAGCCTTGACAGTAGCCTGTTCTTGAGGTGACCAAAATACGGTAAATGTCGGAAATCCACATCTGAAATAAGAGGTCACACACTCTTTACCAAGCACAGACACAGAAAAAAGGCTCTTTGATGTGGCTCTAGTGTAGTATCAGCTTTGTCTGTAACAAGACCTTCGTGCTTCAAACTTGATTTGTGTATAGAAGGCTGTACTGTTGGGTGGAAGGGCTGACAGAGGTTTATCCTTCTCCACCCCCACCCGCCTTCTGCATCTCTTGGTGATCTCTGTTTTGGCTGGCTGGAGTCTCAGCACGCTAGTCCTCATCCCAGCCCAATCACCTAAAAACCCTGGATAATCCCATCCCAGTGCATAAACCAGAGCAGCCATAACAGCAATAAACAATTGCATAGCAGCTGCCAATTGCAGACATACCCCTCCTGGGGAGGCCAATGGACCTCAAATGCTGCTGCCCAGAGAGCAGCACCTCAAGTGGCAAAAGATGGCTTGGTGTCTCCCTCAGGTTTCCAGCACACCTAGCAGTTTGTATACATATAGCAGCTAATTCTTTTGCTGAATGTATGCCCCTTTTTAATACTAGCATTGCCTTTCACCCCACTACTGCTCATACCTATTTCTGTGCCTGGGACAAGACCCACATAATACCTAAGGGTACCTCTTTAATGCTTTCCTCTTACATGGTCCTACTTTGACCTGGCATTTTGTCACTGTAAAGGAGCTTGTTTTGATATATCTGATCTGATAGCATCTGACAGTGCCCCTCTTTGAAGCATAATTATTTACAAATTAGACTCCTATCCATGGATATGTGAACATGGTAAACCTTCCAATATGGTATCGTAGACAACAGATGTGCTAGGAAAATGGCAAAGGATGAAATAACTAAGAGCCTCTAGTGGGGCACCTTACCTGCCCCTCTGCTATACTCTTTTTACACTGCCACTGCCTTTTAAGTAGCTTTATGTTTTGTAAAAAATGGGTTAGGTATTCTGCTAGGTAAGAAATGTCCTTCAAGTCACATTGCTGTAATTAAGCTGTTACATGGATCATTGGTCCTCATACTTCAGCCATGAAATGCTGTTGGCTTGTTTGAGAAGAAATCCTCAGCTCCTGCATAGGTACTGCACGTGTTAGGGGAGCCAGTCAGGAGTGCTTATGATGAGAGGGTTTTTACTTCCTTCAGAATCCAGGCTGTCGATGAAGATGGCAGAAGATGGGATTTAGCAGTTAGTTAAGGACATCTTCAGCTTGATTATTCAAAGTTAAAGGGGTCCCACACATTATCACAGCAGAATAGTCGGTGCAGTGACTTGGGGTGCTGCGGAACAGAAGGGTTGCCCTGTGAGCCCTGCCTTCCCTGATCCCTGCTGCACCCAGAATCAGAACAGACCACAGTGGGGTATCAGGTTTCCACTGGAAAAGCGTTTTCAAGGTCTGGGCTTCCAGTTAGGTTGTAATGGTGTTTCAGCTGCCAAGTTACTAATGCGCAGCACAGGTGGTAATAACTATTTCTGTTGTCCCACTTCTTACCTCTCTGTCCCAGAAAGTACTGATATTTCCAGCTCTGCCAATACAGTGCTGGCTGCACTGGTATATAAAAATGGTTAATGGCTAGCTATGCAGTGTAATTGCTATCATGGCTGTGGTTGGGGAAAACGGATATATATGGACTTCAGGAAAGAGTTTGAGCACTAAGTTGCCTGTTATGCTTTTGCCATGGGGAGTATGAGAGTGAGAAGTGATGGGTAAGGTGTGTCTTGAGTCCCCTCCTCACATCCCATGAACTCATGGGACAGAACTAGCATACCAGGTAGGGTACTCTGCTCCAGGGCTGGAATGTTGATACCTTTTATTAACCTTCTCTTATGTTTCAAAACATAAGCAGAGTACTTACCAGTGTATTTACCATACACTGTGAAGAGTTATATGTAATTGCAGCTGCCAGAATGAAGAGTTGTCTCTGTGAGGCTGATGATAGTGTGTTTAGAAGGGAGTGAGTTGGTTTGGGTTTTGATGTTGTGATGTTTACATGCTACCTTACAAAACTCAGTACAGTGCTTGAGCTCCCAGTGTAAGTGAATGAAAATTCAGCTCTCCTAGGAATGTCTTCATACAGGGGTGTGTAAGTCAGAACTGCCAACTTGCAATACCTGTATTGCCCAGATTCCCATCACTCTGTGTGGCTGTGAGCAGAGTAACACAGGCCTCCCCTCTGTCGTTTGCTCAGCAAATGGAGAGAGAAGACACCAGTGGAAAAGGTGACCAGCATGGTTCCTGCATTAGCAAGGGGCAGCTATGTGGACTGCCTGCCCAAGCTGGGCCTGTGAGCTGTTACAGATACCAAAACAGGACAGGTGGAGGGATTTCAGAAAGGAGTCTCCTGATTTGTGTCCCCCAGACTCCTATCCCTGATGAGATCTGCATTAAGAAAAACATGACTGTTTATCAGGTCTCAGGTTGTACTTGTCAGCCAAGCAGTTCATTTTTTGCAAATATTCCTCAGAGAGCAATATGTAATATATGGTGAAGGAGTGTTTATCGCTTGTTTGTTTTTAAATAAGGCCATTAAGGCCATTATTTATTGTAAAGAGGGTATTAATCAAAGCAGATTCATATGTCCTGGCAAAATAATCCACCCTGTAATCCATTACTTTTAGTTAGATGGTTTAATATCTTTTTGTGGCAGAACATTAGCTGCATCACGTGTTCATGTCACAAATCAGTTTGGTCAGTCCTAGACTTGTTGTATAGGCATTTCAGATCACAGCTCATATGAACGACTGCTCCTTGAGGTATTGTCCTGGGAGTTGCTCCTCCATGCATCAGAAATGTGGCTTTTCTCTTACCTAGGTAAAGAACAAAAGAAGAGCTGATAGAATTTGCTCATCACTGTTAGCCATGAGACAGCCATGACCTTGTTTGTTTTGAGCTAATTTTCGGATGTAGAAAGCATTGACATTTCTTTCCCCTTCTTTTAGATTGATGGGTGGAAGCAGTCCTTGGGATTTGGCTATTTTCAAAACAAAATATTTGACCTGAAAGGTAATATTTATAGCAGGCAGCTAATAGAAAACATACTTGCCCTCTCTCTGTGTCTCTTGTGTGTTATGTGTGTATGCGCACTTCGGGTTCCCTTCTGGGCCTGACCTCTGCTGCACGCAGTGCGGCTTCATTGACTTCACCTTCCATTCCCTTTTCCTGATAAATGAATCGCTGGAAACAGTGGGGCTCGGTATGCGGGGAAGCAGGGTGCAGGAAGTTCATGGCAGTCCCTTGTCATTCTGATCCTCTGCAAATGTCCCTTCCTGCTGGAGTGATGGATGGTGTGGGGCTTCTGCGTCAGTCACTTGTGAACTCTGAAGGTCAGCGGGGACAGTGTATTCTCTCTTTGGAAGGAGACCTGCAGGGATGTTGATTTAGTGACATCTAGCAAGGACTGACCCTGTCAGTCAGTGCAGTAATGTTGGGAGTGGGGAATGGTGTTAGCATTGGGTCACTGGATCTAAAGCAGGAGGAAACAATAGTTGGACTCCATAAAAGCCCTCTGGCCTGCTGATTGGACCTGGCAGGTGGGAAGGGACTATTTTGGAAGAGGTATCTGGCTGAAAGAGCAACTGCAGTCCCAGCTCCCTTGCTGCAGCAAGTGCTTTGCATATAAGTGAGGACTGGGAGAGTCCTTCTTCTCTGCTTACAAGCAGGCACTCTTAATTTTTTTTTCCTCAAGGTAAAAATATCAGCAGGGCAGTAGGTCTCTAGGGAGCTTCAAAATGCCCATTTAATTAGGAATGGTGCCTGCAGTTTTTTGGGCTCCAGATTCTTGTGAAGTTTGGACTTGAACAAATCTGATTTTCTCGTGTTTGGACCCCCGTGCATGTCAATAAATCTGTTATGTTCAGTGAGGATTTGCTGTGGTGAGGGGTGGCTCACTGGGATTCAAGGTAGGCATAGAACAGGCAGGTGCCTATGCCATTAAAATGAATACATATGGACAGAAGCCAATCAGTTGCAAAAGCAGCATTTGGAGTGAGGTGGGAAGAATGGGGGCTGAAACAAATACACTTGTGGTCTCCCTTGTCAGCCTCTACCTGAGATGCAGTACTGGTGGGCCTATGTATCATTGAGGCATTTGCTATTTTTTCCAGCTGAAATTGCTGATACACCAAACAGCATTGACTTCTCAACAGTCCTAATGCTGGAGACTCAACATGAAAATCCTGCATTCCACAATCGTCACGAAGTTCCAGATTTTGGTTCAGCCATTACGTGTTCGGAAATAGAGATCATACTCTAAGCAAGTTGGAATTTGAGTGAATTTAAGCTGAGTATTTATTAAAGCTCTATTTAGACTGGGCTGTGATGAGGCTGGATTGCAGAGCTACAGGCTGCAATCAACACTCAGCAGGAGGTTATTTAGATTAAATACCAACTGTCTTGGAATGGTGGGAAAAGTTTCAGACAAAAGTTTTATTTACTGGTTCTTGGACAAAGTTGTGGGCTTGCAGTAATATTTCAGGAATTCTGCTGGACAGATAGTTTTCCTCCTTGAAGAAATGTCCTTTTTGCATTGCAGTGTTCTTGAATTCAGCTACTCCCTTACATATCCTCTGATGAATACAGTTCATATCCAATTTGCTCCCCTCCTTTATCTCCTTACTGTGAGACTGTAATCATCCTTTTGCTTTCTTCCAGTCTGCATTTTTTTTCCAAGAGAAAAACAAGACAAGGAAGAATTTTTTTTTTTTTTTTTTTTGGGGGGGGGGAAGCTTCACCG
>JAWWLV010000121.1:70728460-70739939 GCA_035041135.1 Platyrinchus mystaceus | reverse complement strand
CCCCCCCCCCCCCCCCCCCCCCCCCCCCCCCCCCCGCGTCACAGATTTCTCATTTTTCTTGAGGTTTTTCTCCCTTTTCCCTCTCTACTTTTCCTTTTTTCATGTTGACTTTACTTCTCACCTTTTCTTTTCCTGTGTCCTATCTAAAGGGTGGGCTTGCTCCTCCCTTCTCATCTACTCTTTTATTTTTGAAAATAAGAATCATGACTGGTTGTTTTTCCACCTCATCATTTATCTACTTGTCCACACCTGTTTCTTTCACTTTGATTTCCTTCAAGTTTCAGCATGCATTTTCTCTTGTTCTGCCTTTTGCTTTTCATTTCTCCTCTGTCATTATGCCAGATCCCCTGGTCCCCACTCCCCTCCTTTCCAAGCTGCTGGCCCTGGGCTTGCTTTCTCCTGCCCAGTCCTGGCAGAGGACTTTGCAGCCTGGCTGAGGAGCCCCCACTGCTGTTACAGTGCCACAGGTGGACTCGTACCTTTCCATTTCTCCCAGCACAGCAGCATTCGGTTCCAGCGCTAATATGTTTTGCATTGTTTTATTTTGGGGTCAGCCCTTTCAATATCTAATGCACATAGGAAGCATTGTAATGACTGTGTCGCAGTGTTAGGCTTGAACTGCATAAAACAGAGTCCACTGACTTACTTTCAGAATGAGTGCACAGTGTATAAAAATCACAGAGAGGAAAAATGATACTCATGTCGTTAATGTCCCTGTAAACAGAATGAGTGATTCTGTAAACAAATGTGGCGAGCACCTCCCTGAAATTAACGAAAGCGCATGTTTCCTGTAATTCTGCTTCATGTTTATATGGGGTCTCTTGTCTTTTTCTGGCTCCATAAAGCGAGCAATACAAAACACTGGAAATTTTAGTTAGACTATTAAAGGTCTATAGCCTTTCTCACTTAGTCAAGTAAGTGAGATTTCCTGTTTCTCATTGTCACTTGACTGCCATGGTGGAGGTATTCAGTACAATTGCTAATTTTATCTAGAAGTTATTTCTTCTTTTTTTTTTTTTTCCTGAGGCATTCTCAATTGTCACAAAACTTTCCTGAAATTAATTTTACCGTGTATTTCTTCTGCCTCAGTTACTTTTTCTTTGTCTGTACTGAAGCTTGGAGGTTCCAGATGAGACTGTGCCTACCAAAGGGAGTCAGTGGAGCTACACAGTCCTTGTCACACAGTAATGGGAAATACATCACTGCACAAAGGGCCTTGGCCATGATGGACTAGATGCAGCTGCCCTCCAAAAACCCCAGTCACAGTTGTGCACTGTACACCAGAGGGGAACTGATTGGAAGGTGGAGGTCTTTGAGGCACTAGCTAATCAAAGAGTCAAATGCTAGAGCAAAATAAACTGACCCCATGGCCAGTGCTTAGCAGATCGATTGAAGGGAGATATGACGACCAAAGTGTTTTGTCTGTAGAGGTGCAGTCTGAAAGGCTGAGGTGTGAAGCGTGGTACTGCTCAGCATTAGCTGAGAAAGCCCAGGTGACCTCAGCTGCCAAGCAAACCAACCTTACATGGAAGCCATGCAGGACAGGCTTGGCAGCTGGCATCCACTCACTGTGTTAGGCAAAGAAAGTGACACAGACTTTGTACAATAGAGACACTTTACATTATTAATTTAAACAAAATTCAGCAACACAAAAATTATAAACTTTGTTAAAATAAAACTGAAAGTACTGAGAGCCTTTGATCAGAATTTACTCAAGCTCAAACTGAAACTACCTTGTTTGATTTTCCAGTGTTGCAGTGAACAGTATTTAAGATCCTCATGTTTTTTAAGTAGTCTACAGAAGTTTTTGTTTTCAGTAAAATAATTTCACCGAAGTCACGTTGTTATTTGAACCTTGCTAAGTAGGTTAATCAAATTGTAATTTAGTATCTGAACCACAAACACTGTTACTCCATTCGCATCCCGCCCAGCATAGAAATGCTGTAATACTTCAAAAGTTATAGCTCTTAACCAGAAACCATAGGTGAAAAATCTCAAGACACATAGCACACTTTTTATTAGTGTCTCCTGCAGACCTTTGTAGTGCTTAGACAGGGACTACTTCTTCCTGCATCTTTCTCATACAAGCTTTTGGGGAGGCTCCCATATGTATGCATTTTCATCTTCATATCCTGACAATGAAGAAACTGGTATTTGCTATTTAGTTTAAAAAGATGTCAACAGACATTGGAAAATTAATATTATAAGAGGGACAAAGAGAAAAGCTTTACAGGTCCTCAGCTCATGCAGCACTTATTTGTTCACAAGTAATGGAAGTGCAAAATAGATGTCAGTGAGCTTCTCATAAGTTGTTTTCTGCAGGGTAGAAAGAGTCACTGATCCTTGGCTGGTGTTCATTGACTTACACAGATTCTTCTTTCCAAGGCGCTTCCTTGCAGAAGCTATGATCAAAATGGCAAACCATCTCAGACAGTGCTAGATTACAGTGATTTAGGAACAATACTTGGTGTTGACCAAACAGTAGCCACCACGGGAATGTTTACCATGGGAGCTCTGACTTCTAAGGGATTTGGTACACATTTTCAGGAGGTCCCTCCTGAAGTGCAGTTAGTGCACTTCTGTTTGAAAATGTTTAAATAAAACTTTAAAGTAGTCTGGGATTTTGTGCCAGGGTCTGTGAGCACCCCTCCATATGCCCCATCAAAATTCCTTAATGATGAGGAAGGTCACTTGAGGATGTATGCTCCTCTGCTGTTGTAAAATCTCAACTTTCCAGAGAGTTCAGTATAAAACTATAATTAGTATGGTTATTAAAGCATACGAGCAGCATCTCAAAATTCAAGTACACAACTCAGTTACTAAAATCATTACACATCAGCAACAAAAAAAAATTCTTATCAGTGAATCTATTTCTCTT
Organism: Platyrinchus mystaceus; assembly: GCA_035041135.1. NCBI lineage: Eukaryota > Metazoa > Chordata > Aves > Passeriformes > Tyrannidae > Platyrinchus > Platyrinchus mystaceus. The sequence continues at coordinate 70,737,061 of JAWWLV010000121.1, read as the reverse complement.
TTGCTAACCTAAATAGGAACATTCTTGTTCTTCATATAAATAAGGCAACTATAGTTACCTTCCTATTTTGGATTTCATTAGTACATCACACAGTTTATTTTCCAAAATCTAATAAAATGGTTGGGAAAAATTCTTTGAAACTCATTAAATGAAGCCTAATATATATAATTTAAAATGTGGTTTGTCTGATTCTACAAGCTGTTTGCATGCTATCCTATACTGATGGTCTAGCATCTCTTAGAGGAGGAAAGAGTGATGAATAACAAAACTGCAGCTTTCCCCAGTGTAGGGGTGACTGCCTGAGCAGAGATTTCTGCATCACTAAGAGAATTCCTGTAACGGCATAAGACATTATTGTAGTAGCCTGTAAGTTCAAATAATAACTCTGTAAGTTGAACATAGGGGTCCCAAATCACTGATTAATACCAATTCCCAGGGGAATATTTTACATCTCAACTGAAAACAACACTCCAAAGTTTTCTGTGAGTTTCTATAGATAATGTATTCAGGTTGTGTCTGTTTCCTCTCTTACGAATTTGGTCCTAGGTTCTGACTCTGAAGAAATGGCAAAATTGAAATTAGGAAAAGTACAGTTTTAATTTGGCCTTGTATTGAAACCAGGAATTTTATTTTCAATCATGAAATTTCAAGGCAAGATCATGAATTAATGCAAATTTTTAAGCTGTTGACATTTCACAGCATGCACAAAAATCACGCAAAGATGATTTATAGCTTATCACTTGCAGCATTGTCGGGAAAGTTTTATGTGGACCTGAATTTGTTTCATGCACTCACAGTAGCTCTGAACAACACAGCCTCCAAATGTCATAAAAGTAAGAAAATACACATTTCTCTGTCACTGCTAATTTGATACTGAGCTGTGATAGATTTATGAAAGAAGCTGTGTAAGAATCACTATTTCTATACAAGGTACTGAAGGAAATATCTGAGAAATGTTGTGGGGTTAACATACTTTGGACCAAAATATGGTTTCAATGTATTGCACATACAAAGCATTCTTTTTCTTTTTTTTTTTTTTTCCCTCTAGATTAATATATTGTGTTTAGATGACAGGGGGAATATAAGTAAGGCAAATATAAGTACTGCAAACATTCAGTAGGATTGCCCATGGCAGCAAAGCAAAGCATACTCATTTGTCAGACAGGCAATTTAGAGAGATAGCAGGATTCATAACTAAGTGTTTTGTTTGCTTGCTTGCTCATAAATGGTTTATTTTGGGCTGATTTTAGGTTGGCTGTGTTCAAAGGGCATCAAGCCATGTTCTGAGGCAATTCTGCTTTTTGGAAAAAAATGGTTTGGATCATAGTTTTCCCACAAATTATTAACAGGCACAAATGGTGTTTGATTTAACTTGCTTTTTATTTACATAATGATCAATGATAGGGCAATGCCTGAATTAGTTTGGAAATCATACAACTGTTTTTATTTGACCTGGTTTCTACATTTGGATAAGATTCCTTTTCCTGCATATAAATATCCATAAAAACATGTTGAAAATTTCAGGTCTCACCTAGTTATTCACTTTGTTGTGGCTACTGCTATCTTTATGAGTTTGATTCTCAAACACTTTTGTACCAGTGTTCCACTTGATGGCTTGCTAACACACATTGTACAAATAAAACTCCCTCCGTTTCACCTGATTTAATGCAATATTCTTGGTGAATCACAGAAATAAGAGATAGACAGGTAAACTTGTGCAAATTTTTCACCTGTGCAAGACTGTTCTCTAATTGCTGACTCTTGTGTAATATTTATTACTTACCAGTTGTCTGTTAAGAGATGGCCAGACATTACATGTTATTTGGGTAGAAGGCTTTCTTTGCCCCTGAAGCTCAAGCAGTTAGTCATGTTATTATTATCCACAGAACACTGTTTTTCCTATGGAAAAAGACTGGTAGCCACGCTGTTTATAAGCTGGCTACTAAGAAGGCGTAAAACCCCATACAGTTCTGACTGTTCCTCTATACATGGAAAGTACAAAATAATTTAAGAACTGTGTTTCTCTTTTTTACTCAGGCAATGTTCCGAGTGAGATTTCAGCAGAATTTCTTTTGTGATGCAGCAAAAAAACCCAAACCTGTCCAAGGACTCCACTGTTTGTCCGCTTTCTCTTTCTCTTTTTTATATTTTGCAAACAGGCATTGCCTTTACCCAAATTAACCTCTTCTGAGCTTTGATTTTTTCCCCTGGTATTTGGATCAAGCTTCTCTCTGGGTGGGGCGAAAAGTGAACTCTCCCAACATACAGTACAAATTAGATCTTTTTAAAAACAAAGACTTCTCTTAAGAATAGCTGTATTTTATTTCTGACAAAAGAAGGGAAAACACAAGTGTGCTCAGTAAATCAAGAAGTCAAATGTGTGTAATCTGATGCCAAGTGTAAACATGTATGGACTTTACAAGGCTTGCCGACACTAGATACTCTGATTTTCTTTCATTTGAAAAAGTGCTTTTGAGTACTCACAGTAGTGCTTGCAAGAGGCAGTCAAAACTGCAAAGTGAATAAGAGCAGGTCTATGCAACAGCTTGTGTTGAATCAAGACACTTTCAGTTTTTTTATGAACACAGTATTTTCTGCTTGGAGTAGCTAATATAAATGTGGTAGATGTAGCAAGCTCCATATGCACTGGGACTTTTTGGCCTGGCTTTTTGGCAGAAAGTTTGTTAAGTTAATACCATAAAAAGCTGCTAAAGAGTCAAAATACAGTCTCTCACATCCTAACAAAACTGTTTGATTTCAATGGAGGTTAAACACTTAACTACCTCAGGATATTGGCCATAAAGACCACCTGAATACCCTTCCAGCACTGAAGGGCCTGAACACCTTTCTGTGCCCACTGAAGGAAAAATGTGAGTGCAGAAGTTAGTGATTTAATTAATAAAGATCTTGTCTTGTCTTCACTGCTATTCTGTCAGGCCTGCTCCTGTAACAAATCATGGTATTACTCCATATGTGCAGAAGTACTGCTGTAAAACTGTAAATTTTCAGGCTGCTTAACATTTGTACTGAATAGTTCAAGCTGTGTTAATTATATATCTGTAAGCACTCTGGTACTAGTGTTGGTTGGGTAGATCCCAGAGGTCTGTCAAGAATTTTTTTCACATAATTTTAATGTTAACAGTATTTTTGTAGCTGGGTATTTATTTTAAACGTGTCACATAGGTTTATAAGCACTAAAAAAATTATGTTTGCAGTTAGTGAGTGGGACTTCTGTTCTTCAGCCTTATCTCTAATTACACCCCGTGACTGTGAGAACGGGTGTTTCATTTTTGCTTGTTCATGCTTTAGAGCAGTTACCAGATTGCTTTATGGGGAGGCAAATGTAATGACTTTAGCCTTTTACATTTCTTCTGAAGATGGTGAGGCAAGGGGTGGTCCTTATTTCTAGTAAAGAAAGAGAGATACTGATGAAAATGCAGTTATAGGAGGTTTTCAGTGCTGAGAGACAGCGTGCCTGCCCCACAGTGGATGCTCTGAGCCTCTAATGGTCCAGCAAGAAGGGAACGTGAAAGATCAGGGAGATGTTACATCACCTTTCTTCCTCCCTCCCTCACTTGGTGTTGGCTGAGAACTAGTTCAGCTACCATGTGAGCTACAGCAGCCATAGGACCAATCCAGCCTAAACACTGAGTCCTTCTGAAAAATTGGACACCGGAAGCCAACTGGAAGAATGCATGACTTGCAGTTCTGGAGAAGTACAATGCCCAGGGAACTGCAGTGGTAGTTCAGGATCACCATACTAAGCCAATGGCCAGTGCTGGACATTCTCTACATAGGCCTGTAGGCAGAAAGGACAGGAAGATGCTGAGTTCACACCACCCAGGAGACATCCTGTGGCAGGCAAGCTCCCACCTGCCTCACTCCAGACATGTGAAGCAACTGTAGTACCTGCCAGGTCCCCAGCTCTAAAAATCTCTAGGGAGTGCGGTGGGACTAATTCCCTGTCCATAACCACCCCTGGGCACATCTGCTTCAGTAGGTTTTGGTTGCTCCACAGGAAAGACTGACAGGAAGGAATGGGATAGTGTGCTGCTGCTTGCCCTGCCTGTGACATAAAATCTGAGGGACACCTTCTGAAGAGTCTAGAAAAGCCTAGATGGATTCATACAGTGCTTCTCTTTCCCTCCCATCCTCCCCCAAGCTTTTTCCATGTAAAATAACAGAGAACTGGCTCCTCAAAGTCACTTGGATGAACATAAACGCTTGAAAGTGTCACGTAGCCCTTGGAATAATTCCAGATAAATCCCAGCTTATTTGGAAAAGTTGCTCCTTGAAAGAAATGCACAAACATTGGTCTGGATCCAAAGCCGTGAAATCAGCAGGGAGACTCTCATTACAGAGGGCTTTGGATACGGCCCATTGGTGGCTACGACCAGAATGATGGTCTGTTAGAATAAATAATTTTTAGATTCATGTTTTATTGATGCCCGCAAAGTTTTGGTGAGAGGAGAAAGGAAAGAACAACCTTCCGGTGAAATCTCCTTTTCTTTTCCAAAGTCTTTGAAACTATAATTTATGACTCTAATTATTCTACTTTGAATGCAGTACCTTTTCTCTCTTTTTACAAAGATTAGAGATATATGTAACCAATTAGAGTGAAGAGTGAATTAGCTGTGCCAAGGACTTGCTTTTAATTTCCTTTTTTGTTTGTTTTCTTAGCAGCTCAGTTTTTTTTATTATCCAAATCCATAGGTCATCCTAGGTAGTTTAAATACCCATGACACAGAGGAAGAATCAGAATGAACAGCAGGGACTGAAAGAAAAATTCAAAGTAGTCCTAATTATTGTTATATATTGAGTTCTTCACTGTGCTTTTGGAGAAAAGAAGCTTGAAACTGCATATTTTTTAGTATCATTGCTTTGCATTCTTTTTTTTATCATTTGGGTTTGGTTTTTTTTACTCAGAACAGCAGACACAGTGCACTTGCTTTGTCAGAAAAGCACAGGCTTCACTAGAAGCGAGTTGCTAAATGTAGTGAAGAGCAAAGCATTTGTCTAGTGGTGGGAGAAAAGGAGTTTATTATGACTTAGGGTATTAAGACAAAATTTTTTACCTCCAGAAAAAGTGAAGAAAAAAAATTAAATCAGTTCAAACAATATGGGTTTTTAGGTTATCACTTGTAATACTATCAAACCTAGCTTTCAAGAACTGTAAGTCAGGTCACAAAGTTGGCTTAAAAATCACAGGTTATGAAAATAGTATTTTGAGTTCTGGGTTTGGTGCTAATAGATTTCAGTTTCAAGCTTCTGTCACCAAGATTAGACACCTAATTTCTTTCTTTCATGAAGGCTGAGATTCACACAAAATCCCATGTGTTTTTTAATACAAGGCTTTAAGATTTGCAGTAGAATTCTTAAGAGCCCACAGCACTGATCTTGCATAAAATACAAGCTGACAGTAGATAAGCAGGTTTTCCAAACTAACTTCAATAAATATAATCTATTCCTCACCTCAGCGGATAGATATCATCTTAACATCCTTAAATGTTGTGCTCATAAACACTGAAGGAGCACCTGCTATGCTTAACTGCAGAAAGCAGGGGGCAAGAGGATGCAAAGTAGCCCTGTCTGTCTTTTTAATCAGCAACGTTAAATAGTTGCCTTTTCCCAGAAGCCATGCAGAGGGAGGAGAGGTGACAGAAGTAATAGGTTTTTCAATTGTCAAGTCCAGAAATTGAATAGATATCAAATTTTTCACAGGCAATAGTGCATCTGAGAAATTGATGCACTGGCAGCTCAGCAGCTCAGGATGCTCTAGTGGATTTCATTGACTGGCCTGCTGGGATTAAAAGCACGGCTGTATAGTGTTAAAGTATTTCAGGGCGATTAATCAAATTGCACTCTTCTGTTAGCTCACAGCAAAGACAGTAATGTTCTGGAAACAGGACCAGATTTACAAATAAGCTCTACAGTCTTCTATCTTAGTCCAAATTGTGGGACTGCAGGATCTCACATGTGGGCTCTGGTTGCTCATTCTGAAGTAAGAAGGCAGAAGAGAAAACATGATCTGTATTTCTGCCCTTAATTTTGAAAAGGGATAACTGTTTCAATTAGAAAATAGTTATAGCTGGGGTTGGGATACCTTGAATAGGATGAGGTTGTCTTGAGTCCCAAGTCAAGGAGGTTTGGCAGTCCTGCAGAAGACACAAAGAAGTGATCTGAATGGCTGAGACGTGCACTTCCTCGTCCATCAGTTTTTGTAGCTGATGCAGGAACATTGTGCAAAGGGGACATACTAATTCCTGGTGTACAGGAAGTAAAAAACCTCTTAGGTCCCCTTTGACTGAGAAAATCCATACTTGGCCCCACTTGTGCAAGTTACTGCCTCTGGTTTGAAAAAAAAAAACATTTGAAGCACTGTGCTTTGCTTTGGTTTGGTTGCGTTTTGGCTTTTTTTTTTTTTGTGGGTGTGTGTTTACACTTTTGAAAAGGCCCTTTTAATGCTGAATGCCCAGAGTCTACATGCTGTCACATACAAATGTTTATGTGGTTCCTTTAATACTCTCCATTTTCAGAAACAGAATTACTCACTTTCCAACTTCATAATGGAACAGTAGTATGTATATATATATGTGTGCGTAGATGTGTTCACTTACAGTAAATATGGAAATAGGGGAGACCTGAGAAGGATAAAGGAAGAGTCAAAATGAATCTCAGCGAAGATAAGTGGTGAAAATGGGTAAACAGAAAATTCCACTTCTGTGGGAAAACATGGAAGAACTAAACCACAAACAGGAGAGGACACAGCCAAATCTAAACAAGGAACTGCAGCAGCAAGCTGCAAAAAATTTGATTTTAAAGAACAGTGCTCACAACAGATACCTGTCACTGCTGAAGATGAAGTATGTGAGCCTTGCTTTCCTGCTTCCCCATCCCCAGTACCTCCATGGAAAACTCAGCCTCTCCTGTCCCCCTTATTTGTTCAGTAGTGGACTTCATAGGACTGATTCAGTTCTCATTAAACTGATTTACTGGGCTCACTGGCTCTGCTCAGCTTCAGTTTATTCCTACTTTGTTTAAAATTCGGGAAGTGCTGGGGGAGGGGACAGGACACTAATGGCTGTTCTCGTGTAAGTGGAGTGGTAGCTGATTTATTGCAAAGGTTATAAAGGAAAAGAATTAAGTGTGTTCCATTCTATTTGGCAAATCCATCCTGCACAATGTCCAACAAAACCCTGAGAGCACTGGTTTTTACTGAAAAAAAAAATAAAAGGAAAAAAAAAGGGAAAAAAAAGGGAGGAGGGCTGTGCATGTGTTTGGAGTGGGGATGCTCCACCAAGATGTGCTCTTCTTCTTTTGAGCATTAATTAAGACTGTAAATCACAAGCAACATGAAACAACTGTATTTGACGGAACATGGACAGTTCTGGAGTTCTGCTGTGCTTGCGCCATCAGTTTGAATACCTACACTGAAACACTAATGGGAGAGCAAACTTCAAAGAGAAATTCTGGCATGAAGAAGCAGTCTGCAGGACCATTACATGGATAAAGCTGTAAAATAGACTCCTACGTGCAAACTGGGAAGGAGGTGGAATGAAAGTTTGAAAGGTTTATAGGTACCCAGGCTTCTTTTCTTTTCATGCACAAACTCAGTCCCACATTAATTTGGTCTCATCTTGCAATAGGCTTGTATATTTGTGTTTTGAATAAAAGAGGGGATAGTAGGGTAACGGCAAAAAAAATTGCACCTGAATAATGAAAAGCTCAGTTAAAGTCTTTTAAATTAATTTTCCTTCTCTGATAAATAGTTGAGGGAGTTCTCTTATTAACATCATAAGTAGTGGTGGGTCACCCTCCCCATGTTTATAAAATTTAAAACCTAAGTCTGTTCCAATCACAGTTTTATCTTCAGCAGTATATCAGTTATAGCAACTCACCCAGTAATTCCTGCACAGTTGTCACATCCTAAATGAATGTGCTAAAGCTTGTTTTTAGGAAGCCATCTAATCTTGCTTTAAAGGCATTAAGTAAATGCAGAAGACCCTCGTGCCAGGTTGTTCACTTTTTGTTATTTTTTATTTAAAATAAAACTTAATTTTTAAAATTCTGCTTTGACTTCATCTAGTTACAGTTTCTTGATATTTCTTGATATTATGTCTTTACTGGGCTGAAGTGGAGCTGCTCTAGCCAAGTTGAGAAGATGATTTTCACCCATTGTGGAATACAGTGTATGTGTTTTTCATTTTCCTTTGATGTAAAGCGACTGGATGCAAGCAACATTTTGATGAAAAATGGTCTATTCTTAAGAGTTAATTCACAAACAACTTATTTCCCAGCACAACATTTTTATGTAACTATAAGTAAACTTCTGTCCAACTACTTGTCCAGGATTCATCAAAGTGTTTTTCATTTGCCAAATGTGGTTTCAGATGTAATTAATAACATGGGGGATTCCCGAGTTGCTGAACAGGTTCATTTTCCTTCTTGTAGAATATGATATTGTAATAGACATGCTCGCTTCAGATGTGTGAGATGGAAAAAATAATTGTAAGGAATAACTTCGAAAAAAATAGTCTAAAGTTATTTATATTTAGTGTATAAGAGTTGGAAGCCCTGTTTGCAGCAATAGTTCACATCCTT
>JAWWLV010000121.1:70566844-70728360 GCA_035041135.1 Platyrinchus mystaceus | reverse complement strand
AAAAAAATAGTCTAAAGTTATTTATATTTAGTGTATAAGAGTTGGAAGCCCTGTTTGCAGCAATAGTTCACATCCTTACCATAAAGCTACTTGTCCACTGACTATTAATTTTATGCCATCAAAGGATAACCATCTGATGTCATGATACTGCTCTGAAGAGCATTCATTAATATAAATACATTATTTCTATATTTAAATATAGTATGAATGCCCATGCAATAAGCAGGGAAAAGGAATTTGTTGTACTACAGGAATGTGCATGCTAGAGGGTTTATGGAAAGAGAATTTGAGTGCCTTAAACCAAAGGTACAGTTCAGAGTAATTGGACTTGTCGTAACTTGCAGAAAGAGACAAATTATCTGTATGCTACTTATGCTGACAAGGAAAGTACTTGATGTAAAGCACAGTGTGTCCACTACTTTGCCACTGTACTAGTACTTCAAAACAGTACCTCTCCTTTCCTTAATGACAGAAAAAAAAACACATTAACTGACCTTCTGTGACATTTAAGACAGCATCTTTTTTCTTAATTGGGAACCAGGATTGTGCTGCCTTAGCCTGCAGTGCCTTTCAGAGGTATTCAGATGGTCTTGAACAAGAATAAATCCATGTTGTTTGCTAAGAAGGGTTGCACCATAGCATTAGTCATGTGTGGCTTATACTTGCATGTAAGGCTTATGCTTGTATGTCCAGATGTAAATAAAGGGTGCGCAGTCTTGAACTGTACCTGTGTTGCAGAAAGAGTCTCGTCAGGAAGTCTGAGATAACAGTAGACACCTCTGTTGCTTTCCCACTGTTCTCTCTCTACCAAAAAAAAAAAAAAAAGAAAAAAAAAAGGCATAAATGAGCAATGTGTTAATAATTATTTTTTTAAGAAAGATATTTCAGTGTTATTACACAAGTTCATATAAAAGGCACATTCTCGACTTGCCACTGATTTCCATGTACCTAAATCAATGTTTCTTACACCCAATCAGACTGGCTGCATTCAGCTACTGAGGATATCATGTGCAACCACCATAGAAAAGCAGACTTTTCTTATTCAGTTGTCTTTCTGGCAGTGCTGTGCCTGGTTTAGATTGGTTATGACTAAATAGGTGGTCCAAGGAAAACCATGCGTAAAAACTTCAGACCTGAAATGACTGGCAGTGTGAAGGATCTGTCCCAGGCATATTATAACTTTGGTTCCCTAGTTGCCCTAATGTATGTATTCTTGTCAATTTTTGGATCATCTGGGAAGAATACCCATCCACGGGAGAGAATACCTATCCACAGCCCAGCGTTTCATTTTAATTCACAGGTAATTTCTGTGTATGGGAAACAGTCAAACATTTCTGAATGAGAGATGATAAAGGGAAACAAAAACCAAGAGAGCTTGTCCATTTCTTGTTGACTTCAGATCAAGATCCAGTGTGTTCCTGGGAAATACACTCCATGCAAATTAAGTCCAAGGAGTTACCAGCCAATTGAAACATATAGACTACTGTTATGTAAATGAATGGGCTTTCTGCCCATGCTGGCTGAATCTGTGATACCAGAACAGCTGAGCAAATGCCCTTAAACACCATTTGTTGCTGTTCCATAGTGATTGTCTGTACACCCAGGTAAACGTTCTTTGGGTCTCAGCTTGAGGCAAGCACATCGACTTGGAAGAGAGAACATCCAAACGGAATTTCCTGGCCTCCCTTTGTCTCCAACATGATTCTGGGCAGAGAGCTGGGGTGGCACATTTTTCACCCAGCTTCACATGGCTGCATTTGAGTCAGTTCTCTCAAAGCTTCCTTTACTGTACATGGAGAAAAACAGCCAACATTTACAACACACTTATCAATCTCTTTCAGACATCAGCAACGGAGAAGTTTACGTTTAGTCAGATGAAACTGACACTTAGCACCAGACTTTAAAGTGTGTTAAGATGTCTGATGATGCAGACAGATACACATTGGATATGTGAAAACTAGGTGTAGATCACTCTAGGCTCTTCTCTTTTCCCTGAGGAGAAAAAAATACCTTTAACAATCAGTCTCTGAGCCTCTGGGCTAGTGACGCTAGCCTACTGGGCATAGGAGCCTTAGGTGCGCGGTATCTGCACTTCTAACTGGTGAGGATGGTTGCTAGCAGTTTTGGCCTGATTCAACCACCATTCTTTTGGACAATTCCTGGACACAGTTGGGGTGTTAAAGACAGACAAGGCGTCGCTGCTGGTAGGTGACTTGGATGCAGCCCTGTAACAGAGGCTCAGCGATGCTGGTGCCTGTGACACAGGCCCTGCCGGGTGAAAAGTCTGCAGTGCTGTAGAATGGTTGCAGCCACGTCTGTAGCCTGTGTGCGCCTGCTCCTTGTTTATTAAATCACGGCCATAGTGTTCCCTGCCTCGGAATTTTTAATAAGTGTAAGTTAAAGCTTGTGGAAGAGCTCCCAGCCAGGGTAGTTTACAGCCAGAGCAGTTCCTGGGTCTGTTTTGCACACAGCCGTACAAATGCTTGTGTCTTTATCGCTGGGTAAGACTGGGGTGGGGGCAGGTAAATGTGTCAGCCGGTAGAAAGAGGGGCGTGGCAGCAACTGCTTTAAACCAGCATTGCTGCCAGAAACTTGTTCTTCCAATGACCCCCTGTCGACTTCACCTGCCAATCCACGATCGTTTGCATAGTTCAGTATATTGGCTTCAGGGAGCCCCGGAACAAAGGCTTCCCTTAAAAAAACTCAGACCTTACTCAGATAAAACTCCCACTCACGCCCCAGGGAGTTTTGCATGACGAAGGATTACAGGATGGTGTCTCAGCTTTGCAGTGTATACTGCCTATAGCTGCTTTTTAGTTTTGTGGATGAGTAAAGGCTGTGCCCATTTAGAAGGAAACTTGGTTTCCGTTTGCTCATACTCAGTTTGCTGAAAACATTTTTTATCATCATTTTTGTAGGTTAGAGGTGGGGCTTTTGAGGAACCTACAGGTGAGGAGAAATGGCGCCCACCAGAAGGAGGTGCCTTGGGAGAACGTGGGGAAGGAGATGGCTTTGAAGATCTCAGAAGGCAACTGGTGGCATTTGAGATTCATAAGTTGCCCACATTCCTCCCCTCGTGGGCCCCAAGGTTTCAGAAGTGAGGAGTTGCTCAGCCCTGGCAGGACTGCTGTTAAACCCGAGCTCATCTTGTGAGTCTGTTCAGTGTTTGGGGATCCTGAGGTGCTTTTCCCCCCTCCTCCTGTGTGGCAGGTATGCTGTATCATGGCTTTAGTTTCTCTGATTCTGCGATTACTCACTGTTATTTTGTGTGAGTGAAGCCGGCAGATGTTACAATACCTTCCCTGTCAGCATGTTCTGCAGTTTCTGTTTCCTTGGATGAAGCAGTAAAGCAGTCACTTCAGGGGCAGAGAACTGGGTCTCATTTCATCAGCTAGAAGGTGACTAGTTAAAATCTAACCAGCAGTCTCACACCCAGTGCTTGACAGGAACAGTCTTTGAAGACTATTAATAAAAATTCCCTGCTCTGTCATATAATGGAAATGAGTATACTTCAACAGCCATCCGCTCTAATCTGTTAGCCAGCCCTTAGCAGCTTACCAAGTCTGTATTTAACCTATTTCCCTAATGGCAATTAAGAAATGTTTTCATTTCCCAGGGAGAGGATTGCCAATGAAATCCCCCTCTTCCCCCCCAGTCCCCATCCTGTGGCTCTGTTCTCTCCCTCCTCTTCCCCACACCCCGGCTCCTTCTTCCTTAGCCCAAGGCATCCGAAGCATTCCCCCTGTGTTTGGGTAGCATGCAGTGAGGAAGAAATGATTAAGCAGCTGAATGTTTGAAATCCAGCTAAATGCACCGATTATTATCTGCTTAGGGCTTTCTTATCTTGAACTGTGTGGTGCTTAATGGTAGGCCCATTGTTTTCAGCTCAAAGGTATTAATGAAGGAATCAGGGCAGCAGGCTGATGTCATAGGTGGCTGAAAGGTGACTTGTGCACTGATTTCCCTTACTCCACCCCTTCACAAGTCCCTTCCAACTAGTTCAGAAGAAGGGTTAGTATTTTTAGAGTGGAGGGGGGAAAAAAAAGAAGCAAGCAGCCAGGTTGCATTTATGTGTCTGGTAAAAGGATTGCAGAGGCTCCTAAATATCCTGCTTAAAAGATGTACTCTCTGAGCTTCTGCTCTACTTTCTCACTTCATAAAGACTCCAAACTGTTGGCACAGGTCTCAGCGTGAAAGCGGTCAGCCGGCCCTTGTTCACACCTGCCCTAGGCACTGGCCAGCAGACTGCACTTGATGTCCTGACCTATATCCAAGGTGAGGCTTCCGCTTTGTGTTTTCGATTCGAAGAAAGAGCTGTGTGTAAGAAGCTGCCACCAAGGGTGGCTTTTTGAGGTGGGTGAGCCCCTAAGATGATGCAAGATTGAAGGAAGTGCTTTTCTAGTCAAGTTACCATCTGTACTTTTTGTCACTCTTCCGAGTTAAATCCTTTTTTTTTCCCCTCAAATGTACATAGTTATTAGATGCTAAGTGGTGTATGTTGTCTGAAGAGAGACTTCCCTCTCTGGGGTGGGATACTGGGAGTGTATTTGGTGTTCTATTACACAACACAAGCAGTGAAAGAGGTAGATTCAGAATAGATTAGATTTCACTGTCATTGCTTGTATTTTAATCATACGCTGTTATTTCTGCAATCCTTTTTGTGACAGATTTAATCTGACATTCCTCCCCTTTTTGTCACAGACATGAAAAACACGCTTTTTTCTTTGGCTTAAAATGTTACTCTACACGGTAGAACTTTGGCAATACACTACCTGCAAAAAATGGTAAATACAAATAACATTTTGTCAAGGTTTTTTTTTATGGACCCAGCCAAGAATTTGAAGAAAGATGTGTTACCAGGAACTGACTTGTGGAGCTTTTGTGATAATAAAAGAATAACAGCTTTTAACCAGTGGTGTCATAAGGTAGCAGGTAAAGAGTTCCTATGTGCACACACATCCAAGCAGGTCTCAGAAAAGAGTAAAAAATAATGCCTTTTTAAAATTTTATTTGAATGAGGCAACATTTTTCTGTAATATGTAATTTAATCAGAGTCTTTGTGGCTACAGTTATAATGTCTTTGCTGATATGTGATTTGTAAGATAGGATTTCCGTCTTAACCTAAACAAATGAGTGAAGAGTTTACTCCTCTTTCTTATTTTTGATTGTTTATTTTTCTCAATTTCGGTTTAGTTTTGGCCTGATGATCATGTAATAGCTTTCACTGTTCAATGGAGTATTTTGTGCCTGTTGAAGGAGCTGTCTAAATAGTCCACTAGCAAAGGCTTAGACCTCAGAAGAGAAGGCAGAGGCAGAAGAGTAGCACTGAATACCCATACATGCATCAAAGCCAGCTGCTGTCTTAAGATTTGCTTAACAGCAAATCATCAAACACAAAAATGCTCCCTTCAATTCTTCTTTTCCTGAGGGAAAAAGAACAGCATAGCCCTAGATTGATTTCTTGTTTTGATGAGGTGTTTTTTTTTCCTTTTTGATTTACTAGCTCATGGTTGGGTTTGATTTTGGTTTGGGTTTGGGGTTTTTGCTACTGGAAATTAAATCAGCTGGTGTTCTGATTGGAAAAACGGAGAACTTTTAAAAAATGTTAGCTGATGTGCACCAAAAGGGTTGGGCAAACTGACCAGCACTTCCAGTCCCGTGCTCTCCCATCCCCTTCCACCCCCCTTCCCGTTTCTGTAGGTTCAGCAGTAAAAACCTATTGAAATGTGAGATTGCCAAACTGAAGCAATCAGTCTGAAATGATTAAAGAAGATGACTATTCTTTCCTTCAGATGACCAAAAGTCATCTTGTTCAGAGTTCCTTATCTTCGAGGTGCTATTTCACAACTGTTTCTTTCTAAGTGTGTATTTCCTGTTTAAAATCTGAGGGCTTTACATTTTAGGTAAGCTTGTATGTAGAAACAATCACGAGTTCCCTTTCCCTGTTCAGCCTGTGTCAGAAAAAAAGAATTGGGGTCTATCTTCCTCTTAAAATTATGTTGATTTTTTTAAAGGAAAAAGTGTTTGTTTATTTCTTTAGAAATTTAGCAGATTATGTGTCAGGGTGAAATTTTGTTTGCTGAACTTATCTTAAGCCTCAAGAGGGGAGGAAGGTTCCATTTAAAGGTCAGAGCATTTCAGGAGTTCAATTCAGTATATTTTTTACCTTTAAAGTTTTCCCTTACCCCACCCAGACCTCAGACCTTAGAAACTTTTCAGATGTCTTACACGTGTTCATACTGTATTGAAAGTTTTGAAACAGCTCTACATTAAATGCCAGAATAGTTAAATATTCCAGTACATATTGTTATCATCCACTGTGCACAAACACTTCTCTGGCAAGAAATTCGGTGTTTGAGGTTAGGGGAGAATGCTGGAGCTGACAAAATTCAGATGCTAATGATAATTAATTTATGTGGTGGCAAAGATAGGTGCACTGCCAGGTGCTTTACAGGCAGATAAGATCTGGTTTCTGCTTCAATGAGTTTACAATCTGAGGCCCCGGTTTTGCAAATAGTTATGCACATGAGTTATGCCACTGAGTGCAGTGACACTACTCATGCATGTGAAGTTACTCACCTGTAGTGAGCGTATCTGTGTACAGTTTCACCTGCATTAGCTTTTCAATTGATTGTGCGGTGAGTCAGTAATTGTTCAGGATGATAATTGAAGTTATTTAATAAGCTCTGCAAGTCAGAAGTTAAACAAAAAATACAGGAGTCATCTTTCCTTAAGGGAATGGAAAACCAAGATTTTTCTGTGAAGTTTTTCAAGATGCAAACAATCCACGTTAGGTCTGGCACTGTTGTGTCACACTGGCTTAAATTATGTTTATTTGCTTACAAATCACAGAGGAGATATCACCCGATAATTGGAAGGGAAAAGTGTTATTCCCCTTCCTCATTTGTCGTGATTCTGATCTTGGGGCCATGTTAAGAGTGTTTCCAGTGAAATTACTTTCAAGTCTGGGAAAATGTAATCAGCAGAGGCCTTGGTAGCTGTAAATTTGTGGCAGCAGTCCCTAATTCATCTTGTAATTCTGTGACAGGCTCTGAATTGCCCGTATTTGGCCAGGGATCACCTCTGTGGACAGTTAATGAAAGAGCAGAGGGAACCTGAAGGTCAGTCACACTGAATTCTTTTTTCTGCCTGGATGTGTCTTTTTTATTGCAACCTATCTTTCTTTGTATAATTTATTAAAGAAAATCCTTTTTTTTGTTTCTGGCAAAGGCAAATCTGATGCTTCTTTCCTTGAAGCATCTATAAAACAGCCCAAAATGTCTCAAAATACATGTTTCTGTTGAAACTACTACACACAATTACCCTCTAGCCAATTTCTATTTCTTGTCTGAGTGTGGTCATAAGAATAAAACAGCAAGAGACGCTGCAACCAGGTATGTTTTTGAGAATGGATTTTGTAAATTGACATGTAAATCTAATCTCAGTACAATAAGAAGACTTTAGTTATTGGCTCAAGCTCAAAATAAATGAATTTGAACTTCAGAAAGCCATGAGACTCTAATCAAAATTACACCAGAAAATGCCTTTTGGTCTGCTGGATTCAGAGTAACCAGCAGATAAGCTGCAATAGCATTTTTTTGTTGAACACGGTAGTAAATGGGGCTGACTTGGCAAAACACAAGATTTTCTTATGACATGTATAGCATAGGAGACATATTGGAAGAAATGGAAAAAAATAAAAACAAAGAGGGGTCATGGAATAAAAATTATTCTTCTTTTTCTTCTTTCTTCTTTATTATTTAATAAAATAAGTGCCTGTTAACACTATTTCCTCTTTTTCAGAATCTTTTCTTTCTTTGAAGAACATCAGCTTTACCTCTTGTTCTATCTCATTCAACCTGTCTCTCAGAGTACCTTGTGTCTCAATCTTCTCTCTCTAGCTTATGCCTCCAAACTTTTTGCCTCCTTTTTCTGTCCCCTTTATATTGTTTCTTCCCCCTCTCTTTTATTTTGACTTTCATTCCAAATACACTGTTTTACCATCTCAGAATTCCCTTTCCCTGTTCAGCCTGTGTCAGAAAAAAAATTTATAGGGCTCATCGTCATTTGGCACTTCAAAATCAAGTATTTTGAATGACCACTCTGGCTCCAGGCAAAAAAGAAGTGTTGGTAGATGAAGTACTGTTTCTTCAGCACCTGAGCTCCTTTTGATCACAACAAGATCACTGCTAATTCCTCTCAGGTTGAATTCAAAATCCTTTGCAACTCTTGGGAAGATTCATTTGCTGTTAAACTCAACCTTCAAAGTGGGGAGAAATGAGAGATAGGAAAAGTGGGTAGAGAAGTCCACTTTCTGCCTGGTATACAAGGGAAAATTAAAAAATTATTTAGAGGTGAGTTTATTTTTCAAAGTGCATTCAATTTAAACTAGCTGTAAGAATTAACTGCACTTTAATGGTTACCATCTACTCAAGTAAGTCCTTACTATAAGTAGAGTACAATGAGCTTTTCTATTTGTGAACTTGGGATTCAATGTCACTTTTTAATAGGCTTCTAAAGCACATGTCCTTTTGACTAGCTGTGATACAGCAGTGGTCATCACTAGCTGCTTAGTGTGCACTACCTGTGCCTGTCTCGGGTGCTGGGATATCTCTTGTGGACATTGTGACTGTGATCACTTGTCATTTACCAGCACCAAGGGATTTCCAGGTCCAGCTGGTGATATGGAAAGCAAGGTGATGCCTTCTAACTCGGTTATGCTGTTGTGTCTGTACAGACAAAAGGGGCGTTTGCCCATATAGAACCCTTTGAAAAGGACAGCAATACAGTCTTAGTCAAGTGTCATGGAAAAGCAGTGGTTATTGGTTCTTGTACAAACCAGTGTGGGGAACAATGTGACCTCTCTTACTGTTAGCAACACCACATTTCTACATGTGCTGAGTTTCCAATATTTGTAAAGAAGCCACTCTGAGAAGGTTGACTGCAAGTGATCAGGATTGTTTTGCATCTCAATTTCTCCTATTTCTGTTGAAATCGGGATAAGTGGTCATATATTAAATGTTGGATTTGGCAGTAACAAAATTGCTTGAAGGAGAACATGAAAATCTTCTATTTGTTTGTAGAAGACTATTGTTAATTTAATGTAATTGGGTGTCAAAAGCCATCATATGCTATGTGTTTATAAAGTACTTTTATCAATGGTGTAAAAAATCCAATAACAACCCAAGAAACTTCTCATTATGACAGGAGAAAAATATTAGTGCTTTTCCTGACAGTGTTTCTTTCCATGAGGGATTCCTCTGTGGAACACTAATCAAGTCCATTCAGAAAGGTCTTAATCAATTTAATTAAAATCTGTCAGATCAAACTGATTAGCCTGACATCCAGCCTGGCCGGAGGAAGGAGGCTGGTACATGCGTTGTAACTGTGTAGAGGTGGCCTTGACTGCAATCAGAGACGTGTGGCTGCTGCGGTGATCAAAGCCATCTTTCATTGTCCTCAGAATAAACGTTAGGGCTCCCCCAGGCACGTGAACTGGTTTCTTTTTGTTAGAAAATATTTTATACCTCCACAGCCCTGGCAGCTCAGAAGGGGCCAGCAGGTACCTGACTCTGCGTGTGATTGAAGGGGAGTGCCAGGTGACCTTTTCTACCCTTCTGACAATGGACATACAGATTAAACATTTCTCATCCCTTCACCATCCTCTGTTTTAGCTGTTGGCCATGACTACTTCTGCGTGAGTAGGAGAGATACAGGGGCCCTGTTGACAGGGTGACTGTGCATGTTGATGCTAAGGGTGTTGCTGCAACAGAGCCTTCCAAGGAGTGGTGTGTCCACTGGGGCGTCTTCCTTTTGAGGACCGAACTGAGGTCGGAGATGAAAAACTACACCCTCTGCTATCTGGATGTGCTTATCCAAAACATGAAGGAAGTACCTCAACCACGTAGTCTTCTTAATCCTGCAGCTGTGAATAATGATGTGTGGTTTCTATGGCAAACATCAGGGCAGCCAATACAATCTGTGTCTCTCACCCTTTCCACTTCCCCTACCCCACACATGTACTTACAGAGTACTTCTCATCTTCAAAGATTTTAATAAACATTTTTATCCATCGTTATAGTGGGATGGATCCATCAAAAAGGTAATAGCTAGTAAATACTCAATTTTTTGGGCCCCAATCCTGCAGACGCTTAGGCATATGTTTTAGCTTTATGTGCCATAATTCAGGCTTCAGTGGAACCATTCACAGTGCATGAAGCTAAGCGTATGTTCAAGATAGAAATTGCAAAGATTAAATAGCATTCAAAAATGTAGAAATCAAAAAGTAGATGAAAACAGTGACTCCAACTACAGAGGAAATGCAGTTCCTGAAGGAAGAGCAGCAGCAGCAGCAGCTGACATGAAAGACTTGCCAACAGAAACCTGTCAGAGACATGTGTTTGGTCTATATTTGTGAGAAGGACTCCTGGCAAAATGTCAACATGCCGGTTTCTCTGAGGATGGAATTCATCTGGGGCATCCAGTTCCACTTGCGTGGACACACACCTAGTGAAAGCATCTTTCTACATCATCTGGGGATGCTTTTCCTGACTCGTATCTACCCAATACTTTCTGGCCCTGTCAGTTGAATTGATACTAATACCTTTGAAATGGGCAAGATAGTTTTAGTTTGAACAGTGAGCCTGCAGTAAAAAGGTTATATTTCGTCAGTTTAGGATCTTAAAGTTGGAGAAAGATGCTTCAGGGAATGATTCAGGGTGATAAGGATAGGGCAGACAAATAGATAAGAAAATAAGCCACTAGCCAATATATTTGGGGTTTTTTTCCTGAAATAAAGTAATATTTTTCCTTTTCTGCTATCTAAGCCCAAGCTTAGACGTGTAGACACATTTTCCCCTACTTGCCAAGGACTTCTTTGATTCTGATCTTGTATTATCTCCATACTAGCCCAAGAAACCGCCCATGATGAGACCTTTTGGCAAGAGAATGTATTACACAGTTTGGGCATGGTCTCATTAGTCGATGATGACCAAACTCAAGCAGTTCTTCCTAGTGGAGTACCAGAGCCCATCTTTTTTTCCTCCATGCATTTATTATGGAGTCCCTCCCCTGACATCTTCCTAATTTCTCCATTAATTTTCTCTTATGTAATGCAAAACTGAATTCTCTTCAACTGTGCTCATTCTGCTCTGATTTTTTTTTCCTAATCATCAGGTACCTAGCTTGAAGAACTATAAGGATCCAGTCATGGAACTGAGACCGAGCAATAGGTTCAACTTATTGCTATAATGCATGTTTGTAGACATAAACAGGCAATAAGAATGAATTTTTGAAAATACGTTTTTAGTAAGATATTGTATAATTTGTCTCTTCCAACGAAACAATAGTACTAGGTGTATGTATTGCTTGAATCAAAGTGATCTTTATTTTTTACTTCATCTTTTGCATTCAGCTAACCTAATATTTTCGAGGACTGAACATTATTGATCTATTTTTTTTCTTTTCTTCCTGGCTCCTAGGTCACAGTTTAGGCCCTAGTTCAGCAAAGTACTTAAGAAGAGGCTTATCTTTAAGCACATGTTCAAGTCTCAGCAGAGTAAATGAGAATTAAGCAAATACTTAAGTACTTTACTGAATAGGGATAGAATTAAGCATGTAGTTGAATGTTTTGCTGAATCAGGGCCTTAAAATTAAAAATTAATCTTATTTGTGCTACGAAGATTGAAAAGCTACGCACTAGATTTGGATCCTGAATTAATATAAACCAGGAAAAGGGTAGCACCAACTGTCACAAGAAGAGAGGTGTATAGGTGCAAAAATGGGATAAAGCTGGGGTTGTTAAAATAGTGGGTAGGACTTGGGGAGATGTGCACCCGTTTCCTCTGCCTGTTTCAGGCTAAATTACTGGAGATCGACATTCCTTTGTGTTTTGGTGCTGACACTGGTGAGCCCTGGCATGCATAAAAAGTTCTATAATGTTAATAGCTGCCACGCTAAGTCTGAAGTTGCAGGAGAAGAGTCTTAATCTTTCTAAGCCTCCACACATACGCTATTTGTCCCGTGAAGGTAATACCACTTCCCATCTTTCACTTTGTGTCTCCCTTCTCTATCTGATTGCAAGTTCTTTGAGCTGGTGAGGTTTCTTTCTATGCATTTACATGATGCCTGGCACAGTGCTCTTGCCTGTGGCTTCTAGATGGTTTGGTAATTAAAGTCCATAATAATAAATCTTGTGCTTTGGGTTTGACAAAATAATTTGTGTGACATGACAAAGTATCATTGCAGCTGAAGTTTTTTTCAAGATTTAGGTTAATAGAAAAGAATGGCAGCACTAAGTAGTTTTCTGACCTGCATAAGTAACTTGTGAGACTCTCTAAAAAAAAGATTTGAAAAGTATGGTAACTTTCCACTATTTTTTAGGAACACAGCTGCTGTTTTCAGCCTCTTGAGTTGAGCAGCTTATGGATGGATGTATGGGAATGTTTGCATGGACTGATTTTAGGGATGTCTGTTAAATCTACAAACATCTAGTACAAATTTTTAGTGCCTGTGAATTCCTTCTGAGCAGTTTTTGGTATCAGTAATAAACATTTGAGTTGTTTAAGTGAGGTATTTGGCAACTATCATTTCTACAAACATGGAGCTTTCACCCAAGGCTGGCTCAGTGTGCATTGTGATGTTCTGTGTTGGGGCAGTTGGTGTCACCCTACAGTGATGCTTAGAGGAGACTGATTGACCAAGTGCTTCTCTTAAACTAAATTTCATAGAAGGGTACCTTAACAAGTGTGCATAGTGAGTGTAATACGATCTGTATGGGTGCTAGCTAATGGTTAACCGGCTCTGTTGAACCTGTGTTCCTTAAACAAATGCTATCAGTGTGGGATGAGTTGTCTTATTTCTGCAGACAGGCTAGTTCAGGTTGGAGACTAAACCTTTCTTCTTAGAAGACAGCAGGAGGGCTTTCACTGCCTGCTCAAACAGGGAAGGGAAGGAAGGCATCACGTTACTAGAGCTGCTGTTTTCAAATAAAGACAGGAGGGATGAGGGCAGTAGGGTCTCTGAGTATGTTATGAAGTTTGTAGGGTGGCTGACCTCAGCTCAGCTGTTATTTTGATTTTTTTAACTGACTGTGGTCTGAACTAGGTGCTTGACGCAGTGTAGACTTCTCAGGATAGCTGGCGTAGCTTTGTTTTAATGCTTTGAGAAATAGGCAAGATCATGCTTTCTGCAGGAGGTTACAGTGTGGAGATACTCTGTATGGAGTATGAAGGGGCAAGATAGTGCTGAAACTTTGAGCTTTCTGTACAAGGCAAAAACCTAATAGATCAGGTGAGTCAAAACTGTGGAACGTGCCTGCATGCTGGGGGCTTTGAAAACTTTGTGGAAATTGCTTGTTACAAGGCATATGGGCTAACAGTCTTCTTTTCTGAACTTTTACCAAGGCAAAAATTTACATTTTCTGTATGTGAGAGACCTCTCACCCAAGCACAGTTCTTGCAATGTATGGTCATCTTCATTAGTCATCTTGACTTATAAAATAGGCTGAGTTAGTATCTTAAATCTGAGAAGTTATTGAACTGATTAAAAAACACTGGTTCTGGATAAATTGTAATAGGGGTGTTTTTTTTGGTTGGTTGGTTGGTTTGTGTTTTTTTAATGGCAAAGACAAATTCCCTCTACGCATTTAAAATAAGTAAGCTTCAGTTGAGCATAAGCAAATTAATTATTCCTACAGGTAGAAACCCAGAACTCAGCATCGAAGGCTTTAAAAGCATATCTAGAGCAAAACCAGAGTTTTGCCTTTTCACATTTATGGGCAGAGTAAGTTGGTATTTCGTTTTTTTGATCCTGACTAGTAGGAGATACATTAATTACCTCAGAAATTGTCTCTTTGTGGTTATTTTTTCAGACTAACTTTTCCTCCCTTGATGAATGAAGTGATCCACCTCTACAGACAAATAAGATTGCTAGCTTTGAATAAAGTAATAGATTTTTAACTGTATAGCATCTACTGCTCGCAATAGAAGCCTCTGTTCAGGACAGAAGTTTAGAACTTGATGCATTTAAGGTATTTTTATTGACCAGATAAAAATTCTTTGTTAAAATATTGTTGGGCATTCTGTTCCTTCTTTGTTTAGGTTATCCTTGCACTGGTGTAAGTATATTTATTTCAATTGATTTTTGTGCAACTTAGACTATTAAACACGTGACAAGAAACAAAATTATGAAAGAATTCAAAGATAACTCTCTTTTAGTTTTGTGTTGTTTATTAACAGTGTACTTCGTTTGACTTTGGTTGCAAAAAAGTTCTGGCAAGTTAATAGTAAATGACACTTCCTAGTTAATATGACATGAAAGTCTCTGGAATGATTATTTTAAGAATCTTTCATTCACAGAATGAAATACTTACCTCTAATTCTTTTGTTTAGTCTTTTAAAAGTTCCTATCAAAGAACAAAACCTTAATTTGTAACTTAAGTTATTTTGTTTAAATAATTTTCTCTTGACAGAGTATGGTTTCATATGATAACTGAGTGGATTTACAGTAGAGAACAAAAGAAAGTTTAACGTATTTTAAACAGATCAATGAAATAATGACAGGCCTGGAACACAGATGATATTGTTTTGTAAATTCTCCAGTCATTTTTTCTTAGGTAGGAAAATCACAATTGTGCCATTTCTATGAATTATTCTATAAACTCAAAAAAGTTTAAGATTATAAATCGAAAGTTTTGAACCAAATCAGAAATCAGGAATATGGAATGAGAGGCTAGTTTTTTACTCCATGTTTGTTAAATACCTTAGTTATTTTTCTGGGAAACACCTCTTTTAAGAACAGCACAGTTATAATTTTTTATCTACTTAATACCTTTTTGGATTAAAGTAATAAAGTCTAAAATTATTTTATGAATGCAAGTTTAGGTTTGGGGGGGATTCATTTGTGGGTTGTTGTTTTTTTTTTTTTTTTTCACAAACATCCATTTCATTGAGACTTTATGAGTTCCAGTGCATCTTCCAAATATTGACAGTGCCAGGGCTGGATGGAAAGTTCAGGCCAAATCTTGAACCTCCTCTTGTTGGTTCTGCAGACTGTCTGCAGTCCAAAGGTTACGAACTGCTTGTAAACTATCTCGAGAATAAAAGCCTGTGTGCCAGGACATCAGTGCTGGTATTGTGTCCTCTATTCTTTTCCTAATTTGCAGTTTCTCCCCACCCTGGTGGATTGTCAATGGCCTGAATTGCTTCAGTCTGTTTAATTCAGTGAGGTTGTGCTAATCGGTGTCGCCTGAAAGCCTATCCTGAGACCCGGAGACTTCAGAGATGTTAATTCGCTTAGTACTACAAAACGAAAAGAAAAAAAAAAAAAAAAAAAAAAAAAACCAGAAAGAGAGTCGTTCGACATTGTCCGCTCCAGCGGATTCGGTAACAGCCAACACAACAGTCAGTACGCTGCTTTTAATGGTACCGATTTAACAGCACTATTTTCCTTAACATTGAGCACCATGCACAAACGTGAGGTAACTGATGTCATTTATTAGCCTAAAGGGTCTCTCTGCTGTATTTTTTTTCTATGTGCGATCTGGCAACATAAAGATTAAAATTTGCATTCGAATTGCTCCGTATAAGACTGACACAGTTATTAGAGTCAACAGAAATCTTCCCGCGAACCCGATTTTAAAGAGTTTGCTTTGCTTAGCTATTTAAGATGTGCATGTTAAATCAAGACCATCTATATCCTTAAACCTGAAGCAGAAACACGACGCTGAACATACAGGTTTCCCATAGTGAATGTAGACCTGTCTGGTACGTACCTGGAGGAGAATCTTCAAGCTTGAGTTAGATGTGAGGCCATCCAGGTGGCTCAGTAGAAGAACGCAGTACTCGGGAGAGGAATCCCAGGAGCCAGCAAGCTCAGCCAGGGGCATCCTGAATTTAGTTCAGTGATTTGTGCATTTTTGCAAAGTGGACAATAAGGCATAGTCCAACACAATCCTTCCCCAATAAATGGAATTGCCTGTCTGTTCTTTGGATATCCTTTGAGGATCCAGGCTTGACCTCTCAGGCAGAAGTGCAAAATGGTAGATGTTATTAAAAAATCGGTTCTAAATGAACATTTCTGCCTAAAGCCCTTTTCCACAGGCAAACTGTATGTATTTTATTCCCAACTGTGATAAATTTAGCTTAGTTTTAGTTCATTAAGAAAACTTCAGCAGGGAAAGGTAATTTCTCCTCATTGTCTAAAGATTACAAATAGTACTTATCTCCTTTGACTACTTGTTTTTCACACATGAAATTCCTGGTAAATGGATCTAATTAATATAAACATTTTTAAACCCCACGCTTTTTCCCCCTGCATCAGTGTGTGGTTTTTAGTTAGTATCAGAATATGTAGTATCAGTGGTTTATCAAAGTCATTAAAGGTCCAGTGAAGGCAACTTATGTGAGTCTTAAACTATTAAGTGATCCTCATTGATCAAGTTAAACTTGTTGCTTTATTCAGGAGAAATAAGTGGTTGTGGGTTTTTGTTTGTTTTTAGCAAAATAGCTTTTACCAAAACTTTTTTTGTATCAGAATTTTTTAATGCTTTAGTGGCATATGCCTCATTAGTATACTCTAAATACCCTTTGTAGCCAGTAGTAATCCTAATGATAAATAATTTTACAATGTTTCAAATGTTCTTAACTATTGGTGAGGTAATTCCAAATTTAGTTTGTTAAATATTTTCAAGAAATAGGCTTGCTGACTTTTAATCTGCAGGTCTGTTTTGTACAGCATGCAGTTTCCAGGTACTCGGTATCTCTTGTGCTACGTAACCCGTCTCATGTGCAGGGCTATCTAATCTTGTGGTAGGTGAGAAGCTGTAATTTGTGGGGCTTCTTATCGAAATACAGAAAACTGATGTGAAAAGAATGGCGATTAAGCTGTATTTTGCCCGCACAATATTAATCCTGTTTTTAAAAATAGGTGGCACTGAAAGAATGCTCTCCAGAGCTGTTAAAACATTGCAGGTTGCATGGTTCAAAGGCAAGCCCTGCAGAGGGGAGCTCCACGGGGCAGCAGCACCCCTCACTCCCTGCTGCGCTCACCAAGATCTGATCGTCCAGTGATGCAAGAGTTTGCTAATTAAACAGTTCACAGAGGTGTTTGGGGCAGAACCTGTGGACATTTAACCAATTGAACAATTTATTGCTGTAATTGAAGGGGTTAGCTGGTGTTTATTAACTAGCCTTCCTGTCACGTTCCAATGGCTGGACTAACCCTTGGTCCCTGACTTGTTTTCAAGTGTCCCACCGTAGTGTTGGCTCTGCAGTGTCACTCTTCAGGCTGCCACTTCAAGGCCAGAACTTCACTTATCTGTCTTTTGCAAATTCAGCAATATGATTGGGCATTTTTTTACTCGCTGGAGCAAGTGTTTTGTTACAAACACAACGCTGTCCCTTTAGAGCAAAGAGGAGATTTTGTCTTTGACAAAAAAGAAGTTTGGATTGTTAGGAAATTTCAGCAAACTGCTTCTGGTTTGAAAAGGGTTTCTGGTTTTGTAATCTCGGCATAGGGATTGTTTTCCTTTTACGATCATGGTCCCCTCTGCTGTCTCTATCCTCATTGAAGTGGGTTTGGGGCTGGGATAAAGGCTTCATTGCAGTAGCGTGCAGCAGGACCTCCAGTCAAACCGCTGAGGCACGCGTAGTTTGGGACACAAATCTATTCAGGGAAACAATGAGTCCTGATGGTGATAACAGGCTGCTTCTCCCCCTTACCCATGAAAGCTTCTATAACTAGACCTAATTGGCCGTTCTTAAAGTGCAATTAGCAGGGATATTAATCTAGGTCTGACAGGTGTGAAAATGTGTTTCTTTGAGTCTATTCAAAAGACACTCTATCAGATCACCCGTAGGAGGAGCCTGAAGCAATTGTGCCTATAAACTTGCAAGGCTTTAGTTTGTTGGAACCGAACAGCTCACTTTTAATAATCGCATTTGAGTCAGACGACATTAACTCCACAGAAATGGATGGAAGGAAGTTCTCTTAATACTGACATAATAGTTGGTATCACTTCCATCATCGGGAAGGGAAATGCCTGCTTCCGCCTTCGTTTGGGTACATGAAGAAAAGGGGAGACTTTAAAAAAAAAAAAGATGTTTTAATGAGAAAGCTGGGACTGAATTATTTTGCATTAAGGATCATTAAGTGTTCCCTCCCAGTTTACCTCTAGTGCAGTTTGATAATCTCCATTTATAATATTTGTTGCTTTTCTCGTTTAGTTGTTTTTCATGCCACTAGGCACAGCTTAGAGCAGAGACTTAAAAAGGTGTTGCCAACAAGGGTGGCTTATCTCATCAGCTATGCAGGTTTTAAACAGTACTAGTGTCACAATTGGTGATGGAGTTTCAGGACTCAGGACGGATACATCACTATTAGTTCAGGTTTTTTACAGCTCATGTAAACAGGCACAGCTCAGTGGAGCTACACAGGTTTATACTTGTCCAAAGACACTTAATTTAGCCAGCAGACTTATTGTGGGATGCTGAAAGTGTTCCAGCTGAACCTGCAGACTGCTGCTTGTGCTAGTGGGCTTCAGGTTTGGAACTAAATGAGGAAATTTGTATTCCCCATTTTAGTTAAAAGGGGTATTCACAATCTAAGGCTAAATGACAAAGCCTAACTTGAGACATGCATTTGTTTTACATAAGATAAATGCATTATAAGAGTGAGAAATTGCTTGAAGATGGGTCTTGATACTGAAAATAGCGTGAGTTCACGGGCATGCATATACATGTACGTTCCTCAGTCAGCTAGAATTATTTCCAAAGATGGAAAATTTATTATATAGGTTGTGCTCTGAAAAAATGTCTGCATAACGCTTTACTAGCTCACTGTTCTGGAAGTATCTGAGTGCC
Organism: Platyrinchus mystaceus; assembly: GCA_035041135.1. Classification (NCBI taxonomy): domain Eukaryota; kingdom Metazoa; phylum Chordata; class Aves; order Passeriformes; family Tyrannidae; genus Platyrinchus; species Platyrinchus mystaceus. The sequence continues at coordinate 70,709,500 of JAWWLV010000121.1, read as the reverse complement.
TAGACCACAGTGATATTTCTTAGAAATACCTTAGAAGACTTTGAAAAGATGAGTCCAGAAGAGGTCTCTTCAGTTGCTCAGCCTAGTCTTCTGATGGGAAAGGCAACTTCGTAAAAAAAAAGTTTTTCTGCTAATGAATGAGGCCCGTTTTACCACGGCTGGGATTTTTTGCCTCACTGCTGTGATGGAAAAGCCCCTCTCGGATTAAAGTACTTTTGGCCTGAACTTGCTTGGGGCAGTTCTGTTGTTCTATGAAAATCTTTAGCTGATAAAAACCTCAAGGAATAGTTCCTTGCTGTTTACCCCACAACACATTTATAGAGCACAACCATATCATTTCCCAACCCTGGCAAAGCAGGAAAGCATAATGGAACAAGGTTCAGCGGCCTTCAAGAGTATGAACAGTGGTTGAAGTAGCCTTAGAAACAGTGTATATCCCTGGACTTAAATTTGTGTGGCTTTCTGAGCTGTAGAGTTTATTAACTTAGCTGCTAATGTATCTGCATTGCTCTCTTGATACCGTGATGCCCCTCAGGACACTACGCTTTCCCACAGCCAGCAGGCTTGGAGCTGACTCTGCAGGCTTTGCAACAGAGCGTGCTACATGGTGTAGACATGCTCTTTTGCATCTTTTCTAAGAACAGCTCTGCATTTTCTAACCTGATGCTGTCAAAATTGATCTTGATTCAACACAAATGACCAACATAGCAAGGTTTGTAATTTCTTTGGAACTCATTGCCCTTCTATCAAGACATCTGGATTTTCCAGGTGATATATAGGTTTAGTATTCAATTCCTGGTTTAGAAGGGCAAGGCAGTCTTTTTCTTGATTACCCTAGATAGTGCAAAACAAGAGGAAGGAGCATCTTGTGATTGAGAAGGCCGTGATTCAGGACTTGTGGGTTCAGCTCCTATCCCTGCTCTTTGCTTTCAGTTAAATCTTGGGGAAGTCATTAGATCTCTTCCTCTTACATGAAATCTCTGGTTCTTTCTGTCTTTTCTATTGAGCTGAGAGGTTCTTGTCTCCAGCTGCCATATTTGTTTGCCTTCCTCACCTTTGTTATCCACTAATGCAAGCTAGACAGCTAGCCTTCTCACATTTGGGGAGGAAGGTTGAGGTATTAGGGTCTGTTCTTAGAATGGAGAACATGATCCCAGGCCCAAATCTGCTACCAGGACTCCTGCTTGCTTTTTCATCTCCCCCCCTAATTCTCTCCCCTCAACAGCTTCATTTCTCTGTCTCTCCTGAACTCTCGGAAGCAGAGAGGAAGAGAAGGGCTAGCTTTCCCCCCCTGCTGTGAAACCAAAATATATTAGTCCTCTCTTAACCACACGTGGGAACAAGATTACTCAAATTGATGTCAACTGAATATGAGTTATGCAGTTTTGCAAGTTGATGACTAAAATTGTTGGAATTACCCAGAGCTAAATGATTTGTTTTAGCTGGAAATTGGAGAACCTCTTGTTTACACCAGTGTTCGTAGCGGAAGGGGTAAGTCCTGTTGCTTCACATCTTCACCCTTTTTATAGACAAAATGGGTGCACAATGAGGAGGTTTGTTCATACTTGCTCAAATGGTTTGGACAATTACATTCTTTATACCTCAGTTATATTTTCATTCCTATTCAGACTTTTCATTAGCAAATTATTTTGTGGCTACCCAGAGTGACATTTAGTAATTGCATTGAAATGTTTCTCTTTTAGATTTCTAAACTATAATAATGGAGTAAACCCTGCTTTTACTCAAGAGATACCTGAGCAAAAAATGCAGCAATTAAAATAAGGGCTAAATAAGCACTGATGTGGTATTTATTGATGGAAAATTGCAGCTCTTTGCTGCACAGCCGGTAAGAAACAAGAGAATGAATAATAGCTACCACTGTCCCAAGTCTGAAAAGTCAGAGGAAATGGCAGTAAGAAAAAGCAAATGAAGATGGATGAAATCCCAGGAGGGTGAAGGGAGACGTCCTCCATGCTGGACAGGGCCGGGCATCTGACTCCTGGGTCACCTCAGCTGTTGCTTTTCAAAGTGGTGTTTTGAAAGGGCGCTGTTTGGGAGAAGAGCTTCCTGGCTGCCACTGCCACACACCGCTTGCGGATGCGGCCTGTGGGTCAGTGGGAGGTCACCACCAGTTAACTCAACACCTCCAGCGAGGAGAAAGCTCTTGGGGATAAACTTTCTTACTATCATCGTCTAACCTGTGCTGAGAGAACTTGCAGATGCTTGACTTGCCCCTTTGCTTTATCCTGAAGTATGTTTTCGTGGCATCACTGGCACTGCCAGCTACCATCTCTAGCCTTGTCTAGTGCAGCAGGTTCAGCGTTGGTTTTCAGATGTTGGGTTTTCTCCTGGCAAGTCCCTCTCCTTGTGCTGTGGCCAGGGTTGTTCTGCCCTTCGGTACCTCACCAGCACCTTGGCAAAGCTGCCAAGAACCAAGAGAGACCTCAAGGTCTGCAGAGGCAGCAGCATCACATGCAGGCTTGTGTCCCCCCAGAGCATGCGTGGCTGCCTCCTGGGCTTGCCATGTGTTCGGGGCACACCTCACGGGCCAGCAAAACCTAAAACAAGGTCAGGCCCATTGCCATGGCACTCACAGCTCCATGGTTCAATGCCAAAGGGAGCCCAAAGGCAGCTCTTACACCTCTGCCTGTAGTCTGAATGTTGCCAGTAATGACATCAAGGGTGAACATCAAGAGAGGATAAACTGAATGTGAAAGTGGATGGTGTTTGCTTATAAAACGTAAAGTCTGAATATGTTCACCAAACTGTCTCAAGTCTGTAGCTCCAGAAGCAGAGCAGCATTTAAATCATTGTGTTTTGAAAAAGATCAAACGTGTAAATAAATGGCACAAGTAGTGCAGGAGCCCATCTTTTATTATATACATGGAGGTACATGAGAAATCAATGTATTTTACATTGCTCCCATGTTTTTACTTCTGGCAGCAGTTACAGGGCCCTGCTCACAGGTGCAGGCATTCCCTGGTTGTTAGTTCCCTGGTGAGGCTTTCTCAAGTATCCACACAGATTTCAGGCAAAAGTCTGGAAAAGGTAAAATGCTGAGGGAAGAGGATCAAACTCTTCAAACTCTCTGCAGGTTTCAGGCTGTTCTGTTCTTGTCCATAAAAGAATTTAGTAGGCATATATTTTATGTGTGTAGGTACATCAGTAAATGCATAAAGATACATATGTCTGTTTTCAATAAAAGTGTTTCATGTTCTAAACATCTTCCAGATAAGATCTTAAAAATCTTAGGCTTCACATTTTCTCGAACAGGCTTGTTCAGGGAAACGAAAGAGAGTGCTCGACAAGATTACGGTGTTGCTTCTATACATTTCCTTTATTCTTGTGGCTAAAAGGAAATTACAATGTGTTGTTAAGTCAAAACGTGGTCTGTGGAGCTGAACCAAAAAACCTTTAAATGGAATAAAATTCTCTTTCTAATAAAAGGGAAAACTACACAGCAGAGAGACAGGATATCTTTAATTTAAATAGTGGGTTTAGGTATATTAATTTGAGTTCAAAGCATCTTTCAAAGGGTATGATGCCCACATTTTTAATTTTACCTAATACTGAGCATCTGGTGTAGACTGGTTTGTGGTACTGAGAGCAAAAGGAAATACATTACTCATAGATGAAAGGAGTGAGGGGGAATCACTGTCCTAACTAAAAATAGCCTTTTTTCCACCAGTTAATATCAGCTGGAGGTTTGATTAAATAGTAATTGTCTAGAAAAAGACAATAATTGAGTGTGACTGTTTCCTTTCAGGGACCAGGCCCAGGTGGTGAAAGTTAAGTATTGTCCTTCAGATAAGGTCCTGAAAGCAGTTTTCCTGAATGTCCACCGAGCCCTTCTGCAAAATGTCCTTTCTGGGTGCTGAGCTGCAGACAGACAAAATCCAGGCCTTTTCTCAGGGCAGCAGCAGTTTTCAGGGATGTAGCACTGGAGGATTTTATGGCTGCATTGCAGATATAAGCTGGCTCACCTCTTTGGCTGGAACTCTAACCCAGAGGTGGAGAGATCACAAGAGACAAATGTCTTGAATTAAGAAATGGGGTTGACATCTATAAACGTCAGAGCACATCTAGTAGGCAACGTGTAATAAGACTATAACATTATAACTAATAGGGAGATTGGAAAGTTGTCTGAAAAAAAATTAAGCTTCTGTTCAGATCTGCACATTCAAAAACTAAATACACCAGATTAATGTTTTTTTTTGTTTTTCCCCTTCCCCCTTTATTTATTCATCTGAATCCCTATGGTCTTTTCCTAAGAATCAGTCTGGTTTTTTTCAGTAAGAGGTTAGTAACAACTTTGCCCAGCTTGATTAGAGTACATAGTGAAGAAATGCGTGTTTCTGTGAGGTTAGCAATATTTCCTTCTAGATTTCTAGAAGGTTATTCTCTCTGAATGACCCTTTTACTCTTCATAATGTTAACATTTACCATTTGTCTAGGACTTTATGTACCATGAATATCTAAGCATTATTTAATTAACCTTTGCAAGTGTCCAGTGAGCCAGAGAGCCATGAGATACAGCCAGACAGGAAATACTTTTTCTGCAGAACTTTTCAAATTGCTACTTATTCCAAGCTGAATGGACTCAAAACTTTGGTGAGCTTTTCACGGAGGAAAAGTGGAGGAGGAGAGAGCGTGAGAGACACAGTGGCTTGCTGCAAAATAGCCAGAAGTTACAGAGTGCTCCCTGGGGAAGGGAAAAGCTATCATTTCAACCCTTTATCCTGTTTGGTGAGGTTTTGGGACTTCAGCCTTCTCCCTTCATATGCTGAATTAGGACTATAATGGCTGAGCCAGAGTCAGGCCAGCTCTGCTGGGTGGTCTGGGGACAAATGCTTGGAGACAAGGCCGCCATGGCCTTCTAGTGAGAGCAGCTCCCAAAAGCTTTGCTGGCTGCGGCTCGGGCTGTCTTTTCTTTTGCGCTTCGCATAAATAGTCTCACTGCAAGGTGAGGCTGAACTCTTATCCAGGCAGAAAAACCACTTAAAAATTGCACATGTGTTCTACCAGGAAGCCTGGATTTTGGCCATGCATCATTTTCCATGGGAAGCTGACCCCTTGGGTCGGTAAGTGTAGTTGCTTCAAAGGCACAGCAGAAATTGATACTGTATTCAATCTGAGAATTCACATATCTTTATTCTATGGTTTAAACCACCAGACCACACTTTTTCTGAAATAGGTAGGGATATTAGCATCTTTATATAGGGAAACAGAGGCACAGAAAGGGTACAAGGGGTACCAGAAGCCACATAAGAGGCCTGTGGAAGAGCTAAGAACAGAACCCAGGTTTCCTGATACCAGCACCTGTGATTCAGCCACAGCACACTGTGAGGGCAGGACAGGAAGGAGCAAAGAGATAAAAAATTAATTTCTTCTGAAAGTGAAAACTCTTCTTGCTTCAGTTAGTGTTTTCTATTATATGCGGATCATTGCTACATCCCTATAATCTAATTTTTCTTTACCAGTTGGGTTTAACAATGAATGTTGCATTGACACCTACCCCTGGAAACTCTTGGCCTTCTGCTAACTATGAATTGGTAGGCTAAAACGAGAGACTGCCCATTGAGAATATAATCCTGGTCTGCAGGGGGCACAGACATTTCTTCCCCTCTGGGAAGCAGCCAGTGGTTTACAGTAGCTGGAGCCTGAAACTCCTCATTTAGTACTGCACACCATGCTGAAAGTTAAATGAACTTTAAAGAGGGGGGAGTGGTCTTTAACTGATGAGAAGAGTGATGAGCTTGCTTGTGGCAACTTCAAAATTTCAACTGTATTTTCTACATGTTTAAAGGGTATGTTAACTATGAGTTCAGGAAAGCAGATATTTTCCTGTCTTCCTTCCTTGCAAATATAGTGGCAAACCAATATAATTCTGTCCACATTTATTAATGTGTTTTAATAGAAAAAAAAAAGGGGGTCAATAAGTCCTCTGAAAACAGGCTAAAATGAAGGAAGATGAGAGTTCATGGCTTCCATATTTTGAGCCTGTGACTTCCAAAATCAAAAGCCTAGTAATCCTAATGGATTGACTTCCAAATTTCCTTGGATTTGTATTGCTGGACTTGTCTCTCTCTAGGGCTTAGCTGGATCCCTGCAGATAGATTTTTAGGTTTATATGCTGTAATTCCACTTAGTCCAGCTGTAAACTTGTGGTGGCTGAATTAATATATTATAGGGGGGAAAAAAGAAAAAAAAAGAGTATACCTACAAACCCCCTAGCTTGTATATCAAATCCTGAGGGGGAAAAACTGGGCATTTCAATTAGTTGGTTGTGTGGCCTGATTGAAGAACAGCCCCGTGGCTAACAAAGCTTTGTCTGTAGTATCAGCTTGCTCCTCATCCACCAGGACAAATAGAGTGGTTGGTCATTAACGGGCTAGCCATCGGGTAGGGGTTTTGTTCTTAAATGGGGGCTTTGTCTTATCCCTGCTGTTTAAGCCCTCTTCAAGCACTCCTCACCTGTCATATCTGTCATACATTTAATTCATCACGCTCTCTGGTCAAAAGCTACACTGATAGTATCAAAAGAAGAGGAGGGGGCTTCTTATAACTTTAGCGATCAAAGGAGATTACCAAGCAAATAAGATTTTAATGAAGACGGCAGGTTTGGAAAGGAGAATTTACTGCATTGCGAATCACTAACACATAAATGTTCGTTTTATCTGTATAGTATTCGAAAGTGGAATCCCAAACTATTACAGAAGGAAAGATGGATACATGTGTTGGTGCCTGGTTTTAATTAAAAACACAGAGGGAGGAGATGTAGGGGGGAAAAAAGAGCTCTTTTATTTCATTTAAAGGTCATATTTTTATTCTGTAAATATGATAAGCAGACTGTTTAAACACAAGTTTGTTTTAATAATGACAAATACATCAAGCAATTTGCCACTGAACTGGTATTGTCAGGCCAATGCTCTCTGTTATTTGACCTAAGTTTCAAAATATCAGTCACAATACTGAAATCCACTTGGCCTCACTGTATCTATTCAAGAGGCAAAGTAGGCAGGGAGTTCCAGTCACAGTCACTGAAACCCACATGTTCCTGGGATAGTACATTATGGAGGCCAGAGCTAACAGAAATGCATCTTCTGTGCCACTGACTGTTTTACAGGAAGGCAGCCCTGTGCCAGGTGAGTGGAGAAAACTAAACACCTTCCCTTACACATTCACATGGAGAAGAATGTGCTGCCCTGTGGTGCTTTGTCATGGAATGTGAGCCTGCAGCGTCTGCATCTTAATTCACTATTACCTTCTATCAAACCCACAGTCTTTTCACAGAGGAATTTTTCCTTTGAGATTGTCAGTCCAGAACACTTACTCTGTTTTCTGATAACGTGGTAACAACTGATAGGGAATTATCTATTGCAGTTCCTACTGTTATTGGCGTGCGGTACTCAAACGCTGCACGGGCAGTCATTTGGAGATTCATTTAGCATCAAAGGTGGTCTACTGGAAACATTAAGGTTATGGAGCAGATCATCTTGAGTGCCATCACACGACACGTGCAAGAGAACTAGGGGATCAGGCCCACCCAGCATGGATTTATTACTTGACTAATCTGGTCTCCTTATGGCAAGGTGACCTGCTGGGTGGATGAAGGGAAGGCTCTGGATGTTGTCTACCTGGGCTTCAGTAAAGCCTTTGATATTGTCTTCCACAGCAATCTCCTGGAGAAACTGACTGCTTATGGCTTGGACAGGTGCACTGTTTTCTGGGTAAAAACCTGTCTGGATGGCCAGGCCCAGAGAGTGGTGGTGAAGGGAGTTACATACATCTGGCAGCCAGTCAGTGGAGTTCCCCAGTTCAGTACTGGGGGCAGTTCTGTTTAAATTCTTTACTGACAACCTGGACAAGGGGTTCGAGTTCACCCTTTGTCAGTTCACAGACAACAGCGAGTTGAGCAGGAGCTGATCTGCTGGAGAGTAGGAGGGTTCTGCAGAGGGATATGGACAGGACAGGCTGGGTCAATGGACCAGGGCCAATTGTATGAGGTTCAACAAGGTGAAGTGCCTGGTCCTGCACATGGGTCACAACAACCCCCTGCAGCACTACGGGCTGGGGAAGAATGACTGGAAAGATGCCCGGTAGAGAAGGACCTCAGAGTGCTGGTCAATGCTGGCTGAACATGAGTAAGCAGTGTGCCCAGGTGGCCAAGAAGGCCAGTGGCATCCTGGCTTGTATCAGCAAGTGTGTTGCCAGCAGTGATCATCCCCCTGTACTTGGTACTTGGGAGGCCACACCTCAAATCCTGTGTTTGGTTCTGGACATCTCACTGCAAGAAAGACATTGAGGAGCTGGAGCAAGTCCAGAGAAGAGCATCAAGCTGGTGAAGGGTCTGGAGCATAAGTCTTATGAGGAGGTGCTGAGGGAGCTGAGGTGGTTTAGCCTGGAGAAAAGGAGGCTCAGGGAGGACTTTATTGCTCTCTATGACTAGAGGAAACAGCCTCAAGTTGCACAAAGGGAGGTTCTGATTGGATATATTAGGAAAAACTTCTTCACTGACAGGGTTGTCAAGCAGTGGAACAGGCTGCCCAGGGAAGTGGTGGAGTGCCCATCTCTGGAGGCAGTATTTAAAAGCCATATAGATGGTGGCACTTAGGAACATGGTTTAGTGATGGACTTGGTAGTGCTGGGCCTAATGATATTTAACACCTATGATCTTAAAGGTCTTTTCCAATTGAAAGAATTCTATGTGTTTATAAAGCAGTGCTTCAGGCACTGGTGGGTATCTGCAGAGTGTATAGAGCCAAATCTGCCCTGTTGGCAGCAGAACTAGGCAGCTTTATTTTTGCAGGTTTTCCTTGTGGTGGAAAGAAAGCCTTTGCAGTTGCTGAAGCCTTTGATAAAAGAAGGGGTAGTTTGTATTATTAGCACGGATGTTAACATCTTTACTTCAAAGACATGGGGGAAGTGGCTGCCTAGCTTTCTTTAAATTGAATTAAAAATGTGGGGTCCAGGAAGGAGCTCACAAAACCATGTCTGAACTTGTCAGCCTCTACGGGTTTGGGTGGAAAACTCCAGTTCTCACTTTCCGCTGAGTAATACTGAGAGCTCATTATTTGTGTGGTTTTCAACCTGGCTATGAATTATGAATGATTTATTTAAGAAGTGATAAACTATCAGTCTGCCCTTAAGCTAAGAGGGGGTCCCTACAGCTTTGGTGTTTTACATTCAGCAAAGAGATGGTCCTCAGCACTCTTCTGACAGCAGAGTTAATATCTTCTATTTTCATTTGAGGGCCAGTATCCATCCCTTAAGTTGCTTTTCTGTAGCCTGCAGGATCTCCTGATAAGCAAGACCCAGTGAACTAGTTTGACTGAAAGAGAGATGAAAATGCCCATGAAGTCTGTCATCTGGTGGCATTAATTTAGCTAAACCAAAGTCAGACTTCGATTTATGTGCAAGCAAAGATGGAATAAAGATACAGCCAAGACTAGTTCAGAAACTCTGCTTGAATCTTGCTTTGAGTAAACATGTCAACAAGTAGCTTCTAAACTGATTTGCTTTAATCGTGATAAAAACTGCGCATGAATAGGGCCTGTATTTATTTGATACTGTGATGAGATAGTATGGCAGAAGCAGCTGCAGCAGGGCTCCCCCAGTGCTCCCACCAGCTCGGTGGATGGGTGTTAGTGGCAGTGCTAGTTGTTCTGCAAAACTCTGCCCTGTAAATAGAGTTTGCACGTGTGCCAGACACAAACATTTGCATTTACTGTTGGTTTAAGGACCTCCATGCTTTTATTCATCTGGAAACTGTGGGGGGTTTCTCTTTTTTTTTTTTTTTTTTTCTCTTTTTGAGTTAAGGTGGCAGAGGCAAACTTAAATTATAGTCTTTCCTTTCACAAATTAGAAATTCTGAGAAGGTGCTTGAGTTACTTGATGTATAGACCAACCATCTCTACTAACACATTCTGGTTATAGATTTTAATAGGTAATTGCAAGACTAAAATACTTAGGTAAAGAAGTGTCTTTTAAAATAACATAACTCCACGTGACAGCATATAAAAGTCAAAAGACAGAGCAATTCATGGGTTATTGTTACAAAACTAACCTTTCAAACGAGCTCCTAAAATACTCTATGGTTGAAGTTTCACTTAAGGAATTTACTTTTAAGCCACTTACTCCAAGTTGTCTACAGAAAACTTCAAAACCTTTTTGTTGTTGTTGTCAGGAAAAGAAAGAAAAGTAGCGTGGGGAACTTTTTTTTTCTGTGTTAAAGCAAATGCTTTAAAATGTATCAGCCTATACGTGACTGGAATTAAGAAAAAAATTACCTTCAGAAGCTGGGCATCAGTTTTCTTCGACAGCACAGAAGCCACCATGCTAACACTTAGAACTGCAACACATCAACTGGTCTTATAGCTCATACTTATTCTCTGCATCAAAGCTCTGGTGAGGGGGAGTAAAAACAGAGAGTGAGAGAGCGAAAGAGTCAAGCTCTTCAGAGCCTCTAATGACGCGTGCCAAACACGTGGAAGGTAAATCCCCTAATTCAGTCTATTCTTTCAGCATTCCCTGGCGGGCAGCCAAGCTAAATATTTCTGCTGGATAAAAAATGCACCCTCCTATGCGGCACTTTCTTAACGGGATGGCTCTCCAGCTTTAGCGGAGGGGGCTTCTCTGGGGGAAAGCCAACATGTGTGTTCTCTTATCTATTTATTTATTTTATTAAAAAGGGGCTTTATGGGCTGTGATTGGATTAACTTAGTGAACCCTGGAGGAAGAGGAAAAACAAATTGGGAAGCTGGTTTAGCACCCCCACCTTTTTGTCATCTTCTTTTGGGATTTCCTGGCTGGCTGCCACCTTGAGCCTGTTGAATGTTCTTTAGATCAATCAATTAAAAAGGCTTTAATATTTGGGTGATTGGAACGCAACATATGGGCTGCTGGTGCGGATGTCATGTGGTGCGTGGAGTTAATTGAAATGATTAATAGAGGTGTTAGTTTCTTCAAGACTAATTGAAGAAAGAATATAATTGGAAGCATGGACTAACCACTATTGTTGACTTTTTTTAACATATTGCGTCCCTTAAACACTTGTACATGTTTATAAGCATGCAGATGGACTTTGTTTAGATTTCTTCAATGTGGTGATTTGCTAAATCACATCAACTGTACAAAAGTCAAATCTATTTTTATGTAAATTAATCAGAAAAAAGTATTTCCCTGTGTCTTGCCTGTTTTCAGTAACCAGTACATACACTGAATTTCTGGTACCTGTTTGCTTTACGTCCTTGCTAGATTTAAACCAACTGATCCATTCTCACTGTCGTCTGTGGGGTTACAGCATCCATCCACAGAAACTGACCGTGAGCCTTTGAAGGTCTGTTAGTGCCCTCTTCTCTCTGTGCAGTGAGTTGTGATAGCACTCTGTGCATTAGTGTCAGGTATTTCAGAGAAATAGCATCTTGATCATGCTGCCCCACACTTTGTCAACTTGACCATATTTCAAAGGGATCCAGTTATCTATATAAAGGACTGGCAGAAGCTTGGATTAGAGAGTCAGAAAGAAATGTGAAATAAAAGAAGTTCTGAGGATTTAACTGAGACCAGCTCTTTTGGCCTCTCCACTTTCTTTAAGAATAATACATACTTCTTTCAGGACTAGTAGCCTGGGAGTTTTTATCAAAATTGTTAAGCTATTGTGAAATACAAAAATGAAAGCTGTGAACTAGCTGCAGAGGACATCTGGCAGCAAGGAGAGGGAATGAAGGATATGTCCCTGAAAGTCATCCTGCTGCACAATGGGGCTCTCAGGTTAGAAATGGGGAAACAGAGAAAACATGACAGTCTCTCATCTGCAGTCAGTACGGGCTGGCTGCCTGAGCGCTGTGCGTCCTGCTTGCTGCTGGGCTGTGGTTACGAGTGCCGTAGCAAACTTTTAGCTGGGGATTTCTTAAAACTGAAGATCGTGGCTTAAGTCATTTGTGAATCTGCTAGAGGGCTGTGGGAGAAGAAAATCAGGCAAGATGGCAATGAAGTGTTGATCCAAAAGGTAAGTCAGTTTGGATTTAGGACAGATAAGCTACATTTTGAAGTGCCTTTTTTTTTTTTTTTTGACACCAGCCTTCTTTTTGCCCTCTTTTTAGTAATACAGGAAAAGCTTATGTATAATTTTAATGTTCTGGAAAAGACCTATCTTCCTGGAAGGGACATACACATTGTCTCTATTTGTTTTCCTTTGCACATGTGGTGTGCATATAGCTTATGCATTTGTGCGTCTTTTTCAGTAGTCAGAAAGTTTATTCTGCAGCCCAGAATAAAATGAACAGAGAAGTGGAAGATAAGTTTAGAGAGGGTTTGTTGTTGGCTCAGAAGAAAAGAGTATAGGATGGTTTTAATATTTTAGAGTCTTCCCACACAGATTTCCAGTGATGCTTTGAAGGCAACTGTGTGTCTGCAAAGACTTTGAGCCTCCCCGGAAGATGTGGCCTGTCTTGTGTACAGATCTGAGCAAAGCGTTTGTAGAGAGGAAGTGGCTGTCCTGTACTGGGGGCTGAGAGGAAGGGAAGACATTAGGTCTGATTGCAAGCTTCCCTTACTCCCTGTTGCCTGATTTGTGTGCACATAGTGCTAATAGGTTTAGATGAGAGGGGTATGCTGGGACAGACTGGTACAACTTAATCTTTAAAAAAATATTATTTTATTATAATTATTTGGTGATGAGATTAGTCATTTTATGATTTTGTTTTATTACAGCAAGCCACTGCGATTACGCAGTCACTTATTTATTTTTTTAATCTTAACAGTGATGAAAAATAGGAGTCTCAGCATTCCACTGTCTCCGTTGCCCATTAGGATTTAGTACATTAAAAGGAGCAGATTATGTAAACTTGTTGGAACAGGAGCATCCTCTCTGTCTTTATCAAACCTTGCCATGTTGTATAATGAATATGATTCTAGTACATTGGTCTGGGTCACTGAAAGAGGAACAGCAGTCCAAGGAAAAAGGGCTTAAAGCTGTGCACGTGCTTTGTATGGGACATGTGCGTGATGGCAATATTCTCATTCTCATACAAAAAAGAATGTTCAGTAAAGGAGAATGTTCATCCCCCTAAAATTAATCTCAGGAAATTGATATCTAGTATAAGCAATGCTGGTAGCATCACCTGTTTCTAAAACAGACAGACCATTTGCATTAGGAAATCCCACTTTTACGTGCTCATAAATCTACCAAATTCTAAATGTGTGGCTCAGGTCTTTTTTGCATTTTCCTTTCTTCTGGCTAAATATATCCTGTCATTTCCAAGAACCTGGCTATGACAAAAATTGTATTGCTAACATTAAGAGTGTGACAACTTTTCTTTTGAAAAGTAATTCCCACCATGATAGCCCCCATTTTTTGGAGCAGAAGTTTGAATGACAGGCTCAGTGGCTCAGTGAAGGACAGCATATGTGGTAGGGGAGGGTGGTGACTGTTGTTTTCTGGGATACTCAAATACCATCCCCTCTGCCAGGGGCCCTTCCCAGTTCATGGATCTCTACATGCGCTTCATTTGCATTGGGTCTCTGTCAGAGGCTCAACACACTCCAGTCCTGTCCCCATCTCCATCTCTGACTCTCACACCCAGGAGAATTGTTCTTGAGCTAGAAGTCAAGGTAGAGGATTGGCAGAGTAGCCCTCCCAGGAGCTGTAGGAGGGCATCAAGGGTCGCTTCAAGTGAGTGAACGCTGTAGGGTTTGGAACGGAGCACCTGAACTGAGAGCAGAGGAGTGCATGTTCGGTGCATGCCTACTGCAAACCATCCTGAGGCCAGAGAGTTATCAAAAGGAACTCTCTTTAAAAGCCTGTGGACAAGAGCTGAACCTGGAGGGGATTATGAAGGAGGAGAGGCTATGCCCAGAGATCAGCAGTGTCAGGGAAGAGGGAAACTGAGAGTAAGGTTGGTACAGGACCAAGGGATTTATCTTTATGGGTTATTGTAGACAAAGACGAGCAAGCTCAGTGTTAAAAGCGGGTGGGATGTAAGCCAGCTCTGATCCAAAAGCTGCCTGACTGCATTAGCACGGTGCTAAGCCCAAGCTAATATATCCGGCTTCTCACCAGGGCTTATTAGCTCGGGCTCAGTGCCATACTAACATAGTCACAGGAGTTCCAGTAGGCTTGACACCATGTCTGCTCTACCTGTGAACTGAGCTCACTGCTACGTGCCTGCAGAGGAGCACCAGGAGATGCCTGGAGACTTGACTACACCACACTGCTGTGCAGGCTGTGGAGGCCAAGCCTGCTGGTCAGCAGGAAAGGGCACATGGGGATGGAGAGCATGCCATGTTTGCTTAGATTAGGACAGGAAAGAAGTGCAGTGCAGATTGAGGAACCAGGAGGGACTGAAACTGGCTTGATGAGAAGACTTGGCACACAGGAGCCTGGGTGTGGGAGTGGAAGATGGGAGTGACTGGAAAGGGAAACTGCAAGAGGGGTCAGGAGGAACAAGCTGAGGACTTGCTGGGCAAGGAAACCAATCAGAAGTCTGAGACGAGCTCTGGGAGAAGGAAGAACTAACTTCACATCAAACCTGGCATGAAATCAAGATGCCTGAAAGCAGTCATTCCTCTGCTTCCATCAGGTCTCCTGGGGAAATTCACCAACAGAAGTGTCCTATCCCTTGCAATGCTTGTGCTGACCTTGCCAAAAACAACCATATGGTTGCTCTGAGCCAGGTCTGCCAGCTGCCCTGCAGGAGTCTGCCTGTGGCAGATCATAATATCATAGCCCTGTTGCTGATTTGTTTGGGCGTCAGTGTAGTGCCAGGTCATAACATCTCTGCTTTTTCTATTTACAGTTTCAAAAATCAGCATAAAAACTGTAGAAAAACATTACTAAAATTGCAAACTCAAGTTCTCCAGACTTAAGGTTGTTTGCCTAACCCCAATTTGATCCTCTTATGCATTGTGATACAGTCTTTAATTACTCCTTTAATTACTGTTAACTGGTTACTTGCCTCATTCAGGCATAAGACAAGCTTGCTAGGGGAGATGAATTGGGGTGGTGTAATAAAATGTTATCTTTAAGACACCTCTTCCCCCCATCTCATTTGCTGCAGCATAAGGAAGTAAGATGACCGTGGTAGAAAAAAATGCTGCTCTTCTCAGAGCAGGTTAGCTCTGCTCTGAAGAACTAGGTATTATTTCTTCTGAATTTCTGTGTAATATTCATGCCAATTCACCTCAGCAAAGCATTTCGCAGGTGGGCAATAATTCTGACATCTTCCTGGGTGCCTGATGTGAAGCCCTGCAAAATACAGAGCCATCACAGATGCCAGGAAGAGAAATGCTTTGAACATAGAAAGTAATGTGCTGTGCTGAGTAAATCGGCTGTTCTGCATCCGAAAATTAATGTATGCTTTTGATGTTAATGTCACTGTGTCTCCATACCCCTTCTGCAGAGAGAGAATAGCAATAATACCTTCATCAACATATGGGGGAGGTATTGTGAAAATCAGATTAGTCATTATTTGATGTCTGTGAGGCGTTCTAGTGCTGCTGTTCTGATGAGCAAAGCGGAAAAATACAAGACAAAATTGGTTGTCTTTATTTGAATGGTCTGTGGTTAAAGTAAGGCACTGGGCCTTTCAAGGAGAAAGAAGAGAAAAAAAAATCTGGAAAAATGACTTTTAGTCAGCACTCTTCTTTCTGAACACCAAATGAAGTGGGGAAAAAGATGGTGCATCATATGCCAGGAGTGCAGAACTGAGTTTCTTAACGCAATCCTAGATCTCCTGGCATCTCCTACCAATTGAAAGAGTGCCCGAGTTTGTACCATAATAGCTCTCCATTTACTGATATTTTGGAGTGTTTGTCTCACTGCAAAGCTTGGGGGTTTTATGTGAGACTGTTGTCTTGCAAATCTGTTGGTTCGTTGTAGGTTTTTACAGAACTTTGACTCAGTTTCAGGGAAGGAGGAATGAAGAAGCAGAAGAGTGAACTTCTGGAAGCTGAAACCCTCCTTTCCCTGGGTTTGAGCAATCTGTGCTCTTATGAAACCTTTTGAAATCTCATTTGCTGATGTCTTTCTGACCCCCAAAATTATTCTTGTGCAAATGTTGACACCCAGCAGAGATGAAATCATTGACTTGGGAAAACATATCAAGCTTATCAGAAACTGCAGGATTCCAACAATACAGTAGCAACATCAGCCTTTCCTTTCTTTTTCCTTGTACTTTTTTTTAAATTGTTTGTGGTTGTCCAATGGTATTGTGAATCAGGTTGTACATAACTGAGGGAGCAGAATGTTTTTTCAGTTCATATGAACCCAAATCCATGTCACCTATCAAACTGGTTTTATTTTCTAGTCTTCTGTGTGCTTGATATGTTTATTAATTTTATGTTGACAGTTTTCATTACACACTCACAGAGTGTACAAGCAGAACAAGAACTAGATATGTTTCCCAATTGAATTTGGGCTGTCTGTAAATTTTCTCTGTGTGTTTTACACACAGCTCACGGAAGTCAAAGGACATCAAAGTTTCTCCACTGACCACCTGCAATCAGTTAGTCCTCAGTTGTTTTTCTGATGATTCTGACACTAAATTTCTGTGATTTGATTGCTGAAGGAAAGTGATTTAAAAGTGGATGGACAAACTATCAGAAAAATGTTGAGGCTTTGGTCTCCTGTATCATGCCATTAGACACCAGGCAGGATAGAAGGAACAATTACAATCTGTTTATTTGTGGACATCTGTAGAGTCAAAAGGTGCTCTAAAACTTGATTTCATATCTTGGATGTTTAGGGTCACAAAGTAATTCCACAAAGAAAACTGTTTCTAACGAGTTTGCATAGGAGAAGGGAGCTGCCCTATAATAAACGTGCAAAAAACCAAAATAGTCTTGTTGGTTCAAAAGCATCAATTTTGAGCTCTGCTGTTCAAAAGAGAATTTTGGGTTTTTATGTTTTAAATTAAAGGCGCACCTGAATGTTCATTATCCCTACGATAAAAGCAGTAGAAATAGGTACAAAATGGCTCTTGTGCAATCTTGTAATTTACCTTTATTTTAAACTGGCTTACACATCTTAATACATTATGACAATCAGAATTATCAGGCCACCAGGAGGAGAGGAGTTTGTTTTGTTAATTGCTCTTGTTAAGCCTAATTACAGAACGGGGTGGAGTGGATGTGAGGGGAGGGAGGAATCTGCTAGCAAGAGGAAATTCTAAAATCCTCGGAGCAGTTCCAGACAGTGTGTGTTGAGGAGCGAGAGCGCGGGTGTGGTGTGGTGTGCGTGAGCATGCGTGCGTGTGTGTAAGGGTGTGAGAGTGAATGACAGACTTTCCATATGGACTAAAATCCCGAGATGCATAAGCTGGAGGTGGGGAACCTGTGCTGTGTGGACACATGAAGGTACAGCTGAACAAAGAACTGTGCTGTAATTTTCTTTATGAACTCCTTTTTTTGGGGGGGGGAGGGGGTTGGGGGGGCTGGGACATGATGCAGATTACTTACTTTGTTGCTAATTTTTGAGGTTTATATTAGATTGAGTGTTAAAATGGTTTGCTGATATGTTGCGCCATTCTTTGATATTACAGGTTGCCACATAGCTGTGGGTTGGTAACCTAAAGCCCTTTGAAACATTTTCCTTCTTCCCGGTGATTTTAACAGAGATGTGCTGCTCACAGACTGTGTTATTCGTTTATACTTTCCAATGGAAAGCAAAGAGCCCTTCTGCCCTGCATTATTCCAGTTTGTTTATGTGCCCCACATTACGCTGTTGGCGACTTACTGTGCCTGACCTGCATTGTCAGCCCCCTCCGTTGCCTCGGGAGCCTCCGGCACAGAAGTTTCTGATAAGGCAGTTTCGAACAAGCCAGACGCAAAGTGAATGATTCTATAACAAATCTGTGCTCTTCTCCGGGGTATGTTACCTGACTTGTTTGCTGCCAAGGTGGTTTTATTGTTTTGGCTACGGGGTGGAGGGAGGAGACTAGAACAGCAGACGAGTCACGCTTTTGTTTTGCTTAATTATAACGTACACTTTAAATAAAACCTTTTAGCGCCATGAATTAAATGGCATTGCAATCCTGCACAAGAAGAAAAATGCTACTGCTGTTGTAGCTGACAGCTGAGTGGTTAGATGGCCAGCGTGGGTCTGAGGCTCAGAAGCCTTTTCTTTGCTGGCTGGAGATACTGCTGGGTAAATGTGTTTACTTTTTCCTTAGTATTTATACTAGTTAATGTGTCGCACTAGATAAATCTACTTCCTGAGTCCATCTTTCAGCTTGCTCTCTTCCCTTCCAATTGACAAATGGTTTGAGTTTGACACCGTTTTATCAGTTGAGCCCCTGCTGGGTGCTGCATGCCTGCTTGTTTCTGCTTTATCATGAAAAGTGAATTATCTGCGATATTTTGCTACCATCAAACTAGCAGTTGGCAGGCTTTTCTATATGAACTGATTCAGCTTTCAGCAAGGGGAGGCTGTTGTCTTTTGCTGTAAAGCCGTGTTGTTGCTCTCCTGGAAAACAAAAGATCCCGGAGCTTTCTGCACCACAATCTGCTGCTGTCCCACTTTCAAGGAGGTGTTTTGTTTGTTGCGGCAGCTTCCTATCTTAAAATGATAAATTGAGCAGACATGTGTGCTGTTTTAAACCTGTCTCCAGGGCTTTGTGTTCACTTAGGATAAAATACATTATTTTGTGGTAGGCTCTGATTTAAACTTGATTTAAATTTGGTTTAAAGATTACAGAGCAAAAGGGAAAGCATCAACATCTTCAGCAGTGGTAGTCTGAAGAGGAATAGCTGTCAGAAGAAGAACTCTACTGACTTAACCTCAAGTGGGTTGCAAATGCATTAGGGATTCATTAATATTAATAGTGGAATAGACATTTCCTGCTTTTGTTTGACATCTTCCACACTCTGTTTTTTTTTTTTTTTAAGAGCAACTTGAAGTGCAGTTTTAACACTTATTCAAGTTACTACAAGGATGATAAGCTAAAGTTAAACAGAAGGAGACCTCTGGATGTGTGGGGTTGGTTTCAAGGAGTCCTGGAATTTGGTGCTGGGCCTTAGAGAAAAACTGTGGTAAACTCTTGCGTGAGGCTTTCAGGGCAGTTTGCAAAATGGATCTGCTAGGTACTACTGCAACCAGAATAAACTATTGTCAAAACAAATTGTTCTATGAGGGTGACAGGAAGGTCACTATCAAAATGGCATGTAAAGCTGTGTAGATTTCTAAGGTGGAGATGGTATTGGCCTGTTCACAAGTTCAGGGGTGAAAAAAGAAAATCCAAACCATTCTTGAGTCTCCAAATATTTTGTGATGTTGGCTGAACAGTTCAGTTTGAAAAATAAATAGATCCAAGGTAATTTTTACTTGTTTTCCATCTTCTAAATCCTGTGCTTCACATTTTTTCATGCATCTGTTTTTGTCATCCAACATTTCTTCCAAGAAAATAAAAAGGAAATTTGAGAAAAACAACAAATATATTTGAGGCATAAAGTAAAGCCAAGAACATTGTCAGCACCAAGAGGAAATGCAATGATCATTTTTCAGCATCACAGTTTTACCCACTGAGCCCTTTAACTAAGAGAACTTGTGACAGTGAAATGAGGCAGTGTCTTGTTTTCTATAGAAAACACAGTTAATAGTCTCAGTCCATAAAATGTTAAAAGAAAACAGGTAAGCCCCCACAAAGACCTAGTCTGGCAGGTCTCCTAGTGATGCAGCAGCTACAAATGCAGAAGTGCACGTGAGTTTGGCAGCTCTTACTGATAGGGCAATTTGAATTGTCAGTGTGCGTCTGCTCTACTTGTTGAGCCTAATGAAAAGTACAGTTTAATCACTGGTGTGCCAAATTGACCATGATTAGCTGTTATTGCAGATTAGTGCATTGTCTGGGGCTCCAGAATTATTGATCCGGGTGCTGTGCTCTGGTGTTTTCTGTGCCCTCTATTGTAACCTCTTCTTAATGCTTAGGGGAGAGAAGCAGGAAAGGAGAGTAGGAGGGAAGAAGTCCAGATGGGAAGAAAACAGGTCCTGAAAAGACCACATAGGAACTAGGTCAGGTACTCTGGAGATTAAAGAAGCATGCTTCATCCCTGGACGCAGGAGGCAGGGACAAGTAGCATACAATTACGAGGAATTAGAACGGCAACAAGTAGTGCAGATTTATCAGCTTTAATTGTCTATTGTCAGGACAGAGCCCTTCTTGTAGATCAGGCGCTGCCAATGCTTTAATACCTCTAATGGACTCTCTATTGTGGGATTATCTCTCCTAAGGACAATGTATTTCTTAAAACTAGTTGTTTTGGGAAAGGGAGAAAAAAAAAAAAGACAAAAAAAGTAGCTGCAGCCCTCTTTTTTTTTTTCTTTTTTTCTCCTCTGGTTTATCACATTCTGCAGGAAGTAGCTGAGAGCCCAGTGTTGCTCTTCTGTCAGCAGCGCTATTCCTTCAGGGGAACTGATAGATACCTATTGAACATTAACCCTCTTTGCTCCACCTTCCCCAACGAGCTCCTCCAGAAACAATAGCTGGTTGATAAAGAGCAGATAAGCAAGGACACCCGGCTTAAGAATCTCTCTGCTATCTTTATTTTAAAAGCTTTCCTGGGTTTTGCAAAGTAAACATTACAACATTTAAAGAAGGATAAGGTGTCAACTATTTAATGAGAAGTTGTGTTTAATAGCAGAGGAATTCTTCCCTCCCCCACCCAACACATAGGTATGAAAAGACTGTTATTTCACCACCCTGAGGTAGGAGAGGTGAAGAAATGACAACTGTACTCTTAGAAGATTAAAAAGTGGTCCTTCGGACCAACCCTACCAGATTCCCTTATCAGCTCCAAACATACAGTCACTGTATTTCGAACCCTTTGGTCCTAGATGCACGGTAGTCACATTGCTAGATCTGTGATAATCTGTGGGTAAATATTTTCATTTCCACCACATGCACTTTGTCATGGTGTGTAGCTGTTGTTTTTGTTAATCTGTTTTGAAACGCACTCTGTGGCCAGCTCTTTGTCTGAGAAAAGTGGCGTGGTTCCACCCATGGAGCTCGCCCTCCTTCTGCTGTGTTCATCAGCTCCACTAGACTGGTAAACCCAGAGAGTATCTGAAATGAAAACGGAATTGTGTAGGGGCAGAAACTGATGTTTCACTATTGTTCATATCATGTCTTTCCAGGCAGGTTTAGCAGAGAATACCCCAAAAAGTATCATGATTGCCAAGCTGAGAAGAGACATGAAAGTTGAAATAATGCAGTTAATTCTGTGGTGGCTTCATTACTGCAGCTTGTTGTGGGGCTGTTACATGAAATATTCACAGGAGTAAGCCTTCTAATGTATTTATATCATCCTGTCCCGCTTCTGTGACAATTTAGAAATCAGCCTATTTTAAATAAAAGTTTTCCAAAACACACCCTTTTTACACCCCCTTGTCACCAGTAAGGTTGGAAAGTGATTGGAATGGTTTGGCCTGTTGTCGTTAATTTTTCCTCAGACTCAGTTGCAATGGATAGAATATTCAAAAGTCCATGTTTGGGATGCAAAAGGTTGATTTTTGTGCTCAGGTTTTCTTGTCCAATATGTACTTAGGTTCATAGAAATGTGCAAAGACAATAAAAGTGTTGTTGTATGGGCTTCTGGTTGTCATTCTTACCTTTCCCAAGACCACCACTGCTCAGAAGTGTGATGGGAAGGCTGATGGTAGACGAGAAGGGAACATCTGTGGTTCACCTTCTCATAGAGCCTTCTTGCCCTCCTGATAGCAGGCCCATACAGCCTTGTCTCCTTCTGAAACTCAAGCCTCAATAAGAGGAAATGGCTGAAGCTTAGTTCTTGCTTCTGTGTGCTGGGAGAATGTTTTTATTCCATTGGAGGATTGTTTTGGCTTATTTGTATGTCATCTGAGCAGTATTTTAATAAGGCCTAGCTGGAAACAAAAAGGTATATGGTATTTTAGTTTGACTCCTTTTTTTTTCTTTTTAAGGAAAATTTCTTGAGAGGATAAAACAACAGAAACCAAAAGTGATGTTAAGGCTTGCACTAGGCAGTAGCTGAGTGCAGCCAAAAGATCGGCTCTTGGTAGTGCTCAGCTGAGACAAAAATAAACATTTGGCATTTGGAAGTGGTATGAGGCAGTGACCAGGGTGCTCTGTAATTAAAAGCAGTCCCTGAAAGCTGCATGTGTTAATTCAAAAGCCTCCTCGTTACACCAAACACCACCCCAAATGCCCTTGCAAAAACCTTCATGTAGATTCAAGTGCAATTTTAATTTCTCTCCATATAGGCAATACCATGCTAAAGTTGTCTAGGGCATACAAAGCCTCTGAGATCATATCTGAAATTTATAGGCACTGTTTTACAAAGGTCAGGCCACTCTATGAGAAGATGGCTGTAACTTTTCCCGTTGCACAGTCACTAGAGTGTGCTGGGTCTCACTCTCTTTCCCTTGAATCTGACAGCAACCACATTTTCAAAAACGTGGCCCCATAACATGAGTGTATATCAGAACTTGAAAGCAAGTTCTTCTTAGAGTTTGATTTCTCAGTTGGCTTTTAAAAGATGTGCAGTTGTGCAACTACATGGTGTACCTTCTTCAAGTAATGACCACAACTGGTCCCCAAATGTTTACCAGCACAAGGATGCCTACATGCAGGAAGTGGGAAATGGGGGTGGGTCTGGTAGTTACCCTTGATGTGGTCAATCTGCCACTGACCTTGTTTGGGGAAGGGGAAGGGGAGGATGTGAAAATGAGACTCTTCTTTAATCTCTTGTGTGCATTTTATCTCCCCCCCAACTTTCTAAAGAAATTTCATCTATTAGAGCCAGCTCCCTTCCCGCCTTCTTCCCCCTTACAGCAGGCAGGGAGAACAGCAGCAAAGGCAGCTGAGGCTGAGTTGCGCAGGCTTGTTGATGAGCTGAAGTGGTGATAGCATCAAAGGAAATGGATGGGGATTTCTGAGATCAGAGCTGTTTGGGCCATTCATGATTTGTTGCCAGGCTGAAAGCTGCTGGAGAGAGAGCTGCCTGAGAAATGCTGATTAATACAGTAATTGAGGTTTTCTCTGAGCAAGAAGGAAAAAAATAAAATATGACTAAAAATGTTCTTTTTGAAATGAACAACATTTTGAGATTGCACATTCCAGACAATAGCAGCTACTGGTACAAACGATTTCTATAAAAGAGCAGAAGACTTCTGGTTGAACAGGGCGTCTTTTTATGTTTCTCTCTTAAGGAGGAAGGTCAGAAGGTCAGTCTATATATTTCTTTAATGGCAGAGTTTCCTTTGTGTTTCTAACTTCAGTACACATTCTTAACAATTTGTTTCTGTCTCTTTTTCTTGATAAACTTGGTTTTATTCCAGATCAGGCACTGTTAGGCTAGACCTGCACAGCAGTGAAACCCCTTCTCCTGCGCTCTGGTAGTTCTGGGCTCAGCTTCACTGAGGCACCTGGAGCTAATTTCAGGATAGCCTCGGAGTGTGCCTCAGAGTTATTTGAAGTCCATAGGTTTCACAGGCTGTACTTGCCTCCTCAGGCTCCAGGGAAAGAGCTGCACTGACCTGGGATAGTGGCATCCTCCTGTCCTGAGGAACATTTTACTTCATCTGATCTGATCTAATCTCTGATTCCTCTTGTTTTCCAGCCCAAAAGCATTCTCAGTTCCTTGAAAAGCAGATTTGCTTTTTTCCCTGCTCTTCTTCACATTAAGAAGATCACTCCCTGAAGGAAACACATCAACCCTTTCTTCTTGCCCCCTCCCTCCTCCCCTTTTTTGTTTTTCTTTCAAGCTAACAGGGAAGTGAAAAGCTCTGAAACAGCTGCCTCTCGGAGTGAGACTATTTTTTGGTAAAATAATCACCTTCAGTATGACTACATTGTTTTTCTGTTCTATGCAGTGTGACTCAGCATCAGTTAATTAACCCAATCAAGTAGGCCGGATTTCTCTCCTTTAATGAATGGTTCTTCCTACTTCAGAGCCTTCCTAGACCTCATTTTGGATGTGCCTCGGTTTTACTGAGTATATCCAATTACACTTATATCCTTCAGCCCAATGCTCAGGCCACCTCTCCTGTGGAATTACGCTGTGGTGGCAGTTAAGCCAGGACACTGTCTTGCCAGCAGTTGCCCTACTTATGTCTGCTGCCACGAGCCCTCCTGTGCTAGTGCATACGGAAGGTCTTTACACAGATATGCTATTCTCAGCATCACAGGCCGAAAATGGCAAGTAATCCTTTCCACACGTCTTTTTATCAGTGGGAGGAGGATCAGGTTAAGGGAAAGGGGTTTGTGTATGCCTGTCAGAGAGACAGACAGGCACCCGATTGCATAAAACCTGCTTCCCCCCCGGCCACCGCTTCTCCCTTTTTCCTGTGAAGAAATACATAACACCCAGATCACCCTAAAATATAAGTGACGTATGTTTAGAAGAAGAATGTGAAACTGGTTGCCATGTAAAGTGCCTGGAAAGTGATGAGAAATAAGCTTGCAGATGTGTGAGAAGAAGGAAAAGTAGTAGAGTTGCCTCACGGTGCAACAGCTAGTGTTCGCACTGGGCTGTGGATGGCTATAAATGGAGTTGTGCATCACTGTTCCTCTGAGCCTGAGGACGCCTCACTAAAGAGACAGGACCACTGAAGGAAGTAAGGCAGCTGGTTGTTTTGTAATGAGAAGCAGGAATGCTCTTAATAATAAACAAACAGGACATTGTATGCCATCATCACAGGATGTCCTTCCTTCAGCCAGCATGCTGACTTGGATCGGAGGAAAAAAATTGGGTGCGGGGATCTGCTGATTGCTCTACCAACCCTCCTTCCATCACCAGAATGTTCCTGGATGGTCACTTACACATTGCCCTGTGCAAGATCTGTGCTCATTTTCTTACCACACTGTGAAGGAGGCAACGGGTTTGGAAATGCTGACTTGCCATACCCTGCTGTTTTGAGCTTCCCTGCTGTTATCTAGGGAGAGGGGGAAGGTTTTCTTTAAGGGAAGAAACATAAATGTTTTTCCCAGTTCCTTTTACAGGCATTGATTAGAAGGAGGCTCGGGAAAGGGATAAAATCAGAACTCTGAAACTCCCAAATGCGACATCTCAAGTGAAGTAGTATTATGATTGTTAAGGTTTGAGAGCAAGAACTTTGAATCGAGCTTTAAATCAATATTCCTTGGGAACTTGGGAATAATTTTGTTATTTTTTTATAATGTTCTGTCAAGCCAAACTGCGGAAGAACGAAAGCGGGCATGTGTAGAACTCCGGAGCTTAAAAACAGCACGAGAAACAGATTTCTAGTAAAAGCCGCCTCAGGTGCGCTCTCCGCCAAGCGCCTGCCCCGGCAGACCGAGGCGGCGGGGCAGCGCCGCGGCTCTCCCTGCTGACGTCTGGGTCGAAAGGCAAGGGGGAAAGGAAAAAAAAAAAAAATTGCGATGTAAAAAAACCAACGCGGGTGGGCTGGGCGGGGGCAGGGGCCGCAGGTAGGGTCCCACCTCCCGCGCCGTGGGGAGAGGGGCCGAGGGAAGGAGGGAGGGAGGGGCCGGGGCGAGAGCGCGGGCGGGCGGGCGAGCGGCGGGCGGGCCGGGGCGAGCGGAGCGCGCGGCTGTGGCAGGCGGCCCCCCAGCGTTCCCCGGCGGCAAGAGCAGCAGCACCTGTCTGACAGCGGGGGAGGGAGGAGCGGGAGGGGAGCGGCGGCTGGAGGTGTGAGTCAGTCTCCCGGGGACCCGGCCGCTGGAAGGAAGGAGAAATGTTTACTCTGTAGAGATGAGCCAGGTTGGCCGCCGCCGGTGGGCTTCGGTGTGGAAACGCGCGCGGACTCTGCCCCGGTAAGGAGCGCGATGCCGTCCCCCCTTCACACCCGTCTCCACCTCCCCGGCTCCTGCTTCTCGCCCGCCCCGGCGCCCGCGGGACGGAGCAAAAGTTTCCTCGTCGGCTCTCCCGGATCGAGAGCGCTCCTCTGATCGGCATTAACCCTTTCGCTCCGCCGCGCAGCTGTCACCACCAGCACCCCCCCTTCCCCCGCGGCCCTGAGTTTCGCTGTTAGCTCCCTCTCCCCATATCACGCCGAGGGTCCGTCGCTGTCGCAGCGCTCGCCCCGACCGCACTCAGGACGGGGCACGGGGCGGGTCCCGCGGCGGCCGCGGCGGGGGCTGAGTGCCGCGACCCCTGCCCCAGCCTCTCCGGGCGGGCCGGCCGTGCCTCCCGGCAGGGGCGGTCCCACGGGAGCTCTGGGGGTCTCCCCTGAGCGCAAGTCAGTCAGACCTTAACCCCTTTCTCGGAAGATCGTGCGCTTTCAGTATTCGCGTTTCGTTTTTCCCGGAGGAGGGGTGTGAACTTCGTAGTAGCTGCGTATTCGAAAAGGAAAAATGAAGGGATTTTACGCTGGATTGAATGTCATTCCCAGCCATCGGCGTAGGCACAGATTTTGGTGAACCTTATGGAAAGAGCCTGACCCTAATACCTGTTCGAGGATAGCTTTGATAGCAGTGCTTCTGTCCTGAACAGACCAAGGGGCTGAAGGACTTGCTGGAATTGTCCTGCTAGGCTCATATCTAGTGCTTTGAGATAGTAATTCTAGGAGATACCATCAAAATCAAAAGGGATAGAACTTTAAAAAAAAAAATTATTTTATTTGTTTCCCCTGCTCCTTTTCTGTTTTGACCCCCAAAAATGTGTTGAAGAGCTTTGTTCAGGACTGCTGCTGCTACAGTGATGCTGGCAGGATGTCGGCTTTCTGAGCCTTCCATGCCAAAGGATAAGGGGACGTCAGGAGGAGGCGGGGGGGCCAGGTTGTTTTGAAAGTTGTTTGTGTGTTGAAAGCCGGTGGGAAAGTTCAGGCTTCCCCATTTGGAAGAGGCAAGGCTGGGTTCCGCTCTTCCAACATGCGCTTTCCATTTTTAGCTTCATTCAGACGCAGACAGCGGCTCCTTTCCTCTTCCTCTCCTTGTTTGTGATACTTTTCTGAGGCAGCTTTTCCACAGGCGACTAAGTGGTCTCGCGGCCATGACCCCACGTTTTCTTCAGCACGGAATATTTTTTTCTCTGAAGCATTAAGTAAAGGGTCTGAAAGAGGTAAAGCAGTTGTCAGCCTAGGGATTTTTTCCTCTGTTTTTGTTCCCTCATTATTACCAAGGCTGGCATTTTAAGGCACTGCTTCAGTCAGAGCAGCTTCGTTTACACTGCTTTTTGGCTATTACTCAACTGTACCAACTATCCTGCATACGCTTTTAAAGTGTCACAGACTACTGTATTAGTCACGCTGTATCAACGGAAACCACAACACTGAAGGACAATGAGGATTAAAGGCTGTTTTCTTTTTTTCCAGGCTGCTACACAGTGTAGCTCGAACACTGTGAGTTTCAAGAATCTGGTGAAAGGGAGAGAGTGGACAATGAAAATGGACATGGAGGATGCTGACATGACTCTGTGGACAGAAGCTGATTTTGAAGAGAAGTGCACATACATTGTAAATGATCACCCGTTGGATCCCAGTGCCGATGGAGGCACCCTAACTCAGGCAGAGGCTTCCTTGCCAAGGAACTTGACTTTCAAATATGCATCTAACTGCAAAGAGGTAAGCGGCAATGCTCTGGGGAAGGTTGGAGTCAGACAAGGCAAATCGCAGTGCTTTGGAAAGCATGTGCCCGTCTTTGATTCTTTAACATAGGCAAACACGCGCCCCACCAACAACAACAAAAGCTGCCCACTAGCTTTTAATATGGGACCCTAATAACTCTTTTAAGAAACTGTGAGCTGGTCATCTGTTGTGTAATATTTTCATTGAAAATTGCAGCCAACCTATCCATGACACTGGTTCTGTACCAATTCGCAAACAGTTAAATTTTCACACAATTTGAACAGCATCTGAATAAGCATATTTAAACTGTGGGGTAGTTCTCTGTGCCAACTGCTAGACTGCTGTTTGCCAGGACCATTCATTGCCTCTGGCTCAGAGATTAAAGTGCCTCGATTGTCCAATAAATAGCTTTAAAAAACATAGAGGGGGAAAAAAACCCAAATTCCTGGAAATGTGTTTAATTATTTCTTTTTGTTTTCCCTTTGGTTATGAAATTGCTTTTTTCTTTTTGTACGCTTGTTGTATTCCCGACTTCCTAAATTCTTAAAAACTCCAGCGCTCTGGTTAAGGAAGTAATGGTAGGACTGTAGCAAGCTCGACAGAAGGGTGGCCATAGCTTAAATTAACTTTTGTTTATCTGGGACAGTATCTTCACTGGTAGCTAGCTGCGTGAGTCTGTCCTATCCTTGTCCCTGGAGTGGGTACATTCTTTGTTGTTGTTTCAGAAGGGCTGGAAAGAAATGAGCCCGGATGAGCAATTTGGTTTTGTGTTTACTCCTTCTTATAGAGTAGCTATTATAGCTAGGTGTGATGTTCGGTAGGGTAATAACCCAAGGGACAACCCTTCATTTCTCCTTGTGCTGAGACTTGTGGTATAGCAACTATTACCTGTGCTTCTGCTTTGGCTAAACACACTGACCACAGAGCTGAAAAGAAGAGGTACACTCATCCGTGCCTATCAAATATTTCCTTCCAGAGCAGGTACTTGTTTAATCCTGCGTACAGAAATAGGGCCAGACTCCCAGCTGAAGGGTGTTGACACCGTGGAATTTAGCTTGGCAGTGCCTAATACAGTGCCTAGTAGGTTTGGTAAGAGGTAAAAGCTAAATTCTCCGTAAAATCACTATTCTCTTCCCATCCGCCCTGCCCTGCCCTGCAGAACTTTGGCAGAGAGCAGTCATGCTCCAGAAAAAAAGTGTGAAACCTTGCTTTGTGTTATTAAATTGTTAGATAGGTCTTACTTTGGCAAGAGGAGGGAAATAAAGCTGTGACTGTTGTATGATATGAGAGGATTTCTTGGTTGAAGGATGAGCTTGCAGCGCGACAGCTCGGGCCGATCCTTGGCAGCCAGCTGGTGACTGGTTGCTGAGGCTGCTTGCTCTCTCTGCCCCTGTTGAGCTGTCCTGTTGCAGCTGGAGACATCTGAAGAACTTTCAAAATTCCCAGCGCTGTGTTTGGAAACACCGAGGTGTAATTTCCTTACTCTCTAGCTTAGATCAGTGAATCAGGGCAGGAGGATTGCTGCCATCTCTGTATAGGAGACGGGGAGAGAGAAGTTGTTGAAAGATTGTTAGTTCTTCCTTGTAAAATGTGACCTGTGCAGCTCCCTGCTAGTGGGAGTCTGAATATAGGACATCCTCCTTTTGTTCTCCTAAGGTCCCCCCGGTCTTTTATTTGTGCTGAATTGCACCTACCGTAAGGAGTAATAGGAACTTTCAAACCCTGACTATCTCTAAGGTAGCTCTGGAAGAAAAGGCCGATATGGTGCTTTTTTTGCCCACCTTCCGTGAAAGTTACTGTCCCTACTGCGTGTAAGGACAGGTCACTCATTTGCTACTCATCTGAAGGGTGAAGTAGTTGTAATTGGCATAATCTGCTTGCATTCTAGCAACTTCTGACATGAAACTTTTTTTCTTTCTGTCTGTCTTCGAAGTTTGATTTTGTTCAGTGGGGTCAGGACTGGATGTGTGTATTGCTCCTGCACATCAGTGTTTATGGGGTCAGTGAGGGAGCCTGATTCTGGTTTTGACCTCATGGAAAACCACTGGAGTCCTGACAGCTCGGTAGGGTGGGTTTTTTCACTTGCGAAAGGATGAAGTAAGACTTCAGGGGATGCGTGCATGAGTGTTTGCCAGTGGGTTTCAGATGTGAGCTGTCTTCATTGTTAACTTTGGGGAGAGCTGTGGCTTCATCTGGCCTAGAGTTTTAAATGCTGAGTCAGTTTATTGTCAAAAAACATATATAATACATCGCTTGTGAAATGCTAATACTGTCATGATTAGATCACGAAAATCCTAGTGTTGTGATGATTAGTATTGTGTCTCCGGTTGGATCAGGAAAAGTACTGCATGCCTTCTTAGGAGGGAGGAAGTACAACTGCTGTTATTTGGGGAGGGTTGCTTTTTCTGTTTCTTCTCTTTGAATGCTTTGTGGAGCGAGTAGCTCTTCTTTAAAGGTTTATGCAATTTGCAAGGGAGCCCATGACACGTCATCATACTCTTGTTTATTCTTGGATCTTGATCAGGGACTTTTCTGAAGGACACATTTTTTGTTGTGAGTTCACAGAATGTGTCAGCATTTTAAAAAATGAATTACTACTGCTCGTAACATTTTAGGCTGTTAGATTTGCATGAAGTCATTTATTTATTTCTATGCATGACTTATTTATCCTTTCCTCCAGTTTTGGCAATTGTCAAAAAATGAAGAAATGCAGTGTTAGGCTCATGTTCTAGAAGGCTATATGTGAATGATCTTTTCATGCAGACTTTTAAAAACATTGTTTTTCGATAATTTTTCCTTTGGTCTCAGTGCTTAAAGCCCCAACAGCCCTTGATATAAAGTGCCAGTTACTCCGCTGTCTTGAGTATTACTAGTGCCTCATCCTGGTCTGTGAGCTTAGACAGAGCAAAACATATCTCAGCAAACCACCCATTGCATTTGTATTTCTCTAGTAAGGCCGTTTTTTAGAGACAGATCCTGAATCAGTGATTTTGGTGAAAGCAGTGATTTTGAGCTGTTATGAAGTGTGCCTCACTGACCTTAAACACTTGCTCCCCCCTACTGCTTTTATTCATTTTTTATGTTGTCACTGAGGAAGCCATCTGAAAGCATTTTATTTTGTGACATCACTTTTAGAAAACTGATCACTGAACAAAAGGGGTAAAAGTTATGTAATGCAGGACTAGTAGTTTAAAAAAAATTTAAAATCAGTGTTATTCCAGGACACATGATGGCCTGTTGTGTTTGCATGTGGAGAATACAGCTGTTCTAATGAAGCCAGTAAGAGTTTATTCGGTGTTTTGGATTTTTTTAAGCGGCTCAGTGGTCCCATTGCAAAATACCGTCCCCTTGCAGAGTTAGCAGGAGTCGTTGTTTACTTCAGTGCCCTCTCCCCAGACAAGGATGTAGGAGCGATGATCTTCCGAAGCGCCGTCTCAGATCAGATTTGGAACCGGAGCCCGTCCGGCTGATGGCCGGGGGCCGCGGGCAGGCCGGGATGTGCTGACTGGGCCAGGCGGGCCCCGGGCGCGCCCAGCCCCCGGCGCCGCATTAGGACCCTGGTCAGTTCCAGGGCCGCCGTCCCGGGCTCCCGCCGGCCCCGGGCTCCCCGCTCCGGGCCGCCCCGCGGGCGGCCGCGCTGTCCCCGCCGGCCCCGCTCGCAGGCGGCTCCGCGGGCGCGCCCCGGCCCGCTCGGGCAGCGGCGAGCGCAGCCTGGCCGCGGCAGCGTCGTGCGGGCTGGGGCTGCGCCTTCCTGCTGGAAACGCCGCTGCACTGAGAGGAGGGATGCGGCGCAGTGCTGGGAGCTCTGAAGGGAGAGGGGCTGAGCGACTCTGGAAAGGAACCCGTGGGCTAAGCGGCGCGTGTGTGCCGTGCGGCGCGGTCCGGGCACCGCAGGCAGCGCCTGGGCTCTGTTTTTGGGGAGCGCCCGCGGCTCACGGCAAGGGCTCCCCGCCGAGGGGACACCTGGCGGACAGAGCTCCGAAGTGCCGCTCTGGCACAGCCCTCCGGCGGCACGGGAACGGCTCATCCCCGGCTCCCGACCTGGAGTTCCGCCGCTGTCCTGCCTCCTGGCCCTCGGCAGCTCCCTGCTTCCTGACCTCTTATTAAGCCGCCCCCGCTAAGCTGCGGCGGGGCAGGAGCCCCTGTTGGCTGAGGCAGGGGCGTTGCCGGCAGTCTGGAGCCAGCTTGCCTTGGCACTGCTGGCACCCTTCTCCTGGAGGGTGCCCCTCATCGACCTCCGCAGCTGAGCTTGTGGGGGCAAGGCCAAGAATTGCTGACCAGAAAGCCACCCTCAGTTAAAAGTCATCTGGGCAGCTTTAGTCTGGGTTAGCAAAATTTCAGTGTTGGTGCACACGGCTGTGCAAGAACATCCTCCCCCAAAACAACTTTCTGGTGGGTACAGGGTGAGAAATCATCTTTGTGTTCAGCTACACTGGGAAAGAAGCAAACACTGTCTATAAGGTGAATATCAAATAGTATCTGCTGTGTCAGAGACTGTTTCAAATTGACTAGTTCAAGGAGTGATTTCTAGAGATTCTGAGAATTTCATTAAAGTCATTTTAATTAAGGCAAAAATATTTTTAAAACCATGAAAAAAGTCAAGCTATCATGTAGTAAAACTTGTGGGGTGTGCTGTAGCTTGATTGTGAACTTTTCTTGAGAGGGCAGATGGATGTAAATGAAGATATATAGGGAAAATGAGAAGAACATCTGCCCTTTTCAGCTCTTTATGAGACAAGTACAAGCAAGACAAAAATAAAACTGAGCCACTGAGCTTGTTTCAGCATATGGTAGGTGTAGGAAAATTTCTGGAAGTCCTTCTTCTCTCCCTTCAGTCCAGATGCACAGATCAATGGAGTATTTAACTACCTCTGCTGTTGATGTTTAGATTTTTTGGTAGTGTGCTGAAACACATGTTGAAATGCAAACAAGTACAAACAGCCACAGCATACACCAAGCAATCTGTTTCCAGGTGATTACTTGATTCAATGGCTGTCATTTGTCCCCTTTATTTCAACATTTAACATGAAATTATGCTAGGTGTTAGTTGTTTACTGGGATTTTTAATCTTCACCAGTACACAGGCAAGGATTTCTCTGTCTGTCTCTTTCTTATATGCTAAGGGTCATACAACAGAAGAAAATGTAGCATGAGAAAATCAGAAGGCTTACCTAATTTGTGAAGGGCTGTCTCCATACAGGCTGGGCTTTCTACCACCCTTTGCTGAGAAGGACTGTTAAAAGAAAAACAAAAGCTCACTGTAATGAGCTATCTGTAGGGTCTGATGAGTGCTAATCTGATTTGGTAAGGACATCAATTCCTTATGGGGTACAGACAGCAGTAATCACAAGTCTCATTCTTCATCAACCATTTCTGGTGCTCTTGTCTTGTTCTGAAATCCTGGTGAGCAAAAAGACAAGTGGCAAGATGTGTGAAGGGGATATGTTTAATTCATTTTGCCATGAAAGTTTGTATACTACAAAATCAGTGAGCTTTTTATCTTCCTTTTTTTCCACTATCTGAGCAGCAGGATCAGTCTTGCAAAGGCTTGGGTGTCTTGGTTTATAAAATTACTGGTTTTTTAACATTATTTGGATACATTAAATTTAAGAAGATTAGTGAGAATCAGAGAGACAAAACCAGTAACTCAGCAGTGTTTTGCAAAGGGTTACTCCAAGGCACGTTCTTCTGAATAATGATGAATTGCTTCCTGATTTGTGGTCAGTGACTTTTTTTGGTATAATTACTGTCAAGAAGGAAGCTGAACAACCAGAGTACATTTCTTAGACCTACCATAGTGGAGCATTTTCTTCAAAACCCTTATGGCTTTTTGACCAAACCCACTTGATATATGTTACTGGAACTGCTGATTCCTTTATATAAAAGAAGGTGACCTGTGAGTACTTGTCACAAACCCATTTCATATTCTGTTTTGTATGCCACTGTATGCTGGTAAGAGAACTGTAGGTTGTCTTGTTTTGTTCTCTTTTTAGCTATCAGGGTGGGTGTAGAGTGAAGAATGGAGGAGGGTGGAGGGTGGTTTCATTTTGATTTGGAGGAGCAGTCATTCCAGTTCCTAACTTATTAGAAAAGTGAGTTCTGTAGCAGTGAAGTGATTGCTAGATATTGAATATTTTTGTTTGCTGGAACTAGACTTTTGGGGGTTGCCTTTGATAGGAGAAATAACTTCTGAAGATATTTGATAGTCTCTGCACATTTCACTTACTGTTTCTTCTTGTAAATATATTTCTACAAAATCAATTTTTAAGGTGGTATTCATCACTGGCTTCCATATGTCTTGGTAAAATGCTAATATCTTACAAAGCTCCACATTGTATCCAATGTGACTGCTCATTTATTTCTGTTTTTCTGACCTGTCACTAAAAATTTCTTGTGTTGTCTGCTTTACTTTGTTAAGGGGGACAGGGGAAAAGAGGAAGACTTCTCAGTTTCTGCTGGCAATGAACTGATCGTGTGTTGCTCTTCTTGTAGGTCACTGGAGTTATAAGCAAAGAGTACATCCCAAAAGGAACACGCTTTGGACCCCTGGTAGGAGAGATCTATACCAGCGATACGGTTCCCAAGAATGCGAACAGAAAATACTTTTGGCGGGTAAGCAGGAAAATATAGCACCGTGTTGTTGCAGTAAGCAGATCACTAAATGAGTAGGGCTGAGAAGCTGGGTCACTTCCTGCTGCAGACCCGTGTGATGCGGGGGACAACCTCTGTACGCTGCCAGGCATGAACAGAGTCAGTGGGTGAATTAAGCTGAGTAAAAGCCTGGCTGTCTTGGATGTAGGGACTGTGTGGGTGGAGAGAGCAGTGGAGATGCACAGCCCTTCTCTCTGTCACTTTGGCTCTCTCTTCCAATATGGATCGGTGCTTGGTTCTGTAAAGAAATAGTTCTGCTGCTTGCTGTAAGGGTAGGCTATTTTGAATTTCTTCACAGTGGAAAGTCAGTCTAGTTTATACAAGCATCATGTCCTTGATTTTTCCCTCTGCGAAGGAGATGTGAAAGTAGAGCATAAACTTTTACTCTGGAATTATGATACATTTTGTGACATTTTTTCATGGAATATGAATAGAACTGCTATAACACAGTGGTGGTGGTGGTCTTCAGTGTATATCATTCAAGTAATAAATTTTTCTAGTCCACCTCAGAATTGTTAGAAGAGAAGCCCAAGGATTTTAGTGAGGGGAAAAGAAACAAACACTAAAGGTGGTGCCTAAGTTGTACTCCACAGCATAAGCTGGAAGGGAGCACTAGCCAATTTGGTTTGGCTTGGGCAGTCTGTGCAAGGCAATTTGCTTCCAGTTTATCACTTGACATAATTCTCAGTTTCAGAATTCAGTTACAGACCCATTATTACTTGTTAGAGAATATTCCTTAGCCCCATGTTCTTGCATGGATTTGTTTTGCCGCCTTCTAGCCACTTAGTTTGTGTCTAAATCTGTGGATTTGGGACTGTATCCAAGCCTCTGTGTTCAGGTGCCTGCCTGCCTTAGTAATATCCCAACCTCATATCCAGGTGAAACCCAGGCCAAGCCCCAGCGTTCCCCGTAACCAAAATGATTCAATTAGGTAGGAAGAAAGGGTTTTCTCAGATCATCTTTGTGCAATGCACAGGCAGTTATTTGCATGAGTATTTTTACAAAGCAGGCAACTCTTTTCACATTCATAAGGCCACAAAATGTTTCTTTTTGATGAATTTTTGGGAGCTTTTATGCAGTATAGGAAGAATCTGGTACGCTGGCCCTAGTTCTGCCAGTTAATAAGACAAGCAGACACAGAGAAGAGGGACTGCTAAACATCTTGCTGGACTTCATGAGAATGAAGTCATTTTTCTTGCTGCAATAAAAGAATGATGTGATTTTAAGCCTTAATGCAGAGGGATCCTCAGAAAAACTATCCTAGGAGCCATCTAAGCATCATTAAATTCCCTGTTATAATCTCTTGATTCGTTCAAGACAGACTGCTGCACTGAAAATTAATTCCTTCCTAGGGGTCTGACACAGGCTTGCATATGCAAAGGAAATTGTGGGAGATAACTTTCCACATGTTATTAAAGGCATCCTGGGCTTGCTGGCAGAAGCGGGAACATCTGCTCTGTGCATGGGGGATGCTTGCCTGTGCCTTGCCCGCGTGAGGGGAGCAGGGCCGCCCGGGGCCCACGTCATTTCTGGGAACAGCGCCGTGACTCAGCACATCTGGTCTCGCCTTCCCCAGAATAGGTGGGAGCCTGGTGGGTGCCTTTGCCAGGGGAGCCTGATCTGTGGCCCTGGCGTGGGAGTGGTGGAGGGCTAGTTTGGGAAGTGGCAGCAGGCGTCAAGCACCGGAGCCCCGCGTTCCTGGAAGTTTGCGAGCCGGGGTGAGCAGAGAAACCCGAAGGCTCCTCTTGATGCAGCATAACTCACCCAGCTCCCTTCCATTTTCTCATAACAAACACACCGCAAAATCTCTCGCAAGCTGCTTTGATGAGGCCACATGTATTTCCCCCTTCTCAGTTTACAGGAAGTTACTCTTAAAGAAAGTGATTCTGGTGTTTGCGGCCGGCGTTAAAGGGCCAGGCTGCCTCGCCCCTCTGTGACTGTGGCTCTTGGGGAGCAGAGGAGGGGTCCTGGCCGGCCAGTGGGCGCTCGCAGGGCCAGGGCGCGCTGCCTGGCCAGGTAGGTGCGAAAACCAGTAATGTGAACACAGAGGCAGAAACACCCTGTGGAGTGTTTTCCCCCTAAGATAAGGTCTGTCCCCCCTTTGGAAAGGCATTTCCTGCTCAGCGAGGTGCATCTCTGGTGCAGGCTGCTCTCACTTCAAGGTCTGGCTTTTGCCTGGTCATCTGCTTTGTGAAACCCAGGAACCCCATTTCATCCAGCACAGAGCTAGTTCCCTCCAAAAGTAAGCAATGTGTCTTTAACAAACATGTCTGCTGGATCTTCCTTGATTTGGTTTTGTTTTTTGATTTGTTTTGTTTTGTTTTAAAGTAGTTCTCTTATTGTTACCATTTCAAGAAACAGTAGCTTCTGTCAGTGATTGGGACTTCTTTCCCCTAAAGCCGCTAAGCAGTTTTTAGATTCATGTTTTCTTTCTCCTCTGTGGACAAGTCAGAGCATGTTCCTTGATAAGAAATAGTGACATCTCATGGGCTAGCCCCTCTCCAGGTCTTCGTTAAGTTATGGCCTGTGAATTTCATCTTTGCCTCGCCCAGCCGTTCTACAAAAGGGTTACAGTTCAACTATGAGCAAGTGTTGCTTTAGGACTCTGGTGGGGGGTGGAGAATGTTTGCATAGTTTAAACCTTTGGGTGGAGGTGGTAGGAAACTGCAAGTACAGAGGCCATAGAAAAAGGCGAGAAAGACTCTGACGTAGCACAACCAGTCAGTCTTATACACAGGTGACTCAAAGCATTAATGCAACATGCACTCAGACCTGCAGTCATCAGCATCACCCACTTGTTGGTCATAGCACCAGGAAAAGGACTCTAAGGTAGACTGTTCACAGGGAGAGTACTCTGCATTTCAGATTATGTGTCTTGTGTCTTGTTTTCCCATACTACCAGGGATCCAGACTAAGCTGAAATGGAAAATGTGACTGTGTACTTATGTTTGAATACCTTTGTAACTCTCAGGATGTCACTGTTGGAAAGGCAGGAACTCAGCTTGGACTTCTATTCCAGTGATATCTGCTCATTTAAAAAAAAAAAAAGCTTATTGTTTTCCCCCCTGGACTCTGTACGTACATGTTGCGTATAGTGCAGATATATATATATTCATAAGCACTTCCTCTCTATTCCAGATCTATTCAAGTGGTGAGCTTCACCACTTCATTGATGGATTTAACGAGGACAAGAGCAACTGGATGCGTTATGTAAACCCTGGCTACTCTGTTCAGGAACAGAACTTGGCCGCTTGTCAGAATGGAATGAACATCTACTTCTATACCATCAAGCCCATCCCTGCCAACCAAGAGCTGCTTGTATGGTATTGCCGAGACTTTGCAGAAAGGCTTCCCTATCCCTCCTCCAGAGAGCTGACAATGATGAACCTCAGTAAGTGGATTACAGTATGAGCAAGGAATGCTAGTAATGTCTCTTCTGCCTATACGATCTAATAATAGGTTGTATAATTACACAGCTGCATCACCTGTTGTGTCACAGTAGGTAGCTTGGAGTAGAAAAGGGGAATTAAAAAACCCAACACAACAGAATGAGTTCCCCATGCCTGTTTAAATGTAAATAGATTATAAAAAATCTGAGCAGTTGCTGGTTTACGATCTGAGTCTGATCTGATTAAATTCTGGATGGACAACCTGAATGTATCCTTTCCCTTCAGAATCAGAGTTGTTGGTTCACTCTCAGACTTTTCAAGTCCAGATCTCACAGTGTGTTGAGCAAAAGTCTGTTTTGATAGCATATACTAAAGGCTGTCCAGTCATGCTCCCAACGGGCTGCCCTCACTGTACCGGGAAGTGGCAATGTGCCATGACTCTGTCTAGGTGTCTGACATAATACTTGTTTACTGCATAATGCACTTTGAGCCTTGCATCTACACTTATTTATCTTACGGGAGCAAACCTCCTGTGGTCTTCTCATCGGCTTACTTGTTTTTTAAGCTTAGTGCACCTTGTCCCCATTTCTTGGCTTTATATCGCAGCTTTCGTTTTCTGTTCAAAAATAATAGCACTGGTAGCAGAGGGAAGAGGTGTTTCCAGGAGTTTATCTCTGTGTTCCTCTGTGGTTTCTGACCATTTCCAGTCTTGGTGCTTTAGTCATAGCTTAATCACTGCCTAGCAGCTCACCCAGAGCCCCTTGAAGAGAGGGAAGGATCCTTGCTGCCTTCTCAATGGACTTTTAGGCTGCCTGCCCCACTGCCAGCTGCTCTGAGATAGAGCAAAGTATTCTTTTGTCCTTCTGCCAGTGTCTACACTGAAACTTGAAGCAAAAACCAAGCAGGTTTTTTTTTTTATAAAAAGAACTTCTTGCAGTTATTTGGAAACAAGTAAGGGGTTATAAAATATCAGTGTTGCTTTGGGGATCATTAGAGCTAAAATGTCATCCCGTATCATAAAAATTATGTCACACACTCATATTAATCAAAAGTACATCTGTTCTCTGTGGATGTCATCCTTTCATCAGTTTTTTGTCTTTCCTTACAAGTTAATAGAAGAAAACTTCTTGTCTTCTAATGGCAGGGGGAAGAGAGGGAGGGAATGTCCTACGCAGCTGTATTCTTTATTCAGAAACTATCTCAGTGATTCTGTCATCTTTGCACATATGTCATTTCACCACTCTCTGTGCAGTTTTATTTCCTGATATGATGAACTCTTGCCTTTTCAGTGGGTCCTGCAGGTGGGATGAGACAACAGCATTTAGATTTCTCGTGGATGAGGAGTTTGCAAAGACTAGCTAGGAGGATACACAAATGCAGGATCAGTTTCCTGCGTCTGCTGGTACCTTAGGTTTCCTTGCAGAAGTAGCAATGAATGTATTTGTAAAGTGTTAAAGTGTTTCTTGCTGTGTGCAGTTACTCTTACTCAGGTCAAAATGTGGTGTGTCTGGACAGGGCAGTATAACCCATTTTAGTAAAAGTAAGCTCAATATGAGCCACAATTGTGTAGTTCAGCCTTAACATTTGCAGTATTTCTAGTTGCTGAAATTGAAATAACCATTCCTCTCTTTAAGAGAACCATTTCAAAATTTTGTGCTAGATTCCTCCGCCTAAAAAAATAGCACTTCAGCAAAATAAGAAAAAGTTCTCACTTTTTTTTATTTTTCCCCTCATTTTTATGATAGACATATTCAGGCCTAAAGCCTGAAGTTGAGCCAAAAACCCTGCAGGTACCATAAAGATTGAGGTTTTCCAATGTTTTGGTGCCCTTTTTTGAAAAGTACAGAAAAAAATCTAGAAGTCTCCCAAAGACGCTTATTTGCAGAAGGCCCTGTAGGAACAATGCAAGCAGGGATGGTTTTTCCAGCATTAGTACTGGAACTAGATGAGTTCAAAGTGAATGTCAGCACTGTTTAGTTTTCTTCTGCCCCTTCCCTCCCAGGTCAGTTAAATTTAAATTAGTGAGCATCATGCTCCCTCCCCAGCCTCTCTCTCTATCGCAAAGCGTGACCATGGTACTATGAGTAAAGTGCAGAGGGCTTGTCCACAAATCATTAGCACCTTGCACCTGCTGCAGACATGGGGCTTTGGCCCACCAAAACAATCTTAACACAGTCTTGCTTGAGGAGACCCCCACACCAGTCACCTGCTAGGAAGTCAGGAAAGTCCTCTCCAGACAAATGGATTGCTAGTAATTTGGTGTTTAAAGTGGCATGGCTTCTCTCAAAGGAGCAGGTGAGCATCACTGCCCCTCCCAGCTCCCAGCTGCTGGTTTTGGCACCCTCTGAGGAAGAGGGAGGGAAAGTTGGGATCCAGGTCCCACAGCAGGCTGAAGTCAGGGCCCCCTCCCGTGAGACACGTGCTGGTGCAAACATGAGGCAGCCAGTGGCCATGGTGTGTTGCACTCAGATCTCTCCCTCTGCCCCATCCAGGGTGTGCAGAGCACGCTGATGCCTGCAGGAGGCTTAGGAAGAGCCGTTCCTTGGTTGGCTGCCCAGCCAACAGGAGAGGCCACACCTACAGAGACCTTCAGGCAGCTGCTTTAAGTGCCTCAGGGGTTTGAGGATCACGATCTTGGAGTTCAGCATCTCAGTTCCTCTTTAAACACCAGAGCAGGATGGGCCTCTGGGGAAAAATGTATCAGGGAATTTCTCTGGCTTTATTTCCTGTAATTAGTGGCCTCAAAAATGAGAGAACTACCACTTTAGAGCATAAATATATTTACACATCCACATGTAACATCTACTTGCCTCTGTAACAGCAAACTTTCAAATTAAAGGTAACTTCCCCAGCATTAGCTCATTTGTGCCCTGTAGAAGGAAAGCATCCAGATTCAAGACAGCAATTAGGCATGTACTTAGTTGTGGGTTTAACCCTGTCCTCTGTGTTGAATTGGGGCCTTTGACCCAGTCCTTCAGACGCTGGAGCACACACCTACCTTCACAGCCATGATTAGCTCTGAGTGGAGCTACGTAACTTCAAGTGGATGTTGAAGTGCCTGCAAGGAGTTGCACAACAGTGGTAGAGGAAAGACTCCACATTATCCCAGTGGTAGAAATTCAGTCTCATTTTAATCAATCCCCTTCCCCTTCTTGCCTGTTTTGAGGCCCCTGGTGTTTTTTCTCAGGATTTGAGATGTCACCTTCAGATGGTGCCATTGTCCAGGAAATAGTTTTAAGTATGGGGGCACAAGATTTCTACATTTTGCTGGCCAAAAAATAAATTTTTGGTAATTTGTTAAATGGGCTTAAACTTCATTCAGCTGCTTCTTCAGATTATCTTTTAGTCTGTGTTATTTTATATTTGGACTATTTAGCAAACTGACTGAGGAAAGTTGCTTCTGGGTTCCCACATAGTTTAGCATTTCATTCTTACCTCATCCATGGGAGGATTATTTTGGATGGAGGGTGGAGAAGGTAACAGTTAAAACAAACAAACAAACAAAACAAAACAAAACAAAAAAAACACCAAAAGAAAACAAAAAAACCAACACAACGAAAAACCCCAAACAAAAATGCAACAAAATCCAAACAATTGCATTGACTCAGGACATGACTATTTGATAATAATGTTCATATATTGCAATCATATGATGCAACTTCCTGCTGCTCTGTCATGTTTGTCTCCTCAGTCAAGTGCAGGCAGGTGACATCTTTTGGTCAAGCTCCAGAAAAAAAAGTTCAAGTTGGGGAAAGACAATTTGCATATTTACAAAATATTTAGCAATCTTTTTGTTTCATTAACAGGTTTAATGAGGCATTATTTTAAGTGTTTCAGGTTCTATAAAGATTAACTTTTTAATGCTTTTTTCTTAAATGCAATTTATTCTTTTCTTCTTCCTGCTGGCCCTGACATGCTGGCCGTTAGCTCAGCCCTGCTGCTCGCTTTCCCTTTTGTTTATGGGCAGTTTCACTTTCTGGTTTTGAAGCTTTTCTGTTTGGGTTGAGAGGAAACATCTGCACTTGCTTAAAAAAATGCCTCCTGGAATGTTCAAAAGGGCTCAGGAAAAAATTATTTTTAAATTATATGAAAGATCTTCTTCACAAAACCATAATTTGGGGACTAAAGTTGGACTTAATATGGAGGATTATTTGAAGGCTTCCTTAAAGACCATCTCTGAGCAAAAAGTTTTCAAAGGCATGTCACCCTGCCTTGGACACATTCAGAAAAGAGATGATCAAATTATGTACTTCTAAATGTTGGTCTCCATTCTCATTTTGAGTGGAAACAGTCTTTGTTTTGCCTGCTTCACAACTTCGAGGTTCTCTTACTACTAGCAAAAGAGGTGCTTAATTTAGATCGAAAATGTGAATCGGCATAATTAAGCTTCACCACTCGAAGTGTTCAGTACCATCTCACTCCTGAAATTACTACTGAAATTACTATCTGCCTACAACCGTTTTTCAAGTTTTTAGAAAAAACCAGATCATTGTTTTTATGAAATCTTTCTCAGGCTACAGCTCAGAGCACAAGAACCGAGAGCAAAGCCTACAGCTCTGCAGCAGTCTGTAGCTGGAACACCCACATTGGAGTGCCTTCGGACAGCCCCTCCACTCAAGTTTTATTAATGCTTAAAAGTAACAGGAGTTTTGTCCTTTTTCCCCTTGCACGCACTCACTAATCTCAGATCTAACCAAATAATCTGTTGACCTCAGAAGTGGATCAGGCTCCTCGAGAGGCACGTCTGGAGGTTTTTTTCTTTCTTTTTTTACCCCTTCTCCCCTCAGATCAGTAACTTAAAAATGCAGCTGTACTGTTCTTGTTCTGTGTCTCTCTGACCACAGAAACTAGACAGATCTTGGAAGAGTATGTGCCTATATTTAGTGGGTAGTGTATGCGTGTATATGTGTGTGCGTATATGGGGGTGGAGGGGAGAAATGCATTTCAAGAGTGAGAGGCAGACCTTCTGATTGGTAAAAACTTAAATCTAAGATCACAAGTTTTAAAAAAAAAATTATAAAAAATATATCTCTTTAAATTTGAAGTGTGGCTCCTGTAAGAGCAACAAGAAAGGTTGTAAACCTCTCAGTCAGTTTCAGCCCTGGTTTAAATCCACCTTCAGTATAAAACTTGAGAACCTCTCCTTGGCCCACGACAATACCTTCTCTTATTTTACATAGTGCTGACACACTTGTTTATGTTTTGATCTCTCTGATGTTCCCAAGTGTCCCTTGTGCTCAGGTAATAAGGGAAAAAGCCAAAAGGGGATTTATGGACCAAAAATAGCTTTCATACTAAAGAGAGCTGTCACAGTTAGACTTGAAAAATAATCTTTAAATATCTCTACTTCTGTCTACACATGGAAATTAGTAGGAAGGAAGGCTTTACTGGGAAAATTCAGAAGGGAAGGAAAGAGCAATTGTCTTTAGTCAGTCAAGTGGGAGCTTGGGCTTGTTGCACAAAGAAAGTTTCGCTCTCTGCTTGAGCTTCCTTTCTGTCACTCATGGACTTGCTCCCGTGTGTAAGGCAGGTATGTCCCCACCCTCGTGTTTAACCTTGTGACAGTAGGAGCTGTTCCTCCAGCCGAAGTGGCCCCAGTTTCTCTATCGCTTTTCCAACAGCACCAGCACTTCTCCTTCCTCTTCCCCTCCCCCTGGATTTTTTTTCTTTAGAAGAAAAAAGTGTCAGTTTGAACTTCCTGCTTGACAGACCCCACTGAGAAACTGATATGGGCCTGATAAGGTGGTATTTATTTATTTTTCCTGCTGTGAGGCTTCGCAAGTCCCACTTCCCACACCCCCC
Source organism: Platyrinchus mystaceus (assembly GCA_035041135.1). NCBI lineage: Eukaryota > Metazoa > Chordata > Aves > Passeriformes > Tyrannidae > Platyrinchus > Platyrinchus mystaceus. The sequence continues at coordinate 70,666,141 of JAWWLV010000121.1, read as the reverse complement.
CATGCAGCTTTCAATACTGCCCGGTCTTGATACTTCCCGATGCTGATAGTGTCACTGGCAGTGTTTGCTCTTGGACACTGGTGTGGTGAAAGGCAGCTGATAAGAAGATACAGATAATATTCCCAGTGCCATTGTGGAGCTTCTTGAACCTAGTAGGACCTCAGTATTATGCCCAGAAATCTGGTGGACCTTAAGAAAATCAGTTACCGGTCCATCAGTACAGACAAAATGACCAAAGAAAGTAGATGATTTTTAAAGCCAGACAACACAATATGCTATTATTTAATTTTTTATACAGCTTGCATTAAAATTTCAACATCAAGAGGAGTAATCTAGGCATTTATGTGTGTACATGCTTGCTGTACAACACCTCTGAGTTTTATAATAAATATTTTAATTGAATATTCGATCACATTTCATCACAGCTTGAAAATACACAAACTGCTCACACATCTCAAACTCAGTTTGCTTGCTAATGCCATTTGAAAAAGGATGCTACTGTGAAGTGGATTGCTCTGAGTAGGAGCATGCTTTGAAAGCAGCTGTTTTGTTGGATGCGTTTAATAAATGGCTGTTTCTTTGCCTTATAGGGTAATGTTGCCAAATGATAGCTTCCATCAGGGTAGTGAATAGTGAAGCAAAGAATCCATGTTGAAAGCAGCGTGGTCATTGCCTGTTCTCATGTTACTTGCTGGGTTCAGATGATCCTCCAGAAATCAGAAATAACTGTTTCTCACCTCAGATAGTGAAGTAAGAGCAGTCAGTCATGGAAGGAGAAAAGTGTCTAAAGGACTGTAATATTTTCGAGTCACATACATACCGCTGTTGATATGCACTTCCTGATGGAAAACCGTGCACATAACTAAGCAGGGTTATGAAACCTTCTTGTAGTTTTTCCCCTTAATAAAATACCTTACAAGTAATCAAGATTTTTTAATTATTAACTTAGATAAAAGCAGACTTCTTTTTCTACTGAAGGCATCTTTCAGTGTAGTGTCTACATTATAGTATGTCCAGATAGCAAGGTCTTTGAATACAGATAAATGGACTATGTGCTGAACTGAGATGAATGGATGCTAGCTTCTATTTCCTTCTAAATATATATTTTTTTCCTTTTTTTATTTTGCTAAAGTACATTTCAACTTAAGCTGGAGCCAACCAGTCTTGCTTTCTTTTGCTTTACTTCAGCATTTTTTTTATAAAGTACAGCTGTAAGCAGAGGAGCTTTGCATAGACTGAATGCCACAGAAATCTGCAGTAAATAGTCTGCTTTGTTGTAGATGTTCCTAAGCAGTATATTTAATGAGTAATGATCTGTTTACTGATGGAGAATACCTTCGCTTTGAAGAAGGCTTTCATCCTAGCCAGCCATGGTTTTTTTGGTACTGTAAGTAATTGAACTGGCTGGTGAAGTGACTGCTGCGGTTTGGCAAAAGCTGATTTGTCATGCCTTGTTATTTTACTGAGGAACATTTCTGGGAGCTTGTGTTCTGCAAAGTCCTGCTGTTAAACCTGTATCATGAACAAATGCTCGTTACCACACTTATTAGAAATACTGCTTAAAGACACAATCAACAGCAAAGCTAATCAAATTTAAGGGGAAAGAAAGGTGAATTCAGTTTGCACAGTGGAGACTAGCACTCTGCAAATGCATCATCATCCAGATCTGTATGTACTGTCTGGTATCCCTTAAATTAACAATGCTTTTTATTAACACTTGGTACCAGCAGGCATTTCTACACACAGAAATCAGTCTTTTGGCAAGTTAAATGATGCTCATCTCTGAGAGTAGCCCTTCCTTCCCACTAAACTTGTAGGAGTTAGATTGTGTTTTGAAAAGAGATAATACCAATGACATATCTAAGTAATCATTACCTTGTCTTTGTATTTCAGCACAAACCCACATTAATCCAAAGCAGCACAGTGCTGATAAAGATGAGCTTTATCAGAAGAGCATCCCAAAGAAGGAGCACAGTGTGAAAGAAATCCTGAAAATGGAATCCAATCCTCCAAAAGGAAAAGACTTCTTCCAGACCAACATTTCACCAGTTACTCCAGAAAAAGACTTGGATGATTTGCGTAAGAACTATAGCCCTGAAAGGTGTTTTTTCCCTCGAGTTGTCTACCCAATCCGACCTCACATTCCAGAAGATTATCTGAAAGCTTCCTTAGCATACGGGATGGACAGACCCAGCTACATTACTCACTCACCCATCCAGGCATCTACTACACCAAGTCCTTCTGGGAGGAGCAGCCCAGACCAAAGTTTAAAAAGTTCAAGCCCTCACAGCAGTCCAGGGGTCACGGTTTCACCTCTGGCACCTACTTCCCAAGAGCACAGAGAGCCATACTCTTACTTGAATGGATCGTATGGCTCAGAAGGATTAGGGTCTTACCCTGGATATGCACCGCCTGGCCACCTCCCACCTACCTTTTTACCATCCTATAACCCCCACTACTCCAAATTCCTGTTACCTCCATTCAATATGAGCTGTAATAACCTGAGTGCTTTGAACAATATCAATGGCATCAATAATTTCAATCTGTTCCCAAGGATGTATCCTCTTTATGGCAACCTGCTCAGCGGAGGTAGCCTTTCCCACCACATGCTGAACCCCACCACGCTCCCCAGTTCATTGCCCAGTGAAGGAGGCCGTCGATTGCTGCAGCCTGATCATCCGAGAGACTTCCTCATACCAGCACCTAACAGTGCCTTCTCTATCACGGGCGCTGCTGCCAGCATGAAGGACAAGCCATGCAGCCCTACCAGTGGGTCACCCACCGCTGGTACAGCAGCCGGTTCAGAACACATAATGCAACCTAAACCTACCTCAGTGGTGTTGGCTGCCACCGGCGGTGAAGAAGCCATGAATCTCATTAAAAGTAAGAGGAATGTGACCGGTTACAAAACCCTCCCATACCCACTCAAGAAGCAAAATGGGAAGATCAAGTACGAATGCAATGTTTGCTCCAAGACCTTTGGCCAGCTCTCCAATCTGAAGGTAGGCAGTGGAGAATAAGATAGGAGTCTCCTGGGAAGGGCTCAGGTTTCTCCCTGTAGTTTTCAAGGAAAAGTGGAGACAGGCCTCCCTTACTTGTTTGGCTGTTTATCTGTCTGGGCTTAATACGGCATCCCCCACTCCCCACAAGAAATCGTGGTTGTGTGTTTTGATGCTGACACCACCCAATTAACCAGATAACATTGTATTTTGGCAGTGAGACTCTTCCGTTGACTTTAGGAAACATCTGAAAGCACTTTTGTTGTAGTACTGGAAACTGCAAATTGTTAATCGCTTTGTTTCTCCATAGGTGCACCTCAGAGTACACAGTGGAGAGAGACCATTTAAATGCCAGACTTGCAATAAAGGCTTCACACAGTTGGCTCACCTGCAGAAGCACTATCTGGTACACACGGGAGAAAAACCCCATGAGTGTCAGGTATGTAACACACACAGAGACAACTTTCCTTGGAGGCCGAAGGGACGGCAGAGCTTGTGCACATCCTGTACGGTGTGCAGGGAGGGCTGAGTGACAAACCCTTGGCTGCTCAGGGCTGGAGTCCACACCACAGCTGTGCACAGCCCTGGGAGAGAGCAGCATCTGGGAGAGAGCGGGATTGCCTGTAGCCTGCTAGAGCAACGTCTGCCTGATACAGTTTTGACATCAGCCACACTCAAAATGCCATTCACCATTATTTAAATAAAAAAGGTGGGGATTTTTTTCCCTTTGTGAGAAAGTGTGAAGATAAAAAAAGCTGCTGCTTCATCGTGCTGTCTCCTAGGTGTCTGTGATTTAAACCATAAAATCCCCTCCCACTCATTCACTGTTTCTCTGCCACCCCCCACATTAGGTTTGTCACAAGCGGTTCAGCAGCACCAGCAATCTCAAAACCCACCTGCGGCTCCACTCTGGAGAGAAGCCTTACCAGTGCAAGCTCTGCCCAGCCAAATTCACCCAGTTTGTGCACCTGAAGCTGCACAAGCGTCTCCACACCCGGGAACGCCCCCATAAATGCATCCACTGCCACAAGAGCTACATTCACCTCTGCAGCCTCCAGGTCCACCTGAAGGGCAACTGCCCCGTTGCTCCTGCCTCCGGCCTCTCCATGGAGGACCTGAATCGAATCAATGAGGAGATTGAGAAGTTCGACATCAGTGACAATGCTGACAAGTTGGAAGAAGTGGAGGACAATATCGACTTAACATCGATCGTGGAGAAGGATATACTGACCCTGCTCAGGAGGGAAATGGAAGGAGCTAATCTGAAAGTATCTCTACAGAGGAACCTGGGAAATGGGCTTATCTCGTCAGGATGCAACCTTTACGAGTCGTCAGATCTGTCAATTATGAAGTTGCCTCACGGTCACCCACTACCTCTGTTACCTGTAAAGGTCAAGCAAGAAACAGTTGAACCAATGGACCCTTAAGACTTTTTGGCAAAGTGATTTTTTTTTTTATTTATGACTTGGCAAGTCAGGGTGCCTGTAGCAGTTGCTTGTACATAGTTTCAATGCTGCAAAGCAATCTTGGCTTACAGTAGTTTCCCTACGCTCTCCAGCTGAAAGAAGGAACTCCAAAGTTACTGTTTTCTCAGGGCATAAAAAGGGGCAAAGGACTTTGCATTGCCTCGCCAGTTACTAAAAGACAATCATTTATCCATAACTATTTTTTCAATGATAGTACTTCATAATTTATTATGCAATTAATCATTCTAAAAGCAATAATTAGGAAAATGTTTACAATGACTGGAAAATTCATTGTAATTTTTACTTTAAGTGTTTTTATTTTTGTTTTATGGCCATTCTTTGTAGATTTTTTTTCTGCACATCTGTTTTAAGAACCTAAGATTGGGGTTTCAGTAAATGTGTTTTATGTACCAATGTCTTTTAAACAAATGCGGTTTTTTGTATTGCCAAAGTTGGACATGTGACATACAGAATCCTAGATCAAGTTTGAAAAAAAATGCCATGTACTTTTATGTGCAAATCACCCCACTGGGAATAGAAAAGGAAAAAAAAAACAACCAAATCAACAAACCAGAGTAGCAGCAAGCAGGGAAGAAACTGTTTCCCCTGCCTTTCTGAGGAGAGGAGAAAGATTCTTCTACCTGCAGCTCTACCCGGAACAGATGTGGCACAGCAAACACTGACCTGCCATGGACAATACCACAGGTTTTAGAAAACAGCTCTAGCCCCACACATTGTCATGTAACTTTAAGACCAAAGGAATGCATGAGCTTAACGTGGCTTTTCAAAAATCAAATCTCACATTCTTTTGTTTCCAAAAGCAGTTTAAAAGCAAAGACACAAATATTCTTAATATTCTGCCTGAAATAAGGATTTTGGCAGATTTCTTTTTTCTGGTTTTTGTTTTGTTTTGTTTTTTTGGCCAGAGCCTTCCAGGGATAAAAAAAAGATGGTCAGATTCCCTGAGAAAGAAGGGGTTCGGTTTTACTTGTATTTTCCTCTCCCACTTTGCCTGGGTAGAAGTGGGGAACAAAGTCCTTTCCTGGCACATAAATTTTTTTCTTCCTTCCTGTACGACTCAGATTTTTCTCAGTATTTGTGTTTGTACATTTTGTGGTTAATTTAATTAAAGAAGAAAAGGGCATTGCAAAGTTGTTGAACAACAATTACCTCAGTGCTTGTGTCCAGTGGTGCAGACAATGCTGTTTTAACTAAATGCTTTGCTACTTTAGAGAAGAAACCAAAATGTGCACAGGGAAAGATAGAATGCACGTCCTTTTATCTTTTTGTTTTGCTAAGCCCAAAGATGATATGGTGACGTTTGAGGTGTAGCAAAGAATACATGTATATTTATAGATATATTTATACCACTATACTATATATGTATATGTATATATATTTATACCACTTAAGTTGTGAGCCAAACCATGTAATAAAACTTATTTTTCATCTAAGTGTGAAAATCAAATGTTACCCAGTTTTGCATATAACCAGTGACCTCAAAACCAGAAGGTTGTACCAAGGCATTTATCACTTGCAAGTACACGTGTGCAGTTGTCCAGGTGGAGCTGGAACTTGCAAACACCTTACGTGAATGACGTCACCCACGCTGGCGTCTCAGTGATTTCTATGGGAATGACCCTGTTTGCAGGACAGGGTTTGTCAGCCCTCTGCTCTCCCGGCAGTCTGCACTGGGGGGGAAGGAGGCTGGTGGTCAGTCAACAGACAGCCAGAAAATGTAACTGAAAGATCTTGGAAAGAAGCCAAACACGACCCACGTTTGATATGGTCACAAATCACAGTAAGGGCAGGAGGGAAGTTAGCTGGGACAAGCCCCTCGTCTCATTGTACCCTGCCATTAATGAGTTGAACAGTTAACTCACGTAAATATAAATAGCATTATTACAGAACTCCCCTCCATGTGTCTTTTTTTGTCTGGTTATATTCTTACAAAATTTAAAATAGCCCACCTCAGTATTCCAAGATTCAGTGATCTTCTTCTTTTTTTTTTTTTTTTCAGCAAACTTCATTTTAATGGCTTCTGTTAGAAAAGCAAACAATCCTGAAATACAAGTCTCTCAACACAGCTTTTGAAGGACTACAGTTCATTACATTTCCACTTCTGCAAATTGTGAGGCTGACATCTTTTAAATGTAGCAATAGTTCATAAATATAGTACTTAATTGTAGGAAAAACCAAAGTATCACTACTCTGTCACTGGACACACACTTTTCCTATTATTGCCTGTAGTGCTTTCTTGTATTTGATACAAATTTTACAAGAATTTATATGCATCAGCTTTAAGAATTGTTACTTCTCTTTACTGTTTCCCCCTTCCCTTAGACGTTTTACATGTGAATGTAGCAACAATCAACAGTGTTTTGGGGGTTTTTTTTGTCTCTCTTGAGAAAGACTCTGACCAAAGTTAACAGGCTTTTTACTTTGCTAGAACAACAAACTATCATATGTTTACGTATTGGTTTACATCATTATTTATGTGCAAATTGTCAAATGTAAATTAAATATAAGTGTTCATTGCTTTACTGATGCTTCCCTTGTCTTCAGTCTCTCTGCACTGGGTGGGTGCACAGCCTAGTTGTGGGGCACTATCCCCTCCCAGCCCCAAATGTGTGCTATGCCGAGGGCAATGGTATCTCCAGCAATGCTGACTTTTGCCTTTGTGGGTTCTCATTTTCCCTGATTGAAAGTTGCAAACAGCAATGCCAGAGCCAAATACCCTTGACTTTGTTATTTACAACTGTCTCCTCAGTTTCAGGCAGTACCTTTAAAAAACAAAAAACAAAGACAACAAAAACAACCAAAAAAACCCCCAAGAATTTTCAGTGTTTCAGTGGAAATACTTGAATGCTATCTGCCTTGCAGATATGTGACTAGGGTTCTCATTTACATTTTTCCAAATGATTGTCATTTCTGGCCTGAAACCCTAACCACTGGGACCACAATGACACACTCAAAATGTCAGTGTGAGACCACTTAGTCCTGTCTCAGCATGGTGGGAACTGCATTGAAAACAAACGTGGATCTGTTGTAAGTGCTCACAAAGGAGATGTGAATACATACTAAATCCAAGAGAAGGTCAAGTGTCTGTCCCCTTCTCCACCTCAGCCCAAAAGTAACAGCAGGCCAGGATGCCCCAGAAAGCTAATTCAACATTTGCTACTTCCATCACTTACCAAGAGATCTAAACCAGAGAGGCCATGTGCTGCCCTGCCCTACCTGAATGTTAAAGAAATAACGTTCCTGTGCATATTGAGACACTCAGCACCGTATGATGTTTTAAAAGTACTTCACTGTCCTCTTAAAAAAATTCATTTAAACATCTGTCTCAAGAATTTGAAATACTGCCAACACTGAACTGTGGAGTTAAGAAAACCAGAGCACTATTGTCATAAACGTGCCAAATGCAGCATGTTATATTCCCATATTCGACAGAGCTATTGCTGTAATAATTTAAAAAAAAAAAACATAGGATAACCATTACCACCATAAATCATACTTCATTACTTGGCAAGGCATTTCGTTGCACTGGAGAGTTATGTCCTGGGGACACTTGTAAGCTTTAGAAGATGTTTAATAAAACACATTACATAAAAAGACAATGCACGTTATAGATCACAGCCTCGTGAGGCTGAGCCGGCAGCTGCTGCCTTGGTTTCTGGCAGCCCCCAAGCTGCTTGGAAGCTGCTGAAGGCGTGTGCTCCGACCAGCAATACAGCGGGTTTCAACCACGGCAACACCACCACCACCAGGTCGGCGAACCGCAACAGCGTTAGCAAGGTGCAGGGGGGGAAAAGCTCAGTGACTTGGGTGCTGCCACAAAATGCAGTCCTGTGAGACCATGTGCCCCCAGCACAGAGCCATTGGCTGCCTGTGGGCAGGCAGGACTGAAGCCCGTCTTGCTGCCGTCAGTGTGAAAAGGTTGGGGGATCAAGCATGTTGGGCAATGTGGCCTTGCCAGCTGAGCTGCTTTGCCACAGGATAGGACGAATTACAGCTGAGGCAAACTAAAACACAGATGTAAGGAGGATCCTGTCCTTCTGGCTGGTTCACAAAGCCCAGCGTCTCTCAGCTGGGTACTGGGAGAGACACCGCAAATTCCCAGTGTGGGCAATTATGGCCTTGCGGTCGAAAATGAAAAACGTGACTCAGTGAGGGGGTATGACCCTTTGGGTTCAAATCAGTGGCTGCCAGTGCACGGCTGCGTCTCAACACGTGCGCGTGGGATGCGGCCCAAAAGCTTTGCTGTCATTCAGAGGTGTTACGTTTGACTGAGGGAAATAGTTGTGGCTGTAATTAAAGGCAGCCAGGAAACACTTGGCTAATTACTGCATGAGCTGGAGTTGAGTGGATGCTGTACAGCTAAGGAATGTGCCTGTCATGGAGCAGGTATCTGCAAAACACTGGCTGACATGGTGGCTTAAGGAAAACTCACTGACAACACCAAAGTAGCCACCCTGGCACCAAGATGGAGGTCTCCATCCTCTGTGTGGTGTGGGAGTAGACTAGCAGGGAAAAGGCACCTGCCTAGCCTGGGCAGCGGGGTGCACAGATTGACATTTTGGCAACTTCAGCACAGACCAGTCCTGCTAGAACAGCAGAAAAATAAGACTTCTTGTCAAAGATGTGACACTTCCCAAAACCACAAGGGATTAATTTTTCATTAGATGCTAAAACAGGCCCATCCTGCAAGCAGTATGGCTGCTGCCCTTCCCTTTCTTATGAGCAGCATGTGGAAGAGCTGGCAAAGAGCACATTTGCACACCGATTGAGGCTGCCTTTGCACTAACTGTCATCAATGACAGAAGGCTCAAGAGTTTCCAACACACTGCATGAACTTTTGATCATTTTTAAGAGGCTGGGGAACTTTCCCCAGCAATTCATGGTAGTGGCCAAAGGGGAGAGGAGCTACTAAGCCTTGCCAAGCCCCTGCTGCCTTGGTACCTACTTCTGATGCAAAGTTGTATTCTTGTCCCATGATAAAGGGGTCCGGTGTCTGCTTGGACATGCATACAAGCAGACACTGCCTTCTGTTTCAAAGCCAAAGTCTCTTTACCTCCACCGTGACAGCTTGTAACTTGCCATGAGTCAAATGGCACTCTGTGCAGGAAAACCCGGCCAAGGAAAGATGAGAAGCTTTTCCACCTCCGGGCAGCACAGGCTCTGCTGGCTCAGGCCATTCAGTTCTGCAAACTTCAGCCTGCACAAGCTCACCTAGGAAAGGCCCCTGAGACACAGCCTGGGCTCCTGAAATGTCTTATCCTATGCTAATGTTGTCCCATCACTCAATATAAAATTACCCTCAGTACCCTCTTCTAGAGCAGGGCAATGCAGCCCCCTGTGCCAGACAAAGTCTGGAGCCTGAACATCTGTCTCCTAGCACTTTAGAATCACCTGCCAGTCATCACATTTAGCCAAAAACTGCTTTCTGGTGCTGGGGGCTAAGCAGACTGGCTGTCACAATAGGTAAGCCAGGGAGCAGAAGCCTGGCAGTGGGGCAAGGAGCTGCAGTCACTGGGCAGGTGTCACACACCCCTGGGACTTGACCCTCCCTAGCAAGGACCTCTGCAGCTGGCAGGGGGGAACTCTGGCACAGGGTATGCATGAACTTCTGCTCCTTTTTGACACCAGGGCTTGGGGCAGAAACCTGTGCCTGAAGCATGGGGTCAGGCAGCACTGGTGTGGGCATTGGGCAGAGATCTCTGAAAAGAGATTCCCAGCCCTCTGGGAAAGAGATATGGTCACTCAGAGCTCTCTCTGCCCCATGAGCTGGCAGCCAGGCACCTTGGTCACATTCAGGCACAGTGGCCCTTCCTTCCTCCTCCCCAACTGCACGCAGAGAGATGGTTGGGATGCCAAACCACTCAGGTAGGTGTGACCAAGTAGCCCTATTGAAGGGAGCAAAACCAGTATGACTTCCTTATTGTGCAATGATTAATAAAGGCTTTCAGCTCTTTTTCTCCATTAATTGTGAATAAGCAAGTCCTTGATCATTTCCTTATCCAAGGACCAAGTGAGATTCCTTACAGCATTCCTGCCCCAGTGTGGCCATACTGTACTGGGAAGAGAAGTGATTCCTGCAATCCTGAAACCACGCACAGCAAAATCAGAAGCTGGAAACCTCTTTCCCAGTTCCCCTGTGCTGAGGACTTCGGTGTCACAATGTGATACTGGTCTTGGGGTTAGGGAGACCCCAGTGTTCCTGCCTTTACCAGTTGAGTTTTACACAGTAAATCCTTGTTTAAATGAGCAAAATGGAGAGCAGCTTTTGTGCAGGAAGAGAAGTGTGGCAGGCAGAATTACATGCGTGATTTCTTGGATGTTATAGTGCCCAGCTTCCCTACAGCTTTCCTGTGGCAAAACTTTCTGTGTGAGGACTGTCACTCTGTGAACCACAGGAGACATTTTTTTCCCTGCCGCTTTCCTTAGTCTACCCTGTGCATTCAGATGGCCTTTTGTCTTTAAAGGACAGGTCCTGTGCATCTTTACAGATCAGATCTGCTCTTCTTGTCAGCCTCACAGCCTCATGCAGAAATTCTTTACTAAGAGGGAAAAGTTTGGTTTCTTCTGGCCACACTGAAGACATGTCCCTTCATGGGGACAAAGTTAACCAGTCTGAGTGGTGTCCCAGGGAGATCTCACTTTACTCGCAACCAGTCATGAAAAAAACAGAAGTTAAAAATGTTGTAGAAACTGCAACCAGGTGCAAAAGGGAGCAAGGATACATAAAAAGTGAAAATTTGCCTTTTTAATAAGCCGTTACAAGTTAGTTGGGTGTTTAGGAGGGAACATGCGCTGGTGCTTATAGTCATTCAGTGAAGATTCTCTGTGTGTGTGTGTGTGTGTGTGTGTGTGTGTGTGTGTTTTTAATGAGACTAGAGGGTGCAAAACGGGGCTCTTTTTCTAACCTGTACTGCAGCAATTTGTGCATGTCTGTAGCTGTGGGTGTAATGTGCTTTCTACTCTGAGTGGTAAGTTTCAGTTTGATTCTGCTCTCGAGAGCTGCGGGGACAGTTTGCACTTGCCTTATCAACACAGAATCCAAATTGCTTTACGGTGCAACCAGCCCCCTGACACTGCAAACTGAGAAAATATGTTTTAAGCACAGAGAAGTAAGAGAGGTGACAACCAGAGGGCTTTTTCTCAGCAGAGCATCCCAATCTGCCAAAACCCTCACAACCCGATCAGGAGGACAATAAACTACCTTGAAAGCCACAGGCTTGGTGCCACCCTGAGAGGCCTTGGCTGGGATCCCAGGGAGCAAAACTAGGATCCCAGGGCTGGGGTTCTTTTCCTACATCCTACATCCCTACATTCCCTAAAACCCTGCACCACCTCTATCCTCTTGCACTGATGCCCCACCACTGGGGGCCCAGCCTGGCCACTGCAAACTTTGCAGCTTCAGGAAGTGCTTGCCCATCCCCATTCCTCCCCATGCTGGCCCTGAGCAAGTCTGGCTGCAAGCCACTGACCAAAATTGTGCCCATGATTAGATACGGCAGCAAGGGAAGGGCAGGGCAGGTACAGCCATGGCCCTTGGGAAGCACGGCTCTAGTTTGGCTACAGAGGCTTGTGGTCTCAAGACTAATCCCTGTGCCCAGCCATGTAGTTGATTTCCAAATGAGCATTTTTATCTTTACATCTGTTTGCTAAAAACACCCATCTTTTAGACTACACACCAATGTCCATACTGGCTGTCCCACTGTCCTCACATGGGCTGTGACTGAGAGGTGCCCCACATCCTCCATTCTTGCCTCTCCAGCCTGGTGGTCCTGTGTTACCACCAGCCCCACAGCAGTAGTCCCCGTATTACATCACCCTTGAGAAAAGCCTGTTCCCTGCTGACAGGGACCCCACAGCAACCTCAGCAGTTGCTGCTGAAATCTGAAGGAAAATGGCCCCCTAAATCTGGAGCCATTCGGCAGTTCAGCACAGCTCCCCTGGGATACCTTGGTTCCTCTCATCTTCCTTGGGTGCCACATGCCAAAAATCACTGGGAACTTTGTTCATGAAATACTCAGATGAAGTTATGACCTATATAGCAGCTAAGTAGGATGTGCGGATTTCCTTCCTCCCTCAGATCTGCTTGAGTTTGTAATATTCTCCAGATACAACATTCAGGAATGACTGTGTTGTTTGCTGCACTGCCATTTGTCTTGCTTGAGCTCAAAAAGGAGCCCAGGAGATGGCTGTAGGTGCAAGTGGTTCAAGCTCCTCTGGGGCAGAGGCAACCCCGCACAGGCCCTTCTGCTGTCTAGGGCAGGATTATCCTCATCCTGCTAGTGAGCACTCAAAAGAGAGGCGGGCTGAGGAGTGAAGGGTGCAGACCTTAATAGAGGCACAGTGCTCTCCAACTTCCTTCAAAATCTCAGCTACTCATCCAAATTGAGGAGGCCAGAAAACAAAGGTCCTCCCTGACCATCACACCCATTTACTGAAGCAGCAGATACCCCTGCAAAACATTTTAAGTGTCTTGTTAGACATGAAAATGCTAATTCTCAGTTCTTTGCTACTGGTCTCCTGCCGGTCATCTCCCTTTGCACCCATTAGCCACAACGGAACACCTCAACCCCATGCGAGTCTGACTCCAAAAATACATACAGGGATGGACCCAGCCACAGAGTTCAGCTACAGGTTCTCATTTCTCCCAGATCTGAGATATTTAAGTCTGGGAATACCAGTTGATTACATTCCCACTACTTCTTTTTTTTAAATTAATTTTCAGTGTAATTATTTAGATCAATCTAAACACTAAAGCAGTGATGAGTATCTACACAGGGGAATATATCCATTATTAAGCTTATCTAACAATGGAGATTTAAATACAACCTTTTTATTTTTAACCTAGAAACTTCAATACCTCAAGGCCAGAGCTAAGTTTTGCAGTAAAGACAAGGACCCTGGGGCCAAGATGGCTGGGGTCTGGTTTTGGTACCTGCACTAACTAGTAGTGAGGTCTGGAACAAGTCAGTTGACCTTCCCATACAGGGCCCGACTCATTTGTAGAATAGGTACAAGACTTGTGCAAGCTGTGGTGTAGGACTAATATGTGTACCTTGTTTTGAGATCCTCTGATCTGTACGGCATGTATTTTGTTGTTCATGGAGAGAACAAGTTGCTTACAGTACTATCCGCGATATTGTAATATTTAGAAATCCTCACTTACAGGCTCTGACTACCCTGAACTCAACACAAACTCTCTCTGCCCCAAGGACCTTACCAATGAAGCACTATTAAAAAACCCAAGAAACCACAGTGACTAGGTGCACAGCTTAAATTTCCATTTTCTCTCAGCATTTTCCCACGAGGGGATTGCATGTGAGAGCACACAACAGAAAGTCAGATCACGCCCGGTTCGGTTGCTCTGGCATGCCATTTGGCAATACAAAAATGACATAAATTAAAGTGAAACCTCTTCACCTCAGCCTAAGTGAAAATGTGAAGAGCAAGGGGGGTGAGGAGGAAGGGGGGATATTGATCCATATCTGCTCAACAGTGGTGTGGTGGCAACAAAAGACATGCCTTTGCTTTTTCAGTAATTAATAATCTATAGAGAACCATTTCCTTTTCTGCTGTTGAGATAACACATTTGCCACCTCAGCTGCATGCAAATAATTCATGCTTCTGCTTAACTAATTTACCTCTCCAGTGCAGACAGAAGGGCAGAAACCTCCCACCAGCACTGACTGACATGCTGCACTGAAAAAGGAGCCAGCTCACCCAGAACTTTCTGAAATGTTTAAATCATTAGAGGACAACGGCACCAAATGCTCACAGGAGAGACATGGCTTCATATGATTAAATGGGTTATTTTTGCTGGTCTTTGGTCCTGCCTCTGACCCACATGTGGTTTGCAGGCTGGAACTGACATTATCCAAAGAAAAGCATTTGGTATCTCTGCACATAGACCACAGCTGGTCAACAACTCATCCCAGATTTAAACACAATGTATTAACTCTCATCTGTTGCCAGAAATTAATATTACATGCTTTTAAAAGCCTGGGCCCCCAGAAGTGTGCTGAACTGAGTGGGCCTTCACTTCGCATCGCCTGGAAACAAACAGGTATCAAGTTGGACGTGTCTGTATCTAATGGAAACCTTGTTCTAATGAAAATGCTGATGCTACTTTCACTCAGTTGCATACATACACCTCTCTCCTTGCATTAACACACTGCAAGCAAGGTTGAAATGTCAAGCACCAAAAAAAGTTATAAAGAGACAAAATTAACTAAGCTTGTCTGCATATAGCTTCAGGAGCAGCCCTTGCTCGCAGCATCACACAGTGATTTTCCCATAGGACTTACACCTTGCTCAGCACACAGGGTGGGAAATGCATAGGACAGGGCAGGGACACCCTCTTTCTCACCCCATCTTGATCGCTGGCCACACAGCTCTGTCCTTTGTGCTCCTGCTCCGCTCTCCAGCTGGGGCCAGTTGCTCCTCAGTGCTTTCTGTGGACCCATTGGGAAGATGGCTGAAGGCTTCACCTGTGTTAGTCAGTGTCCATGTGGGAGAGGAAGGTGGTATCCCTATGCACGACTGAAACAGAAACAAAATACATGAGTTTCAAGTCAAATATTCTCTTTGGGTGCCCAGACTTTCCAGGGCAGTTTATTCCAAGTGTTATTGGACTGCAGTATAGCTTGTCCTAACTTCATGGGTCACTGGAAATCCTCAACACCTTCAAACCAAAGACATAACCAGAGATTACTCTATGACACAGCCTGTGAAGAGTGACTTGCTCCATGCACAGCCCCTTGGGTAACAGCCAGTGGAAAACATTTCCCCTAGGCAGCACTCCACTCTCTGGCCAAGACAGCCCTTCCATCTACCCTTTCCCTCTCAACAGGTACCACCTACAAGGTGACAGGTTTACACATTAGAGCCTTGTATTGGTTCCTGATTCCACAAACCAAGGGGAAAGGTAACATGCATACTGTAAAGACCATGTCATTATACACATCCATATGGGCTTGACTGAGCCTTTATTCTGGCTTTTCTCAACCTCTCAGTGCTCAAGCTTGTTGCTTTGGTGCTGTTCTCACTGGCTGCCTGGGCAAGCTCTCAGGGGTTTGGAAAGCACACGCACTAGTAGGATTTCTCCCACTCTGTGGCTGTCCTACGGTATGTCAGCACAACACAACAGGATTGGTGTTTTCCATGAATCAAGCAATGGTACTGCTGCCGGGAGAAGCCTGTCACCCATTATGCAGACCAGCATGGGAGGGTGGTGGACTTTGCACTCTTTCTCTCCATCCCTGTTACTTTTCTCATCTTTCCCTTCCCTTCACCCAGCCCTGTCCTTTTGCCTCCTCTGTGAGCGTTCCTGGGGTTCCTGGATCCCTGCTGGTGCTGCCGGACCTGCAAGCACATCAGCCACAGGGGTACGTGGCCACCGCCTTCTTCAGTCTCTCCAGAAGGAGAATTTCTGGTGAAAAACCTGGTGCCTCCTAAGTGAGGGGACCCACACAACTAAGGGCAAGGGTGAGATGAACTACTAAGACAGAGAAAAAGAAGAAAAAAGGAAGAACATCTTTTCACAGTCTGCAGATGCAAAGTGAAAGGCCCAGAGTTTCTCATCTCTGACTTTATTCTGAGGCATGAAATTTCACCCATGACTTGACAAACTGTAACATCCACAATGCTTTGTGGCTCCTCAGAAGCCTCCTGCCACCCTGCCAAAGCTCACCTTCAGTATTTTGCTGGGTTGATGTTACCAAATTACTCAATTTTTTAGAGTTTTCCTTATTTTGACACATATTGCTTTGCTAATACTTATCCCTGGAGCTGAGGAAGCTGCCGCTCTTATTAGCACACTGACATCTCCATGATTGGATATGGGCAGCCAGGGGAGAAAATAACCGGGTCCACATTAGCAAAGTGCCCCCTTTACTGACAAGTGGTCACCTCCAGCTTTTCTGTGGATGCTGAGAAAATCGCTAAGCTGCTAATGTATGTGAAAGACATTTGCCTTCAGCCTCTTCACAGAGATTCACCCAGCTCAGTAGAGGCCAGATCCAGCTTGGCAGCCTGATTTTGAATGGTCTTCATCTACAGTTCATGTAGTGGACATTTAAATCAAGACTGGCTTCTGCAGAAGCATTTTAGATGAAGAGAACCAAGTTTAAGTCTGATCTAAGAAAAGCTCAGCCATGTGTTTGCTTCCTGAAGTTAGCCCAAAGGGATAATAATTCTATATACTGCCTTTGAAAAGATTCTTGTTTTGTTCTATTTCTTCTCTAGCCACAGAGATGAAGAACTGGTAAGTGTTTTGGTCTGGACAGAATATCTTTTAAAAGGAAATGGTCTACCTCAATGAAGTTGCAGAAGAGTTCAAAGGAGTGGGTGACACTCAGTAGCTTAAATCATACAAGGAAACAATCAAGGATTAAAAATCTATTATTCTGGGATTACTCTGTGAATTTCCCTTCAAATGTTATGAAATGTTTTTGTTTCCCTGTTGACAAATCATCTTCTACAATGTTGTCTAAATACATCACTATTACCATTGTTGCGACCTTTGATTCAGGGCATATTAGAAGGCAGGTCAAAAAAGCGGTAGTGGGTGATTGGTTTTACCACCTGTGAAATACTCATGCCTGATGTGTTGTTTGCTAGAGCTGACGCTCAGATACTTGGGATATGTTTCCTGCTTACTTCGTCTCCCTCGTGACAATTTCTTCTTTAATGTTTCTATATCATCTTGGTCAGTTTTGGCATTGACACATGTAGGAGCCCGTATATGCTCTGCCCTGCTTCAGGGATAACTAATGTAGCTCTAGAATGATTTTTAAAAGCCATGGGGGTACAAAACAAATTTGGTGCTTTGGAGAATTTTTTGTCCTGGTATACACAAGAAATTAAATTGTGTCTGTGTCCTCCTCCTGCTCTAAGGATAGAGGTGGCATTAATAATGCAGAGTATATTGCTCCTCAAGCTCTCTTGCAGCTTTTAAAACATAGAGAGCAAATGGCAAATTTACCTTTCATCTCCTTTTGAAACTTAAGTTAGGCCTTATTGGTGACAAGTGAAATTAAACTGGTTGTTGCTGTTTAACTTCTCTGTGCTGTTTCCTCACATGAATTAGTCATGATCAACTCTACTTGGCAGCTGTCCTTACAAAAAAACAGAACAGAGAGAAGGGTTAAGCACTCACATACAATTTACCCAATAAATTTGTCATACCCCTTATATAGAGTTGTCCCTCCAGTTCTGCCTGTTCTCTAACATATCTAGTAGTTTGAACAATGTTGGCAATATTTGAGCAATTAGGCATTCCAAGTGGAAAGGTTAATATACCTTACCCTCAAATGCAGGGTGTGTTAAAATCATTCTTGATGAGCCTTGATTGCACAACAGACACGAAGTAGGAAGGTCTTTCAATTTCAGTATGGCCTAGATTGTTTTGGTTTAGCAAAAGGCCAATGCAAGGATGGGATAAACACACCTTGACTCCGGTGTTATTGAGGCAGATCAGAAGGAGGGAACTTCATTGTAGTTATCACTTTCTGAGTGTTAAATGCTTTGGTCATACTGGCACGTGTGCAAAACCAGGTACAAGATAACCCATTAAAGAAACCCTTCTGACGGAACTTGGAATAGAACTGACGAAGAAGGTGTGAGATCTGTGGTTTATTTCCCACTCTTTTGGTTGAGCAGCATTGGGACCTCAGTTTCTTTTTTGGCCAGTTCTCAGAGACAGCATTCTGTTTGTGGTCCAAGCAGCAAGCTCTGGGCAGGAGCAGACAGGGATGGAGAAATTTTGCAGCCTTGTGCCAGGTGGGACCTGCAAAGATCGCAGTCAACCAGGACAGGGATAAAACCACCTCCCATGCCAGCCAGCCCGGGAGCTGACATCCTCAGCCCAAACCACTGCTGAGGTTGGAAAGCAAATGGGAATTGCAAACAACAGCCCTGCAGAGGAGCACCCCGGGTCACCAGGAGGCCAGGAACTGCTGGATCAGCTACCACAGTCCTCCTCCACCAGCAGCAGGGCACACCCAGCGGCCAGCCTGCCTGCCCTGCCCAGCAGGAATGCTTGGATGCATAGTCAGGACCTAACTTAAGTAAGAAAAAAAAACAAATCTAAGCAGCAGAGAAGGATATTTTGCAGGTCACAGCCACCACCAGTGCTGTCTACCCACCCTGCGTCTTCACAAGAGGCCCAGAGCATTGGTGAATGAAGGAGGTCAGGCCTGAGATGTCCACCTCCCACAAAACCTCAATGGGTCTCAATGACCCAACCTGTGCTTGGGTGCTCCTGCGAGGCTCCACATACCTCACCAGAGTCTCTCATGCGGTAGCCCTGTTCTGGTGAAAACTACTGGGAATTGGGCACTCGGCCTCTCCACTTGTGGCTGGTGGTATTTCCCTGGCTGGGGTGATGTTGATGTTCGTAATAAAGCTTTGGCAGAGAAAGAGAGACATGTTGTAACCATCAGCAGACTTCACATTCAGAATTTGTCTCAGAAAAGGACAAAGGATAACTCAGCTTGATTGGGTTTTTGTGCAAGTTTGGGTCTACACTTTCCATTATAGTACTACTATTGGTCTTCACCATCATCTTCCTCTGACCCAGAAAAACTTGATCGTGAAAATAATGTTAGTTAGAAAATAATGGAACTGATAAGTCATTGCAGGCACATGTGTGTCTCATTATACATCAGTTCAGTTTCACTATATATTTTACACAATGTAACATAAATTTCACTATGCGCCACAAGTATTTCAATATGTGATAGTCAGAAAGTGGCAGTTTACACTAAAAGTTTCAGTATGTGGTAGGAGATTTCAAATACTATAAATTCTCCTTTTAAATGAAATGCTTTGTGTAGATTAGTAAGAAATGCAGTTGTTTTAGTTTATTCAATGTGTTTTTTGTTCAGAACAGTATTTAGTACTGTTTTGTTCAATTGCCATGTTTATTTTATTAATACATATTAATGGATGATTAAGTGAAAATTCATTAAATACACACCACATAGAACTCAAGCAACCCAAGTTCTGTTTCTTAGATCTTTTATCTCAACTCAATTTATACCATATTAACAAACACACTATATTTACAGAGATTATATTAATGAACAGAATAAACTTTCTGTTTGAGCCTTGTTGTTGGCCTGATTTTTCAACTGAATTCTCTTTGAACAAGTAAAATTTGAGGGATCTGAAATCCCCTGTGAGAGCAAATTGTTAAAGCAATGGTCAGATATATCCAGGGTCTGGACTGAATCACCATTTATTACAGATGATCTCCGTTTCAGTCGCAAGCACTGACAGAGGAATCGGCACTGCCAGCACTGTGCTGCTAATCATAGCTTTGATCAGGTGACTTTA
Organism: Platyrinchus mystaceus; assembly: GCA_035041135.1. Lineage (NCBI taxonomy): Eukaryota > Metazoa > Chordata > Aves > Passeriformes > Tyrannidae > Platyrinchus > Platyrinchus mystaceus. Next base: position 70,646,322 of record JAWWLV010000121.1, on the reverse strand, counting down.
GAAGTATCATGCTAATCAGGTCTTTTGCTAGCAAACCCCACCTCAGTTACTGAAAAAGGGTACTCACCATGACACTTCCACACTAAGAAGCTCTGTCATAGGGTTACCACATTATCGTATTTTCACACATGATGTACTTCAGTGACAGAGAGTACAGATTACCTTTGAGAGATACTTGCCATGAGCTGAGAGCATATAAAAAACAATCACGTGGGTTAGTAAAGCCAAGGCACATCTGCAGCAAGGACCATCTCCTACAACCTGGGTCAAAGCTACAGTGATGCTTCCAGACTGTTGCAGCAAAGCAATTTCCCTGCAGGCAGTACCTACCATCAGAAATACAGAAAGAAGAAAAAAATTAGGCTGATCTTTGGTTATGAGTTCTCCCTCATTCTCATCTTCTCTAAACAGAAGCCACACCAAGAACAGCTCCATGCAAAGTTCTATTTTATTCAAAAAACAGCCTCAGCAGAAAGCATGGGGCAATGCTGAACTCCAGCCCAAGAGAGAAACACATCAGTCAGTTAACTATTCTGCCTTCTTCCCCTCAAGATATAATCACACAGATAATTTTCTAGCACTTTTCTAAGGATGATTTCAAAATGTAAATGGTCTATACCGCAGTTCAGTGCTTAGCAGAACTGGAGGCCTCAGCTACCCTGTCTCACACCCGGAAGACAAAGGTGACCCTGCACCAATGTTACTTTGAGCAAGCCACTCAGAATGTTACAAAGGCCCTGGATTAATTGGAAACTGGGTCTTTTAATGTAACTCCTTGCCCCATTGCAGACCTAGCAGACCTCATTGGCTCCCTGCCAAATAGTTCAAGCACCTATTAACCAAGGAAAAGGTAAAGAGCTTGGGTTGTAACGTGCTGGATTTCAGCCCAGCAGCTTCAAATCTCCTAACCCGCAAGAGCAGCTTATCTATGTTTGGAGGTCAGAGACCTCAACAAAGCCCTGTTAACAGGTGCATGCTGGCACAAATGCAAAAGTCTGTCTCTCCAGATTGCAGCAATTTCTTGGTTTCTTACAAGTGCAGCAAAAGGAGACACCAAAGTGATCAGTGACACGTTCAGGGCTGGCTGATTCTGCTTATGCTAATTTATTTGGCAAAACACATCACTGCTAGTGCTTCCTTAGCTAACAGGAACAGGAATTGAATGCATCCAGTATAAAGGTTGGCTACCATACTCCTCCGAAGTTTAAAACCAAGACCCACAGTTCTCCTTGTTTGTAGTCTCCACCTATCATAAGAAACAAATTCTGCCCCAGACACACCACAAATCAAGGCTCATGAGCTGTGTCAGATGCATCCGAGCGACTGGACTAAAGGAAATATGAATGTTTTCCTCACATGTGAGGCATGGGAACAGTCCAGATTTGCAGCAATTACTGCTTTTATCCCAGTTGGGGACCGGGTGCAATGGGAGTTGCCTTCCCATGCCAAGCCTGAAGACTTGAACCATGAGCTTCCACATCTGCCTTCTCTGTGGCAGCCTGAGAGCAGCCCCACTGCCTTTCTGAGCGTCAGTGTGTTAGACAGGATAAAATGTGGGCTTATATCTCCATTTTGGGATATTTGGGATGAAATAAAGGTAATGTTTTTAAGTGTATGCCTGCTTTCCAGCATGACCAAACCTGAGCTGTTCCTGTTTAAAAATAGGAGAAGCAACAACAGGGCAATCTTTTCCATATTCACTTGTTCCCATGTTAGATCTGGGCTAAGATATACACAAAGCAATGTATATATGCCCTAGATTCCAGTGCTGATACTGCCAGCAAAAGCCAAATTACAGTGATTTTCCTGTAGTCAGGTTGCTAGTCCAACAAGTTTTGGAAGGAGGCAAACGTATTACACACATCCTCCAAGTCCCCTCCTAAGCACTGTCAGGCTATAATTTTAGCTTACTCTTATTACTGATCATGTATAATTGATGTTGAGCCATCCTCTAGCCATCATGAAAGTTACATTATCTAAGCTGTTGCATTACTTTCACTAACTCATCTTGTCCAAAGTTTTTAGTATTTCTCAACTGAAAAGGCAAAACAGCAACAGAAGTTCACAAAACATACACCAACTCACTTATCAAATCCAAACCTTTTCATTTGACCCAATTAAGTTTCACTTGTAGGCTAAACCACATGATTTCGGGAAAAGAAATTGCAGCACATCTTGCAGTATACACTGTTGTGATTTCAGAAGCAGTTGGCAAAGGCCTAAAGACCACAGTTTCACGTGTACCAACAACATTTAACAAAGGACTTTTCCATCTCTGCTGACTGAAGAGGTAGGACCATTCATAGTGTATAATTAAGCTGTTGAGTTTCCGTTGTTTTGAATGTGACCTCCCTTTTTTCCTCTTTACTCAGCTATGACTGAAGCTAATATCTGTTCATCAAAATCCTTCTGTTTTGAATCAATGTATCGCCACCTATGCAAATCTGAGAGAGGAAATGCTCACAACAGTTCGTATTCCTGATAGCTGAAACATTCCTGTGGAACATCTCTGCCGCATTCCTGCTTTACGAACGTTTCGCTGTTTGAAGTCAACTGCTAGAGGTTTTCACACAGAAAATTTTCATCAGTCTCATTTCCTTCGGCTTTAGCAGCAAAACATTATCATCAGCATGCAACCTTGCAAAGTGACACCTTAAAGAAAAAAGCTTGATAAAAAATGTTGTTTTGGCATAATGTGAAAATTTTCCACATCAGCAGCTTCCTGCACTTTTCTGTTGATTTTCATCAAATCAACCTTTTTAAGAACAAATATTGGTACTTCAACAACACACTGTGACAAATAGTATTCTGCTGATCTTATGTGAAGAAAAAGACCAGTTAGACTAAACCTTCTCATTCATTGTTGCACATCCCTGCCTCTAACTCATGTTCTCTTCAGGACAGGGGAAGCAGCTTTGCTTCACTGGTAAGATTGCTTGAGAGTTTTGGTGGGAAAAAGGCCTTTCCTCAATGTTCATACTAAGGCCTTTATGCTGCGAAACTCAGCATCTGTTGAATTTTGCCTGTTTAGACAGGGAGGCAATTTCCAGTTCTGGAATTGGGATTTGCAATATTGTTTACAAGGACGGCAAACCTCCCAACTTTCATTTGCAAAATGCTCCACAAATACAGATGAAAGCCATGAGAGAGACTTGGCAAGCACTTTGTATCTTAAGCAAGATGGCCAAGTCAAAAGAAATAGCTTGTTATTTAAAGGAGCATTCTGTGGACTGCTCTGTGGTAGCACAATGCATTTTACTTTCTGGACAACTGCAGAAAATTAACAAATCACTTGTTTAATGCTGGATTTCTATACCTAGGTATCTGCTGGTTCCTATGTCCCGCAAGCATAGAATAACACAAATTTCTTTCTACCACAGTAACAGAAAACAGCAGTTAAAAAGAGGATAGCACAGAAAATGTACTGTAATCAGCAGTTGTCCTCTGAAGTTGGCATATGGAATCACGTTTTATTTTTTGATTTTAAAATTTTATCATCCCATTATTTTCACACAGTTACCAGATCCAAAGAGGTGGAGAGGAACAGACCAAATCTGAAAAACATTTTACATGCAGAAGTATCAGACGATGCTGCAATCCCAGTCTGTGTTTAGGAAACTCAAGAGTCAGGGAAGGTTTCTGCTGCACAGGAGTTGTGCCCGAGATCAGGCACTGATGTGTTCAGGAAGGACACGGCTTAAAAGGCACAAATGCATAAAGGAGCCTCACTGGTCTCGACAAACCCCAGATCATCACAACCCAAGTGAAAACCAAGCATTAAAAGGAAGACTACTCTGAATTAATTCACAATAAGCACCTTCACAGATCAGATTCTCACCTTCCCCACAGGTTGACATTTGGAATTTTTATTTATCCCTCAACTGCTTCTGTAGAAATAATAAAGAACCCCAAAAAGAAACTCAGGAATCAATCCAGATCCTCTTTGCACTCCAACTAGGCATATCCTAAACCCTGGGTGGTGGGAGAGGAAAGCCACGCTGTCTTTCTTGTTTAGATAGCAATACCCCAGAGCATACCGAAAGTAATTATTTCCATCTGCCACATACAGTCTAGAAACCTGAAAATGGTTCTGCTAGTAGAAATCTAATACACCAGTGAGTAACCAGAAGCAACCTACTGCTTTCTTTTGTGATAGGTCACAACGCCGTAAGTGCAGTTCACTGTTCTGCTCTGCCTGGTAGGAAGAATGTCTAGTAAAGGTCTCCCAACTGACCATCAAGCAACAAATGGTAGAGAACAAAAGTGCAGAAAATGCCCAACCCACTGCAGAAATTGCATTTTTTTTAACTTTCAGTCTGCATTTGAAAAGTATTAGACTAGTCAATTTTTCCCCTTCTTTTGAGAAAAAGCTGGTAATGACCCAATTATCTACTTGCAGAAAGATGACTGCTTTGAGATTATGAAGTTCTTTGTGCAAAGAGCCACTGTTTGTAATAAAAAGCAATTTCAGGATAAATGTGTAAGACTTCAGTAGTTACAAATATAAATTGAAGTAGAATAGTTACCATAGCTCAGCCCATAAAATCCCCAGATATTTATATGATCACTGTTATTGAAACTATTGACCCATATCAATGAGAGCAGAGATGTCACTCCACCAATGCACCAGCACTGCCCTTCATTCCTATATATCTAACTTTCAAGCTGCTGCATCCATGTGTCTGCATCATTCCAAATCTCCCTGTCCAACACGAGCACTGTGGGTGGGGAGGAGGAGGGAAAGGGAAACTACTGAAGGCGTCATTTCAGTAGCCATTTAAGTCTGAACTATTTGATAAAACAAGGACAAGTTCAATTTCTTTATGAGACTTGTGCAAAAGATTCCAGGAGAAGCAAAGCATTATTATCTGAAGACACAACCTTTGAACAGCATAACAAGTTTCTTCTTAATCATAAATATAGGACTACATAGACCAGACCTATCTGCCTTCCACAGACTGGTGAATAGCTAGGTATGTTGTGCCTTGAACAAAAGCACAAGGACAACCAAGCATATTCTCAGTCATTATAAAATATTGAGAAGTAATCATGCTAAAGAGAGAAACAGATGACGTTTCTTCAAATGACATGGATGAATTCTGGTACCTGGTTTAGACTCTGGACACGCACAAATTGTCAGTCACCCAAGCTACACAGCATGACCAGGCAACCCTCAACAGTTAAGATTCAGTCCCATGCACACAAGATGAGCTCAGATTGAGTTACCTGGCAAAGAGCGAGCTGCTGGTTTAGCAGGACTAGCAGAATTTTAAATAAAAGACGAAAACACACACCTAAGAAGAGTCTTAGGAGCAAACGCATACAGCAAAGCTCTCATATTTGCTCGAAAAGAGATTTTAACTGAGTCTGCAGTTACTAAAGTTGTCACAGGATTCCCCATGAATTTCTCAATAACTGAGAAGCGGACAGGCTGGAAGCAGACAGGCTAAGGAGCCACTCTCCCATTGTTAAAATAATTGGGATATCTCAAGATTCTCAGTTAAGATAACAAACTCTTGTGGTCTGATCTTGTTGAAATATTTTAGATATTCTCTGTTTCTGACCAAATCCAAGGAATTTTTTTCTTTTTTTGGACAAAAGAGGCAAATGCAATAAATCTGCATGATGAAACCCCCAATAATCATCCCCCTAGTCAGATTGAACAGGAGCTCTGTCTCAGACTGCAATATTCATCCCCTACTTCTTATTTACGGGGAGCTGTATTTGTCAGATGCAGTATTTTTTCAGAAGGGAAAGTAAAATGCAGAATTTAAAATACTAGGAATGCCATCTCCCCCTAACCATACACACTAACCTCAGCCTTATCAAAGCAGACAAGAAAAACTGAGGGTGCTGCACTGTGTTGGTTCAAATTAAACAAGCCAAGCAAAAGATTTTTTAGATTTTATTTATGAGATGTGAAAAAGTTGCCTTCGACTCTCCAAACCATAGTGCTAAATACCACAGACACTGTGAAAGGGGCGCCTCTATTATTCAAAAAATATTTGTATGCTTTTGGTGGATTACTTGCATTTAACATTTTGGTTAAACACACAAACAAGCACAGCTTTTTGTTGTTGCTTCAAATGAAGCCACAAAGAGAACAAAAGGCATCCAACTGAACCAATTTAGGTTTATAAACATATTAATTTTAAGAGCACTATGTGTGCACTTAAAATGAATTTAAAGCAGTCAACCTTTGCAGTACGATGCCCATTTTCACTGTATCCAAATTATCCATAAATCCAGATGCAAGTTGTCACAGTCACTTCTTTGGAGAGCTTAAAAAGTTAAAAGTCAATGTTTCCTATTAATTAATAATTGTTTTCAGCTGTTTTGGCAAGTGATTAAAACAAAGTGTCTGCCTTTAATGTTACAATATAAAAGTTTTCTTCCTCAGAGGCCTGAGCGCCAAACAGGATTTGCCTCATTTGCAGGAAGGTGTCATACATGATTGCTTGGAACATTTGTAAGTAAACAAGATGACTGGCTATCATACCTGCCAGTGCAGTGATTTCCACTCCCCATTGCCCTGGTTCTGACCAAGGCAGGGTTAATTTTGCAGTAGCCAGGAGGGAGCATGGCCAGGACCCAAACGTTATTCTATACCACCTCATGTCATTTTCCAGGGACGGGGAAAGAGCTCCCCTCCGGGTCAGTGTAGCGTGGCAGAGGGAGGGGTCGGGTAATGTGTGTGTGTGGGGGTGTTTCTGTGTGCGAATTGTTCGCCTCTTTCTTACATCCTCTGTCATTAGTATTGTTGCTGTTACTGTTTGTTTTCTTATCTCATTGCTGTTTCCAGTAAATTGTTCTTTCCTCAACCTGTGATCTTTACCCTTTGTGCCTCCAATTCTCCTCTCCAGCCCACTGCAAGGAGAGGGGGACTTAGGGAGGGAAGTGAGTGAACGGAGTGTGGTTTGGAGTGGTTTCAGTGGGAACATTAAATTGGAGAATACCACTCCTAAACCATGACATGCATCTATTAAAATTACCCACAAAGCAGTTTCAGAGGAACAACAGCTGAGATAATTAAAACAATGCTTCTCATATTAATAGGGTGCCATGCCACGAAAAAGTCATTCCATAATGAAACCATACAGGCTGTACATCATTTACCAACCTGTACCATCTTGTGAATTCAGTATCACACACTCTTTAACCTTTGCACTGCAAAGCATTATAATATCTGTCCCTTCTGAGTTTCAAACCATCATCCAGATATTACTGACAGGCTTACTTGACACATTGGCAGATGCTTCAACATAACCCCAGCTGTGACCAGTGCCTGCTCCATAGCAGGATTAAACACGGCTTTGAGAGGGATCCTCTGCCATAAGTTACCTTTTCAGCATCGTCTTTTATTACCAAACTTCTACCAATTCATTCCCCCAGTAAAATGAAATTACAGTTCTCCTGGAAGATGAATTTCCCCATCCGTGGAGACAAAGGACAATGAATTCATGGCACAAGTTGATAAGCTCTGCTTGGAAAGTAGAAGGTACTGACATCAACTTAATCAGCAGTAGCATCCCAGTTATCTTCCCTATCTGAACACCAGACAACTTCTTTAGAAACCTTTCTCTTGGGCTGCATCAAGAAGCTTGTGAAGTGATGAAAAGTGCCAGATTTGAGTTTTCTCTTTTTCTGGTACATCAATGGAGTTGCTGCTAGCTCCTCCTAGCTTTTGGCTTCTCCCTCTAGTTTCAAAAACCTGTAGGATGTTCTTCATTTGTTAAGGTAAAATTTTTAAGACTAAATAGCACACTTTATCTCTGCGAGGCAATAAATCCAGAAAAAGCTGCAGACTGCGCTGAGCAGGCAACAGTGTGGCTTGTGCACAGTGAGTGTATTAGCATCAGAATTCAGAAGAACCAGAATCAGGTTTAGGTCAGCCCTTACCTTGGGGAGGGAGGTTTTTCCACCAGGACAACACCCTTACTACATGATCTGAATGGGAGAGGGATACTTCAGCGCTCCAGGCAGTGATCCACCAAAACATTCAGCATAAAGACAGTAATAGCAGGAGTGTTCTCTTGTTCCCGTGATCCTATTTGCCACTGCAAAATAAACCCAAATATTTCTCAAGAAACTTCCAGTCACGCCATTCACACTTAATCTTATCTCACCTCACAACACAGTGAAATCTCAGTGACTGATTTGCTTCAAATAAATAGCACCAAGGCCCGTCAATGAAATTATCCCTGTCCTAAGGTTACTTCAAATCTCTGAAACCCTCTTTGATATAAGTAACAAAATCACTCTGAAGAAATCCTGCAGGTAAAGATGAACACTCATATTCATTATTATCAGGTCAAGATGCACATGTGTGGTTACAGCGCATCTGGCAAATCCACCATAATTATTCATCCTCATGTTCTCCCTCCCCGGCCAATGCCAGAGAAAGAACTCCACTGCTCTCAGAGACACTTACCATGGAACAACAGGAGGTAAAAGTTCCCTATCTTAGGGCAGCTCTGTAAAGCTCATGCCCTTGTTTATTATGTGGCAATGGCGACACGTGCCATTAAGGTGTTAAGGATCTTCTCCTCTATTGATGGTATCCACGTTCATTTCAGCATACTGCCTCACAACACATTAGGATCAAAGTAGAACACATAAATATATTCATTTCAAGCATACATTACACTAAAGATGAAGCATTTTTATCCCATCCAGATCATAACTTGCAGCAAAGATCTACTTGTTGATGCTGCACACTCAATGCCTTTTATTACTTCAGTATTTTCTAATGCTGAAAAATAAACTCCCTTTAAAAAATAAATGTATTTTTTTCTTGAACAAAAAGCCTCCCAATAGCATCAAATGGCATTTTGGAATAGGAGCCACATGTGGTTTTTAGCACTGTTAGTTGTCTGCAGTGACATAAACAAGGGCTGACCTGGGTGCAGGCAGGGGAAGGGGAGCTGTGCAATAGGCATCATCTTCCATTCGCCATCACACCAGCTCGGTTAGGTTTGCTTTTAGAAAGTACACAGAAAACTGATTATATAGAGACAGAAAAACAAGCATGAATGAAGGTTGTGGATACTTCCATTTACTTGAGTGCCAATATTTAAAGAGAATTTAATTTATACCTTGTGTTATCTTGTTGGAAGTTTGTGTGGTTACCCAAGAACAAGCCTCTGTTAGAGGTGTGGCTCCGAAACTTGAAAGAAATAAATTTTGGAGTACTGAAAAATGATTGCTGGAGAATTAATTGTTATGCTCAGTAGCCATAGTTTACCTGCTTTGTTGTTCAAAGCATGGAACAAAAAAAAAAAATTAAGGGCTGCATTATGGAAAATTGCGGCCTCTAGTTAGAGGAAGGAGAGAGGGAAGAGTGCAAGCAGGTAGGCTGCAGAGAACTGAAATACTTTCCCCCATACCCACAAGAGAATTGAACCCAGGGGGATTCAAATTTCAGTAAGAGTAAACTAAAGACCATGTAGTTCCTGTTATTGACATATTAACTAATAACATACAATATATTTCAAGGCAATTGGAAGCTGACCCATGAGGATTGTGCCTTCTTATCACCAAAATAACTGAATGCACAACCAGAAGTAGGACATCACTAATTGCACTGAAAACTCACATTATGATTTCTTAGTGAAGAACACTCGAGCAATAAATTTAACTTTTTAAGAAATTTTTAATTGCCATTATAGCTATTCTTCCAGTTATTTCCTCAACAGGCATCAAGTATAAATTTATATACAATAAAGCAAAACTGGATGGCTTCCACAGGGGAGCAGACCTCCCAAACTGACAGAGAAATTGCCCATGTGGTTCAGCAAAACCATGCCTCAGCAGAAAGGCAGAAGTTCTTGAAGTTCTTCATATTGAAAGGTGTTGAGATGTACAGCAGAAATGCTAATGATTAAAAATGACACATCCGCTTTCTTCCGCCTATATAGCCTTGTTATGGATATTGACATCTTGTTGTACTACTGAACCCCGTATAACAGAATTTTATTCTGACTGGAAAATGAAACAGAAAAGGCTTGTGACCAAAACTGGTTTTTGGTACTAATTACACACGTTGAAAATGTATTCTGCTGGTCTGTATGAAACATTCAGAACTGCATAAAGTAAAACTTCAGAGCCATGAAACTAATTTTCGTACACAAAAGTCCTTGAGCATCTCCACCAGCCAGGCAGCCAGCCCCTGAATAAAAAAGTAATGCCAATGATTCAGTTTTCCAGAACACAGCGTATTAGAACAGTAACCCACAGTGCTGTGCAAGCTGGGCTGACATTTTGTGCGCTGGGACCTCCCAGTTCCAACTCCTCACAGCTGAAGGAGGCCCAGGCCCAGGACCTGCTGCAGAGGAGGAAGCTCTGAAACAATTCTTGTAAATAAAGGCCTCCTTCAGCAATGTGCTAAAACATCAAAGTAAATACACCCTCACAGTCCACTGCTTGCTCCAAGGAGAAGCAGCTATAGCAGGTGGTGACAGAGGTGCCAGACACTTTGCTCTGCAGATGAAAGCCATTGCACTGTATTCATGGAAAGGATGGAGAGGAAAGCACGTAGTGGGAGCTGTAAGATGATGAGTGAACGAGAAACCTGGGTGAGATCAAGAATCTGGCTCTGTCATTTCACTCCCCACAAAGTATTTTCTCTCAAGCCCCACCTTCACTGTTTTTTAATTCCTCTCATTTCCCTCTCTCCTCCTTTGCACCCTTCTCTCACTGTTTTCCTACAGGGCCACCCAGTTCGTGGTAACAACCATCAGAAATGAACTCACACCTCCCATGGTGAAGGAGGAGCTGTGCGAGCAGTGCCAGGGAGGGCTCCAGACACCGGGGTTTTAGTCCCGCGCAGGGCACAGAGACCGACAGCAATTCTGCAAGGGAGCTGCGAGGCAAGGGGCAGGCATGGCCTCAGTGCCAGTCAGATGAGGTCAAGAATCAGCTTAAGAGAAGCTGCAAATTAAAGAACCTGTTAATAGGGGCCAGGATTCCTATGATAAAATGGTTGCCAGGGAAATAGTGAAGAAGACATATGATTTCCCAGGTCATGCCAGCACTTCAGGACTATAGGGTCACCCCCACAGCCTGATCTCCTGCTCCTGTTTGCCTTGTACAGACTTGGATAATCTTTAAAATGAAGGAAGATCAGCCTATTTTGCTAATTTTGAAGTGTGGAAATAATACAGTGAGGGCGTGCATACATATGACTGATGGAAATCAAACCTCTGAAGTGCAGATTATTTTAATTATAGCCATAAAAGCATGTAAGGTGCAAGTTTCAGCTAGATAGTTTCCATTCTGATCTTTAATTCTGTAGTAATAAAAATACTTGAGTGACTCTGTCTAGCTGAAAGAATTACAAAGTGCCTGGTTTTTATGTCAGTTGGGACACTAATTAACAATACAGACAAAGGGGAATTATATACATATCTGAGCAAAATAAGACATCACCAGCTTTCACTCGTGACTCTCTCCACATGCCTCTCACTATAAAGCAGTAACTGAAGGGACAGGTTTAATGAACAATGCTATTGATTCCCAGGCCCCCCCCACCCCACCAAAGCCCAATTTTCTTTGAAAGAGAACCTAACTTCTAGAGGTTTTTATAAGATGTGCACGTGAACTTGCAAAACACACTTGACAAAAGCCTAGCAAATGATTCTCCAAATTCTGGCAAATGCAAACAACCTACATCACATACTGGCTTTACCCTTTTCACCATGTTATACTCACAATTACTGCGAGTGCTGAGAATTATGACGTATGTTAGTAACTAGACCACAGATTTGTTTCCACAACATATTCATTTTATTGTATCTGTTGACCTAGATTAGTGAAATGATGCAAGTATTAAGGCTTTAAACATCTTCAGTGGAAAGTGCTATTTTAAAATCAGACACATTTTGGCAGTTTCAAGTGCAGTCAAGATCCTCCAATGCTAACACTGTGTTTGACTGCCTCCCTTTCTACCTTAAGTGGTTTTCATACATATAAACACTATGGAACTCACACCTTTAAACTCCACATAATGCTAGTTATCTTATACATATAAAACCCTGACATACACCAAACTCTTCTTCATGTAGCTGTTTGCATAGCTGTTTTGTATTCCTTTGTGTTCTTCAATCTATTGTTTAGAAAAACTGGTGTTTCATTTCAGTTAAAAAAACTTAATTGCTTGAATCATAGAGACATGAAAGGCAAGGGAAGAAAACATCTCTCTCACTTTAAACTCATCTTCCACCAGCTAATTTGATAGTGTAACTTGGAAGTACAGAAATCTGAAATCTAGTTTCTGAGCATTTGAAACTTAACATCTCTCTCAAGACATATTACTCAGGTTTAGTGTGACATTTTGAAATGTCACCAAGTCTTGTCTCAAAACCAGAAGTTTTAACAAAGAATAGATACCTACCTGCTTTAATTCAAAACCCATTCTATATGTGGTGATATTCTAAGAACCTCTGTGCATAACCTTTCTCATTCTAAGGAAAGAAAAAAAAAAAAATCACTTCAGGAATCTCTTTCCTGTCCAAATAAACAGCGACTGCTAAAATCAACAGCTGAAATCACTTTCCAAAAGCCTTATATTCTGATACAGTCACAAATGTTGAATGGAAAATATTTTTTCTGCTGATATACATTTTCACTATGTCAGGAAAACAACATTATTTTCTCAGTAAAGACATTTGGTTTTGCTGGAAGGCTGAAGTTGGAAAAAGTGGTAGTACTTGCCAGAGATACACTCAATCCTCATATTTCATCAACTTGCAGCACCAGAACCATGCCACCCACAGGAGCCCTCATGGTTCTCTTCCTGACACAATTTGATAATCATCAATATTAATATTAGACTAATAAACGATGTAATCAGTTTTAACATCTACATATGGTAGCATATGAATAGATTCTGTGAACTACTGCTTCATTGCAAGCAAACTAATATCTAGGTTCTTCAGAAAGTTTAAAATCACTACACGTAAAAATGTTAATTTTGGAAAGTATCTATGAAAGGGATTAACCTATCCTTTTCTTGTCCAGTCCCTCAATTTGACAAATTATCACTGGCAAGCTATGAAACTTGCTTAAAGCAGTCTCTCAAGTCAACAGTAATTTTTTCAGCCCTAGTAACCTTCTAAGAGTGCTAGTACACTTGTACAGCCAGGATGCAGACTTTTCTAAACATCAAAACTGAAAAAACTCCAGCTATCGTCAGTACCACAAACACAGAGCTGTCACTCAGACTTCATTCACCATATAAGGTAATTAAAAAAAAAAGTCATAATTATTATGCAGGATATAAATAATACTGGAAGTGATGATCAAGTCCTCATCAGCTGACAGGTATCTGGCTGTCAGAGCAAAACATAAAGGAATACAGAACTGAAATGACTTTCCCAGTCACTGATTCCAATGACTGCAATTTTAGGAAAACAGCTCTTACCCTTTTTATAACTTAATCTTTGTCTTGACCTGCTCCACATCTCCCAAAACTCTTAGTGGAGAAGTAACCAGGTTTGAAATAGCTCAACAGTTTATTAATGGTAGTTCATACTGCATGTTTCTGTGCTTGATCTGTCCTGAGATTTAATATTTCTTCACATTCCTGCAAGATTTCCTGTTCACAGCAATACATGTATCCAGCATTTCTACCATTAAAGCAGCACAGTCCCTATACCAGCCCGAATCTTTTTTCCCTGGATGTTCAGACCCCTCCCCCTCAAAATTCCACATGAGAACTACAGTCCCTGCAGAACAACCCCTCTCCCCCACCTTTTCTGAATTTTCTGTACCTAATGGGAACCCAGGATTACAAGTGTTTTAGCAGAATAACACACCATTGCACAAGCTCTACTCACTTCTCCGCAGAAATCTTTCTAAGCTCCTCCTTAAATTCACTCCAACATTTTTCCTATTCTCCATTTTTCAGGGTTACCAGGCCATCAGATGTCAAGTTCTCATTCTTCCTAGTAGCAGCAATGTTATCTGACTTTTTACCAGTACAAATTTATTTTATTTAGGATGCTCCTTCACTTCATTCCACTCTTCTTCCCCTGCCCCACCCAAGAGTTAATGGAAATTAATTTAAAACTAAAGTAACCACTGACTGAAAAGGTATCACCATGTATGCTGACTGACAGCCAGTGGTATCAAAAAAAAAATTAGAAAATTCACTCTTTCTTCACTGAACATTCAAAAATCGAGAGTAGCCCTTGCCAAACATGAAATACAGTGAAGATGGCAACAAGCTCTGCATTTTGGTGCATTTTACAGTATGATTTAACCTGCTCACCAGATACACTTAAATTCTAAATACTGAGGAGTGTGCATGGATGTATTTGGCATTTTTCCTTATTATTTAGTGAGCACTATTTTAGATTCTGACCAAGTCAGACCAGATCTTTTTCCAGAAGTTACAGCATTTCAAAGTGAAGTATTTAATTATGCCACAACACACCTTCTATTGTTATTGGCACATTAAGTCAAAGAAACTAAAAAAATGTGACTTAATTCAGGTAAAGCAAAGATGCCACTTCATTTTTGTGATGATGTGCTTTTGTTTAGATACCTCACCCAATGAGCTCTTTAAGAAGTTCCTACTTATTAAGTACTAATTAAATATTCTTGTCACTCCATGACAAAGATCTTAATTTAGTTGGAAATAAAGACAGACTCAAACTTTGTTTTATTTTTTAATAAAGTTTAAATAGTTAAAGTAAGAGTAAAGAATATGTTTTAAAGCCAATATGTTTTTTGTTCCATGCTAGGCCTTAAAGTTGGATTTACCAGCAAATACGGGCCACGAGAAGAGCTGTATACTTAAAATGCTGGTGTAAAACATATTAAAATAGCCAGTGACTCCCTCCAGTTTACCTTAAAACAAAGGAAACATAATCTCTACAGTTTGGAAAAATTATCCCTACAAAAGACACTTTTGTTAAATATGAAGACTCTACAAAATATTTGCTTTATCCATTGGCAGGACTTTGAAATTGCCCAAAATATTTAGATATGCCTGCCTAAGAGAGTTTACAAATGCCAATCCAACAATGAAACAAAAATTCCAAATAGAACTGAAAATTAGAATAACTCAACCAAACCATCCCTCTCTAAGAATATTATATTTCAATTCTGCATAAACAGAGATCAGCATAGTATATTTTGTTTTAAAAATTCTTCATGTCCTGCAGAATAGAGCACAGGTTTGTTCATTAGTACCTTTTCCCTTCCATTCCCTTCATGCTATTTCCTTGTTAACATTTAAAACACTATCTAACCTGTCTACTGACTTTTTCTGCCCTTAGGGCTCTTCTTATCTTCAACTCTACCCTCACCCATGGAGATCCTTCCCCTCTTGCTTCATAAAGAGGTTTTTGTTCATTTGATTGATTTTTCAATTTTCTTCTTTTTCAGGTACAGGTAAGTATCCTACCATAAAGGGAGCACGGAAACGAATAGGAACAGCACTGGGAGTTACCAGGACATTTACAAGCCAAGACTGTGAGTAGGAACTTCAACAGCCACTATTTTTGAAAGAAAAATGTCATGCTTTCTTTATATTTGATAATATTTGACATATTTAATAATATGTCTACTATAAACATTGTTTTGTGCCACAAACAGCCACAAACTGCAGACAAAGCAATAGAGCACAGTTTGATGAATTCAGTGTAACAAAAAAATTGGTAGAGTTATAGTAGCATCTGCAATGTTAACAAACATTTAGAAGCCAAAATGATCCAATAACCTAAAAATACATCTGCTAAACTAAGGAAAAATCTGTGCAATGAGATTAGAAGCTTCCACATTTCTGACTGATTGCTCAGGGACCACAGATGTGAGGAAGTATTATCTTGGAAAAGCCTCAGCTTTCCAAAATTCAAAATCATTAAAAAGCAATCTGTTCATCATTCTATGATTTAACTGTTTCCTAGTCTATGGGAATAAACAGCAGGATACAATCCTGTTTGCAACATCCACTTTTCTTTAAAAAAACAAACAAACAAACAAACAAAAAACCCCCCACTTCTTAAAGTAAATTAAGAAAATATTCTGGGAAAAAAAAATATGAGCACAAAGAAATGCCATGATGAATCCTGAGACAAATTATCCTACATCATAGCTAGTTTATGAAAACTGGTTTGAATAATAAACACACTGGAGTATTCAGCGACAGCATACAAATCAAAAGTATTTGTAAATTATCAAGTTGTGCATGTTTTTAACTGACAAAACATGCTCATGGGCTTACTTTAAAATCTCTCACTGCTTGTTATCAAAGTTAAAAGATCATTTGCATACCAATACATATACTGTAAACATGAACTTCTCATTAAGGAAAGATGGATTTACAGTAATTTGATCTTTTACAAAAAGCTACTGGTAACCGAATCTCTCAGTGTCTAACTTTCTAGAAAATTAAACCAGTGTTTCCACCCTCAAAGCTGAAACACTACCACTTTAGGAAACAGCCCTGTTTATTTGTTAATCAGAAATACAATCAAGTGACATATTTCCATTTGCTGTTCGGCTGACAGTTTTTCAGCTTCATTGTATTTTACAAGAAAACAGCAGACTTGCAGAAGTCCTGTAAATTCTTTCATATCGCAACTGATTTAATTATAGCGGTGAACAAACACAGCAGTGATGCAAAATAAGATCAGCCCAATTGCCCTTATCTGATGATAGGATCTCTCTTCCTGTTTGGCTTACAGCAGTGAGGACTTCTTGTTTTGTTTCAGCTTTTTGTTGGTTTCTTTTTTTCTGGTCAGGCTGCCTCTGTCAGGACTGACAGAAGCAAGAAGTTGACATGCCCTCATAATTCCAGCTTGAGAACGATCCTCATATGAATATAGTTGAGTTTCAATCAGTAGGTCGGGGAATGATACTAATGTGGAGAAAATTATCTGGATAGCTCATATGTTCGCTTAGCCACTGAATGGGTGTTTCCAGCATTGGCTCGATTCCATGAATCATCACTTGAGTCTTCTGCTCTCCATCTAATTAAAAAAAAAAAAAAAGAGAGAAACTACTAGTATACCACTCAAAGTTCACAGAAAGATTAAAACATTTACTCAAGCTTCATTTATGGTAAATTTAATTGGTGTTACAGAATTTAACATTTAACAGAACAAAAAGTAGGAACTACTGGTGTGGAGAAAGCTGAGATTTCTATCATCTAAACCAGAAACTTTGAGTTAAAATTAATTCCAAGAAAAAACTGGGTTAAAATGAAACTTAATGAAAACACCATTCTTCCTTACTAGTTGCAAGGCTTTTTTTATTTTCCCTACAGTGATCACAGCTTGGTGTCAGCCCAGTTAAGGCATATCCACCTCACCCAGATGTAAGGCATATGAATTTTACACAGATCACATTAAAGATGTTGAGCTTCCTAAAACATACTGATAAATTGTATCCTTAATACTGTGATCTCCTGAAAGAGCTGGACTATGTGTAATATGTCACACATATAATACCTGTAATATTCCTGAAGTAATTTTGTTTTGCTAAGAATAATTTATGTAGATCACTAGCAAAATTTCAGAGTTACTCCAAAGGCTGAGCTGGCACCAGCTCTTTCTCACTTAGTTTCATCTCTTGGAAAAGCTAAATTAGCAAATGATTCCCAGTATGACAAGAATATTTTCTAAGAATATTTCAATTCTTTTTATTTATACTTGTCCCAGAGGATGCAAGTACTTTGATCCTTTGATTCAAATTATGGGAACCAGCTAAAGCAACTGACATAACTGTCATGACATGAACTAAAACAACAAAACCCGAAAATTTATTTCAGAGTCTTGAGATGAGAAGAGCATACAAAATATGCTCCAAATAATGGCTGAGGGGGTGGAAAGTAGGCAGCGACCTTTTACTGATTTTATACTATACTATGGCATTCTCACATGGACCTACCACAGTGAAATCTACATTCAGTGGTCAAAAATATCACTGCCTTTTGTAATTGGCATTTTATGCCCCCCTTCACTGCCTGTATTACAGAACAAACCACCACCCTCTCCCAGAGCTGAATGGAAGAGAGCAGAATGTAGAAGCGAAGGTACCGTTACTGCTCTTTCATTCATCCACCCCAGTTGCAGCACAATTTCTATTTTATAACTAGATAAAATCCTATTTGTTTGGTAACCAAAATGATTTGACAGCTGTCTGAAGAAGTCTGTAGTATAACCAGGTACCTATGCCAGCGCACTAAATTACACTGGGAAGAACCATCCTTAAATATGCAGTTGACTTCATGCTAGTAATAATTCTTCCTGTGACAGCAGACAGTTATGTTTGCTTAAAAGGCATTATACTTCTGTTACTTGTTACTTACATACAGTATATTCTGTACAAATTCTTGATTCCCTGAATGGCGTAATATATGCATTATCACACTAAATTAAGCATAAACAATTGCTGGTTTCTGGTTTTACTGCAGACAAATCTGAAGAATGAAGCACGTAATTTAAAAACAAACTTCTGGCATTTCCAGCCAAAACAGGTACTTATTGGGCTGAAACATTACCAGTCAGATTGTCAAGAGTATAACTCCAAAAGAAAAGATCTTGGAAACCCAGTTTTCCCATTCAGAAGTTAGGGATAACCTAAATATTCCTAATACCTAAGTAACCTCCCAATATATGTACTTAACACTTCCAAATGAAAACCTACCCATGGTATTCCCTAAATTGGTCAGTTAGTGACATTTTGTTTACATTTTATAGTATTATTTAATTTTCAGAAAAAACGAATTTGCATTAAAACCGATGACAAAACGCAGTTTTGGCATTAGCACCGTGCTAGCATCCTATGAATATCTGACTCTTCTTAGCAAGAACTTGTAAAAAACAGATTAAATGCTTTAGAACCTCAGTATCACTTTCTTGTCTCTGGAGGAAAGGCTTATCCGTGATAACGATTTTCTTTGGCTCTTCTTTTACTGTGCGACAATGTTTTTTGATGTGTGTGCATGTACTCCATGCCTCTTGCTTAAAAATGAAATGCAGTTAATCTGAGTGTCCCATTCCCTGCTCCTTATCCAGCTTTGTCTCTTTCTCATACAAGTCTTTTATTATGTTACTCAGCAAACTGAGAAAGTCTCAGAGGTCAGTGAAGAATTTACAGTTTAATTAAAGTCTAAATCTCTGCATTAGCATTGTTTGTGCTGTAGTATTATCTCTGACAAAGCATCACTTCTCCTTAATTCCTTTTCCCCTTGAGGCTTGACTAAAAAGATCTTATCTACCAATTCTGTATTTACTATAGCCTTCTTTCAAAAAATCCATTGTTTTTACTTTAACATTCTTTCCTCCTTTTGTTACTAGGGGCCATAAACTCTCACTTAAGTCACATTTACCCAAACTTTCCTCAACTTTCATGTTTTCAGTCACACACTCAATTTTAAATCACATACAGAGTCTCTCTCCTACAGATACCTGCTTGACTTTTTGTAGCAAAAAGTTGTCAACAGCAAATACACTACAACATTACTGATAAGTATGCTTGTTTTCTCAACAGCTGTCTAATTCTTATCCATTTCCACTGTCATCTGGGTTCTGGATGATCTGCTAGCTATCATGAAAGCTTCATCCACCTGTTTTACACATATAATAGAATTACAAAATACACACAAACTGCTGTCCTCTTCTTCTCCACTCCATATTCTATTCTTTTTGATAACAAAAAGTAAAACTTAAACTGACAAAATGCATCCACACAGTGTACAAGTTGCTAAATACAACATATATTTAAAGGAGTGGTGCAAGATTTAAATGACCTGATTACAAAGATTAATGCCACTCTATGTCATTGGACCAGACCTATGAAAATTAGGGCAAATAACTCTGCTCAACTGTAGTGCACAGGGTCCAGACCTGATGATATCATTGCTGTCAATACCCATTTTACAATACTCAGTGATGTAGTTTAAAACCCCCATGATTTCCTTAAAACTGATACGTTCAAATTTTCCAGTAACCTCACTGACTTTTTATTTCCTCTTAGAATCATGTCAGAATTGAGTTACATGTTACCTATCACATGAGCTAAGATGGTTTCTTTTACTTTGTTGCAAATTAATATCAGAAATAAGATGAAGTGGAAATACAAGAAAAATAAAAGCATAGCATTATATGTTTTGTAGGCAGTTTTTGTTGTGTATGTATATAATAACTATTTACTCAAAATCAGAATATTTGTATATTACTGAAGTGATGGACAAATAACAAACATTGTTTGGGCATTTGCAAAAAAAAAAAAAAAAGGCTGAAAACCAATTAAGTCATATATCAAAGTCATATATCAGAGTGGTTGTCCTAGGATTAAATGATTTTTCTTTTCTTTCCTTGTGGAACTCCATCAATAAAGAAGGTAGTATAGCCCCCAAAAGTCACTAGTGGCAAGCGATAAGCACAGACGGCAAAGCTTTTTGGTAAAACTTAAAAATATTCCATCACCAGAAGGCAGATAATTATGCTTACACAATATATACTAAGACATTTCAGACCACTTAATTTAGACACTAAGTCAAGGCTGCAACACTTTAAGTAGGTACCTGAGCCAGGCTAATGAATCATACCATGTAAAGTCAGAAGAGTTTTTCAGCTCTGTACAGAAAATGGAGAGAAACAGGCACCTCTAAAGCAAAGGGCTTAAGAAGAGATCTGCTTCTCTGTCATCTAAAAAGTGTCTCAGTGTTCCTGATCAGGAAACCACCTTGATCCAGCCGAAGAAAGTATTGGCAAAGAAGTCTCTTTTGCAGATAGGCATCTACTGGAAGGAAGCAAGAGAGAGTGGCCTGTTGCATCTCAACAGAGTCCTTGAGGCAGTGGCTCAAAGCCCTCCTCAACCTGAGGCAGCTTGAGTCCACTCTCCCTTCTTTAAGGGGAATGCCCTAACGACTACAATATTTGCTGTTGCGAATCCCCAGCTTCCTTAAAAAACCCTCAGTGTTCAGGGATCAGTGAGATACAGCAAGAGAGCAAAAATGAAAATCTGTAGTCTTCAGAGAAGGTGGAAAGATGTGCAATGTCATGGTATCACACAGTAAGTTTTTCCATTTCCTTTAGCTATGTAAGTTATGGCTTGCAAAGTAAACCACTCAATATTAGGAAAATCAGCTTATTCAGCATCAATTCAGATTGTTGCATTCTAAATAACTTTTTTATACCTTATTACTAATTATTATTTAAAAAGAAAGAATTGAAGATGGAGGGAAAAGAAAAGGTTGGTTTAGTTTTGAGACACAGTCAAGTGCCTAAGAGCAGCATAGTGAGAAGACACTACTTCTGTTAGAGGTACTTATTTCAGCAGTTTTTCACACAGATTAGCACCTCAATGCTCACCAATGCTGCAGTGACAAACTCCCTTTCACCTACACAAGATCAGCTCCTCTAGCCAGACTACATCTGTAATGTACCACTTAAAATTCTTTAGTGGGATGAAATACCTCTTCCGATTTGTGGCCTCAGGCAATCACCTGTCAGGACAATCTAGCAGGCTTAAATCCCTTCACTGATAGACAATATAAGATACTCAGGATTTAGCAAAAGTGTCCCTGGAGTACTCAGTTGGAATCCTCTGTATGCAAGTGCTCTGCATAGCAAGTCCCAGAACCCACCTGTAGTCAGGGGCAGCACCACTTATAAAATTGGCTTTATAGCCCTAAATAGGGAAATGGAACTCTGTGCTTCAAACTACAAGCAAACAATGCACTTCTTGCATGACACAAGGCCATGGAACTATATTGCACAAGGATATTTAAATGTGTAAGGAGTAAATACAACCAAGTGTCATGCAGTAGCAGCGTTTTAATAATGTTTCATAACTAGATTCCAGCTTTTTCAGTCATGAAGTGAGACACAGATATTTGCTTGCTCATTTTCAGAATACATTGTATTTTCTGGATTAGATGATCCTAAAGGTATTCCTGGCAATAGCTATATGCTACTGTAGGAAAACTCCTCTTGGGTCAGCATTATAAGAAGCTTTTTGCTTTTATTTGCTTTTATTTTTATTTTATTTGCTTTTATTTTTGAGCCTGTGGTGTGGCTGCTTTCCTTGCCACTTCTGCTCCTCAGATTACCAGGCAGAAGAGGCCCTTAGGCATAAGTATCTCGAAATGCTAGAGCACTCCTTGGCAGCATGTGTTCAGCACCTGGTGCCTGGGACATCTCTGAATCTGAAGACACACACCAACATCTCCACTGGGAAGATTTTAATCTAGCTCTTTTTAGGATCTCTTAGGAAATTACTTACAGACACACAGCTTTCAGTAATGCGCTTCGTGTGAGTAACGTAATGTGCAACCACTAAGTTTGTTACTGCCAGACATGGCTGATCCAATTTTAAAAGCCTAAAGCCAAAGCGAAGTCTCCGGCAAGCAAAAGTGAAAATTTTCTTCTTGGAAGCAAGGCTTCTGGTCTAGCACAGAGGATCACATATGTGACACATACATACGTATGTGCAATTCTTTACAGAAGACTATTCTATATTAGCAAGCAAATTCAAAGACTGTGTTCTAACCTGTAAGCACAGTTGGTAAGAAAGCACTCAACACCAGCTGGAGTTATCTTTCTCCTCTGTAGGCACCTCAGGTTGGATATTCTAGGACATACAGAGAGGAGACAGTCCCAAACAAGCCTCATAGTTTAAAGAAGTACTCCTCTAGTGACTTCTGCACCGGTAGTAGAATAGAAACAAACAAGCACTCAATAAACATACTTCATTTTTTGCAATTTTAAGTAGGTAGCATCTCTAAAAACCCTCAAACCTCAATATTGTCATCAATGGTTCCATTTGATACAGGAATCTTTCAACTGCTAGCCCTAAAACTGATGAATACCATCCACCTCTCTAACAATAACCTGTCCAAAACTGAAAACAGCTCCAATGTCCAATATTAAAATTGACAATGAGTGGGTGCCATTTACAACAAAACAAGCTTCATGATTATTTTGATTGTGTGTGCTACAAAAAAAAATCTCATGTGCTCATAAAATAGAAAAAGAAACTAGGCTAAGGGGTATTTGTGAACATTTCCACATTATTTTTGTAATATTTACTATAGCCAGATACCACATATTTTTTAATTTATGGCAAAATATTTCTTTGCTTAGTAAGCAAGCTTAGCTATAGAATGAATTAAACTATCTATAAATCGAGTACTAAAGCTTTTTCTTCGGTATCTTTAAAAAATATTAGAAGTTAAAACATATTATTTCAGTCTTTTTCATTCATAAGCTCCAATCTAACTGGAATATCCCAATCTGTTTCTGGCATGTGTAGGTGTAAAAGTGACCAAAGTACAGAAATATGGCAAGATGTTCTGACTCCACAGTAATGACAACCTCAATATAAAGGTCTCAAATAGAAAAATAAACTTGTATTCTGAACAAATCTTACCTACTTAGCTGAGTACTAACAGGAGCTCAATACATATTTATGGGAACTGCATAAAAGAGTAGATTTTGGTCAAATCTCATAGCAAAATGATCACTTGCTCTTTAATTAACTCTGCACAAGTACTTTAGACAGAGAATACTTACATTCTCTTTACTGATCTAAAATATTTCACATTGAAGAACTGACAGCTTCAAGGTCTAAGTTTACTACACATTCTACTGAGCAGGGTTTTTTCAGTTAAAATTCTTTAAATTGGAATAAAATCTCAGTAGGAGTTTTCAGAAGCTTCACAGTAGCCCCCAGGCTTTCCTTACTTTTTTGTGAATTCCATCCTATGCAAAAATGACCGTTTGTCACAGTAGTAGGCTTTATTGCTAGAAGTGACTCATTTTCCTTAGCAATTTTAACATACTTTTAACCTCACTTTGACCACACATAAACTACCAAAACCCTTATTCCCTTCCTCTCCCCTAATTTTGAGTAACTATCAGTTTAAAGAGACACACAGATGACACATTGGATCGAATCAGCAGATACACTGTTCAGTATCCTCTGACCAAGAGCAGGAACACACAAAAAATTCTGCAAAGCCAACTCTAAAATAACCTAGCCACAACAAAAGGCTCCTCTGACCTCAAAAATTTTAGAAGATGATACGTGACATGAAAGCACAGGACTGACTTTTCCTTCCTGCCTATATATCTCAACAGCCCTGGTGAAAGCCACTGAAGCTGATTTCAGGTGAAGAACTCATACATAGAAACATATGGTCAAAGCACCATTCAGAACAAGTTAGAACAAGTCTTTTTCTTAAAATGATTCTGTATCAGGAATAAACATTGCTCCAAACACAAGACAAAGTTTAGAGAGTAAGAATTTCAGTTTCTGGATATAATCTAACTGCCAAATATGAATACAAATAAACAATCACATAGATCTGGTTAACTATCAGCAACAAGACAATACCACTTATTTTAATCATTGGTAGTAACAGGAGTTCAAGGTCACCATTTTCCTAAATGTACGTTTTCAGCTCGGGATATTCTTGATATCTGCTCAGATATCCCAGAGAGCTGTCAACTATGGCAAGTTCCTGCCCTCAAAGAAAAACTAATGACAAATAAAAATCTACAACTTTGTGTTTTGTTTAAAAATTTCTTTTAAAAGGAATGTTGATTTTTAATACATTTACTTATCAACTCACAGAAAACAGAGCAAGAGTGCTTAACCTATCTTTTCTAAATCATTAATTTGATTTTGAAAATTCTTCTCCAAAATAAACAATTAGACACATCAGTCCCTCCAACCTGGAGTGTTTTGTCACTGATATTACATATCTCAATATAACCCTTAGGGCGCCTTGATGTCATTTTACTAGAGCTTCTCATAAGAACTACTGCTTCTTGTCCAAAATGCTGCAATAGAACTAGACCTGTATCAACCTCAGTGAACTCTGTTCTTGCATAGTACTGGATTACAAAAGCCCAACTCCAGGCAAGATATGAATATGGACTGCCATTAAGTCCATATTCACTGATTTAACTTCAATTACTGCTCTATTTCTTTGCATGGTTTTGACACAGGCCAGTTGGCTCATCTCTACATGATCTTCTTGTGCCACAAACATCTCAACATGTGACTTAAAGGAGAGGAAAAAAGCTTCTTTGTCACAGTTCTTAGTATGATTTGATCACTTGGATTATATTCCAGCACATGCCTAGCCTTCTCTATCCCCAAAATGGAAGTAGATGAATATGCAATGTTATCATTGACATAAAACATCATTAAATACTGAGATGAAATCAAATATTCGATTCATAATTTTCTTCTCCATCCAATTTTTCCTCTCTTGTTATTTACTGTCATCTTCTACCTCAAGTCTATCCTCAGGTTAGATAGCCACATTTCTGAAACATAACAAAAAAAGTGGATTAAAATAGTCACCACAAGCAAGTTTATTACCAAGTTTATTACACTTCGGAGCAGCTCACAAGAACTTGGCTTACACTTCTAATCTCATAGGAGCCAGAAAGCATGTAAATGAACTAGAAAACTTTTTGCTATTGAAAAAGCTCATTGAAAAAGTTTTTAGAGAAAGAGAATTTGGCCTCAAACACTGCTAAGCAGACTAAGCTTGAGCAGACTATTTTTAACAATTACCCAAAACAGTTACTGACAGTAATGCTGTCTAAGACAACCAAGGGAATTTTTCCTTCTGTAAAAGAGTTCATGCAGCTCAATGAAAAAGCAGATAAAGGATGGAAGAAAGCATTACTTAACTAAACATTGCTGTTGTTGCTTTTTTGTTATTATTTTGATTCTTGTATATTTCATAGAAGTTTTTCAATGGGCTTGATGACAGAACACTAAAATACTTTTCTTAAACATCTGACATTTTAGTATTTAAAAGGTTTTAGAAGACCTTACAAGACTGAGCCCAAGATGCTTCCCATCAAACATCTAGGAGAATAAAAAAAATAAATTAAAAAAAAAAGATTAAACTCCCAGGAAACATTCTTATAACCCTTCTTCCTTAGCATCAGTGCCTTAGCCTCAGCCTTGAACTGGCAATAAACTTGTGCTAGTTTAGAAAAGACTGGGGTAAGTGACTGAGGTTTATAAAACAATTTTCTGCAATGTGTTAGGTTTGGCCATGCACATGTGGACGAAGTGACAAAGTTCAGTGCAAATCGTCCTGTTGCTCCATGTAACAAGCAAGCACACAATACATTTATATATACAAGGAACAGGCAGGGTGTGCAGTAAAAGATAAATACTTGAATGTGTGACAAACTGAGGCCAACTCATCCATGATATGTTTTCCATTGCTGAGGGAGAGATAAATCACTTTTAGGAGTTTTGTAGCTTTTCTGAACAACAGGCATCTTGACTTAAAATAAGTTAACCCTTTCATGTATCATGCCCTTAATTAGATTTGAGGTTGCCCTTCCCTCTAAACTGTGTAGAGCTGACCTTCAGAAATTAGGGCTATCTCTGTATACAGCTAGGGAGCTAAATGGGATCAATGTGGTTCTAGAAAGAAAACATCACAAAACAAAAATAAACCCCATTTGATAAATATTTTTATCTATGAAATTTGGCCTAAAGCAAATCAATTTGCTGTAAAAGACCTTGTTGCTAATAGCTTGTGAGAACTTTTATAATGTCATTGTTTTCAAAATAGTATTATGCCAAATAATTTAATAACAAGTTCTCTATGCAATCACACTATATATTCTCTAAGCATATGCACATTCATATACTTTTGAAGGTTTTAATGGCATTCTTGAACTTTCAACCTCTAGTTTACTTCATTTTCAAGTTACTGTAATTCACATCATGCCTGCAAATATTCTGTGGTTCTAATAGCTGTCCATCTTTTATAAAGAACTTTCCAGCTAACCAAATCATGACCTACTCCCAGCACGGCAAAGAAGGATTACTGTTTCTGAAAAATCACTGTCAATACAGAAGAGAGCAGCACATTCGCTTGTTTTCAAGCCATACTGCTAATTGTTAGTTTATCTGCTCCATTCAATAAATCAAATTCAAAAGTGGACATTTGGACATAATTACAGTTTAAAAACATTTGGCCGAAGAGTGATAAGCAACATATACAGATTGAAAGCTTAATTGCTGTTATTTCATGTTTTGTGCCTTCCCCCACTTAACTAGAGAAGAATAAACTGTTTTTTCCTTTTAAAAAATGCTACTTCCAGGAATATTATGTTATTTAACAAAGTAAACAACTTCACAAGCAAACGATACGTGAAAATGGAGATGAGCTGTTCAATTACGTCCAAACTATGGACAGTTTTGTTCCATGTCTGACAAATTCTTCGACCTCTGCTAAGCTGATCAGTAAAAACTCAGCTAATTGAATCCATCGATGTGAAAAACCACAGGCTCAAGTCTGTACTGCATACATCAAGCTGAAGGATTTCTGCTTCAGCCACAGCGGTAATAGTGAGTGGGGTCAGGTCAAAGAGGGTTAAAGCAAGTCAGGATATAGCCAAAGGAATACATCAAACACTGATTTTAAAAGGGCAATTAATCTTAGACAGAAATGCTTCCTGGGGAATGAGATCTCAATCTTAAGAGCACACTACATGATGTAGCAGTAAAAATGTACATATACAAGCTTAGAGAGCTTTCATCCTGTGATCACAAACAGAAGGGGAGTGCTGTTTATCAGAGAAATACAAACCCTTGCTAAAATACTTACATTAGCTTCTTCCGGGCCCTTACTCATTGAAAAATAAATTCTGTAATGAGCAGGCAGTAGAGTTTGCACACATGAAATATCTTTTTTTTCTGTACATGTACTGTAAGTTCTTTTGAACAGCTATCAGACTAAAGTATTTAGAGATCTCTATCACAGTAAAATGAAACAATTTAGTATTGAAAAAAAAAATCAGGAAAGGGTGGCTAAAGGAGTAAAGGAATACCTGCAGGGCTCTTTACACTGAACACTAAGTTTAGAAAAAACAAACAAACTAATCAACTCTCCCCAAAACAGCTACCTGGCCAGAGTTAAAATTGGAAGTGAATTTTCATCAGAAGTTCATTTTAGTTTTTTCATTTCAAAATATCAACAGAGTTAGCTGCAAAACTCATAATCATATAATCTTTATTTTTAATCAGAGTTTGACTTATAACTTAAGTATTTTTATCTTAGAGTTCAGAAAGTATTTTTCCATTTTATAGTAGAAAAAGAGATCCATAAATCTTAGAACACAGACATACAGCATTGGCAAACAAAGTTTGCTAAGTCAGTATCATTAATTAGTTAGCAATGTTACTAGAAATCATTAGCTATCTGGACAAAACACTGTGGCTACATAGCTCGAAAATGAGTTACACCTAATTTGGCTGCATTGGTTCATTAAAGAGAGCTGGCTTTGCAACCACCCTTCCATCTGAGGATACTGATGCCCAACATCACAAGTGGCAGAATGGCATCTGTTTATCTGATCCATACATCTGGCTTCTTGGCTTAAGTTGTTAGTAACAGCTTGCACTAAGACACTAGACTTAGGGAAGTTTCCCAAAGTGTAGACACCCACTGCCTTTTGTCATTGTAAATGTGGTGATGATACCGTCAGGAAAATGGACAAGGAGCACAAGAGCCCTCAAATCTTCACTGACTGTAGCACCTCTGTGCACATGCCAAGCCACTGCGTAAGACTTTGGCTCTGACATAAGTTTAACCATGGTTTTCTTACAAATATTCTCCAAATGGCTACAGGTGCAAAATAAGATGTAAAGTTATCCAGTGTTTATCCACTGAATGTGAAGTTATCAAAATCTCTGATTAAAATGAGGTATTCAAACAGGGCACAACTACTATTAGCAAGTGCTGCTGAATCCTTAGAGAAGAGAGTAGGACATAGTATATAGTATTATAAGTGGATTACTCTGCTATGCATTATTGGTAAGAGTGCTACTTTTCTCCTAATTATTTTTGTAGGTCCCATAGTTTTGCAGGTTCTGTTATTTCCAGCCCTGTAAGAGGTATCTCCTGGAAAAATAAGGTTATACCTATATGCATCAAGGCAGAATAGAACCAGACTGCAAGAGACGTGCAAGGAAGATGGAAATGATTTTACTCAGCCAACCACCAAAGACACAGCACATACACCTAATTTAAAGGTATAGATGCAACTCATAAAATGGATCAGAACCCACTCTCTGAACCTCAGGGCAAGTGCCAGAAAACAGCTCATGTCTATTCAGCTGAACTATCTCCCTGTCCATTACTGCACATTGAGAACAGTCCCCAGACTGTTAATCCATGAACACTGCTCAAATTTTCTGGGAGAGTATTAATTGCTCTTGACCAAAATTATGCCAGAGAACTGCTGATAGTCATACAGCACAAACCACATATATTCTAGTCCTCTTCTGTTTACAAGTGTAAATAAAAACACTAAGACCACAACATCCAAATCTGGTTGTGTGCTGCAGTGTCCTGGTTGAGAATTTCACATTGTGGGTCTTCAGAAGATTATTACTGTCTCCTGAAAGCTTTGGTAGACCCAAATCTCCAGTTACTCTCCACCAATTACAACACTAAAGGCATTGTCACATTTTCTATGAAACTAACCATAAAAAAAAATATCCTGTAAGTCTGTTTTGTGTACTTTAGTTGTTGCTAACATGCTTGTTGCTGTCAACAAGGATATATGAGAAACTGAAGAAAGGTTTGTTTTGCATTTCTTTTCTGTAAAGTTTTTGATGGGTCAGTCACAATGAGTAACCTCTGTGGCCCCATTGTAGTAAGACTGATTTAGATCATGATTCAAACAAATCCAACTCTTAACTCTGCTACTGACCTCAGGGTGACCAGGTACAAGCCACATAACCCCTCTGTGCCTCTTAATTTCTCCTACCTTTTTGTCTCTCTTTACTCATCTTTTGTCTAAATGATAAATTCTGTGGAAACAAACTGCAACATGTGTACAGTGCATAAAGAACCTGAGGTCTCCTGCTGAAACTAAAAAACTTATTTTAAAACTGAAAACTCAAACATTTTGTCAAGATGCTTTGATCCCAACAGTTCTCCTAGAACTCACATACATGGTAGATTACTAGAAATTGGGAAGCATTTGTCAGTAATTTTCCACAATCTTTTCTTAACTGCCTAGATTTTCAGATCTATAGCATTCCATTAGGAAATTGGTGATGGGACGCTGATGTTCCCAGGAAGAGAAGACTACTCTAGGATGAAAAACCCACCTCTCTTCTCCAGAGAATTTTAGAAGAGCTGGCTTGCAATTTTCAAACAGACTAAGCTAAATTTCAAAAAAGCTATTTTGCTCTGTGAAAGATTTTACTTTCTCTATTTCATACTACTACAGCTAACGACAGACTTAAAAAACTTTGTTGTGCCCATATGAATTCATTGGCCTTCTGACAAATTTAAAGAGAATAGTCTGGAGTCTGATACTAATAAAACTTATTGGGTGGCCAGCAGAACAAATGTAGCTGAAGCTGAACACATTTCCAAAGGCTTGTTCAAGAAACAGGATTATTTCCCTATTTGCTGTACCTCTTCCTACAGTCTATCCTTCTGAATGTGCATGCTTGTGCACTCCCAGAAACCACTTCTAAGTCACAAAGAAAAAGCACATTACTCTTGTGATGTTAGGAAAGTTGTTGGATACAAGAGGAAAGACTAGACTAGAATAGACTATTGCAGTTGGAAGGGACCTATAATAATAATCTTGTCCAACTGCCTGGGCAATCCAGGGCTGACCAAAAGTTAAAGCATGTTATTAAGGGCATTGTACAAATGCCTCAAACACTGACAGGCTTGGGAATTGACCAGCTCTCTAGGAAACCTGTTTCAGTGTTTGACCATCTTCTCAGTAAAGAAGTGCTTCCTAAGATTCAGTCTAAACCTCCTTGGGGCAGCTGTGAGCCACTCCCAGAGGTCCTATCACTGGATACCAGGGGGAAGAGTTCAGTACATCCCTCCTCATAAAGCTGTAAAGAGCAATAAGGTCACTCCCAAGCCTCCTTTTCCCCAAATTAGACAGACCCACAGTCCTCATCTGCTCTTCACAGCACACACCTTCCAACCCTGTCACCATCTTTGTTGCTCTCCCCTGGATGCACTCAAGTACTGTAGCATCCTTAAACTGCCCAGAACTGTACAGAGCACTCCAGGTAAGGCTGCACCAATACTGAGTACAGTGGGATAATCACCTCTTCTGACTGTCTGGCTGTGCTACGTTTGATGCACCCCAGGATGTGGCTGCCAGGACACACTGCCAGGTCTGCTGCCAGCCAGCACCCCCAGGCACCTTTCTGCAGGGCTGCTCTCCAGCTGCTCCTCTCCCAGTTTGTACCTGTGCTCTGCATTACTCTGTTCTAGGTGCCAAGTCTGGCATTTGGACTTACTAAATTTCACCCCATTTGCCACTAGGAAAGGGGCAAAGGTCTCATAAGCTAACAAATGGATAATCCTCGTAGAGTCCACTGAGGCAATGTTGGAGAAATCCTTAAAACCAAGCTACTCTGACTTTGCAAAGAACTTGTTTAGAAATCAAGATGACTAACAAGAAGCCATATAAACAGCACAGCTGTTAACTGTCATTAACTCTCAGGTTATTTGCAACTTTCCATGTGGTCATGACAAATTAATTCTATATTAATTAGTTCTGTAGTAATGACTAGTAATTCTATAGTCTCAAGATAACCTCTGGACTTCCACCCCTTTTGATCAAAAATGACTACTAAATCAAAAGATATGTAATTTTAACATAGAAAAAAAACCCCTTTCTACTCCAACTTTAAAAAAAAAGGCAACTGAGGCAAGCAGGTGTTTGTGGGTATTAAAAAAAAAAAAATCAAAGCCAGCAGTCAGTCAGATGAAAGTCAGATGCAGAAGGATAACCCAAGCAGATGGCCTAGTTAGGAAAGGATAACAGGCACAAATAATGACTCACACCAGAAAGGAGACATACATGATGATCTCCTCCAACGCAGAAAGCACCACTGAGTCAAGGACACAAGGAGGGTGGAATAGCTTAAGTAGTGGTCTGAAGGTCAGTTGTGGCCTGCAAGATGACTCTCACAGTAGAGGAGACAGTAGACTAGAATTCATATCACTGGTGAGCTTTTAATCATCTTTTAGTACACCTACACTCTACAAGACCTTTAACCTTTCACAATACTCTCATAGCCATGTAGGATGAAAGTGTGGCTAATAAACCGTTTTAAACTGACCAAGGCTTGTTATATTTCTAAATTTAGGTGGCCTGGGAAAGTATTTCAACACTGTACCTCCACAGCACTAAAAAGCAGACAGCACAGTCAGACTTACTAACTAGACATGGGGAGCAAAGGCTTCCTAAGTTTGTTCACCATGGGAGCAGCAAGGACTGGGATGGCGCTGTGCTGCTCCAGCTCCCACAGCAAGCCCTACATCAAGTTAATGCTAACCTCAAGCAGAGCAAGCCCTATCATATTTCATGTCTATCCAAAGACATTAACACTGCATACATTTACCTCCTTCTGTTGTCCTATTTGTCATTTGCATCAAAATTAGGAGCCTACATGGCAAATCTAATCTAAATTCATAATTTTCTGTTTGACTAATTTACTGGAAGTCAGTGCTTAGAAAACTAAGGAAGAACAAACACAATTAATATGTAGTCTCTCTTACAATATACATTAAAAAAAGCTGAGAGCTAATTGAAAACAGTTGATCCTAATTTTACAAAATCATTCAGTACAGCAAGTCTTAAAAGAAAAATCCTGGAAGTCTTTTTGATCCTTGTTTTATTTCAGAAAGAACTAATGACACTGCTGTAGAAAGAGGTCAGTTCACACAGCTTTTCTGAATGAACAACAATGCTGTGAAAACTGGGATTGATTGATAGCCTACTGTTTGCGTCATTATGTCCAAATGTTTACCATTTGAGTCTTCAAGGAAGCATGAGACAAAAATCAAAACAAGTTTTGTGAAGACTTCAACAACATTGGCAAATTAAAATTGTATCCAGAATTGTTTAGACATGATAGCAGTGGAAGAAAACTGCTTCCTTCTGCATTATACAGTTTTTATCTTTGCATTATGCCCAATGTCTTTCTTACGTTTCTGGTGTGGAAGGGGAAAGAAGTCGTTCCCTCCCCCAGAACAATTCTGTTTTCTATCATTTTAACCCTTTGTATCTTGAAAGCACTCTGTTGAACTCAACACTGTTTCCTCTTGTAGTTGTTACTCTGTAGTTATATAAGATCATACTGTATATCTCCCCTTCTCCTACTAAGATGAGTCACTATTTCTAAATGAACTGTTTACAGTATTAGGATGTTCTTTTACAGGAACTTCATAAATTTCTACTAAACATTTTTTTTCCAATTGTTGTGAATTATTCACACTTTTTTTTTCGAATTTGATAAACCGTGATCTTCGGAACTGGTGTTACTTCTGGAAACAAAGGTCCCTTAATTGGCAACAGGAACGCTACCACCACATGCAGAAAACCATGGGGAAATGCAGCATGACTTCCCTGAAGCAACAGATAGATAACACTTGATTTTATTATCTGTCATAAATGACAGTCTTGCTGTAAAAAGGTGGTCTAATCTGTCTAATCTCTGTAAAACAGAAGATTTGAGACATTAGGGGAAAATAGGCACTATCTCCTTCAGGCACAGATGATTTTATTATCTGGCAGTTTTGGGAAGAATACCCAGAAGTTACATGTTCTACAATATCAGATATGTAGCCTTATGCTATATTTACAGGCAACAACATAGTCTTAACATCTTTTCTTCCTTACCTGTATAGAAACTATAACGATGCAGTCTAAGAGACCATGGGCAAGATCAAGCTTCATCTTAGCCTTTTCCTGCGTAATCCACTAAATCTTCCCACAAATAGCAATAGCTCTGAAGTTATTTAAATGACTGCCTAATTTTCTGGAACTCGAACTACTGCAGACAATTCCACTTTACCACACAAGAACTGTCCAATTAAAGAACTAACTTTTGTCTGTGCAAGTGGCATCCACAAGCACAGGAAAAAAGATCAGACAATGAGTTGACATGCTGTAGCATGAATAAACAGAATAATCTGATTCTAACCCTGGAGTCCTTATGAATGGGTGTTTCAAATTAAAACAAAAAAAGACCTCTGCCATGAGCTTAGATTCAAAACTACATGATGCACAGTCTATGAGAAGTAAAACTATAGGACTTTGGACTGTTGGCCGGAAAGGATCTTTGTACAATTTCAAGAGTGAAAAATGGTGAATGAAAAAGGGGACACTGGACAATTTTATTCTGGACTTCACTGAGTAACCAGGACACTGGGCATCTTGGAGGACAACTGAATACCAAGAGAAACTGAGAAAATGGAAACCGAGAAATGGAAAATGCTGATAGAGAGGCACAGTCCCTAGGTGTCGAAATATTTTAGATTTTCATACTCAGTGGTACAAAAAAATGTTGGAAAACTCAAGGAAACTGAAGTAGAACTATAGATAATAGAACACCACAGGACAAAAAGGTGGAAAACGAGAAGAAAAAACTAAAGCAGAAGTGACAATGACTAACTACTTCCCCAAAGAACTAGATCTATTCCTGTTAGAAAATCACCTAAGGTTTGAAAAACTACAAAATTAGTTATATAAATTGCGGTGAGCTCAGTCAAAGAAGGAGAATAGCCAATTTTAAAGGACGTAAAAGAAGATACTAAAAGAGTAACAGAGGTCAGCAAGAGTTATCTATTGCTAGAATACATGTTCATGAGCAGGAAAAGAGACATTGACATGAAAAAAAATAAAATGGGTCAACATAAGTTGAAAAGAGAACTAAAAAATAAGTGCCCCTCTTCCCTAATGCTGCGATCAGGATCAGAAATAATGAAACATTGCCCAGAACCTAAATGACCACCTTGCCATGGGTTTAAGTATGAACAACTAGGGAAAAGCAAGCATAAAAAACAAGCACACAGCACTCTGTTGAGTCCCACCCCCTCAACAGAATATGATCACAACTGATAACTAAACACAGTTTACTATGTTCGAAGTACAGAACTTGCAAAGATGCCAGTAAGGATTTCCTGCAACTCTAGGAGGTCAGGAATAATAGTCCATGAAAAGCAAGCTAAGTATATCTATACAACCACAGAACTCCCAAATTCGATTTCGGTTGTACACAGCCTTTAGACGAACTGAAGTAAACAATAATTATGGAAATACAGTAAATAAAAAATACAACATAGGTTTACCCATAGTAATATTTTGGGCTGAGGGGTCTTTAATTTATGAACTGCCGTGTAACTGATAAAGTACAATTTATTAATGCAGTAACTAAAACAAAAAAATAACATACCTTAAAGATTAATTACAGCAGGCTGCAATATAGAGGAAGTGATTACTAGATTAGTATGTGTTTGAAAATTATTTTAGTATTTATTAAACATGATAAGAAGGACTTCAGTGCTTCCCAAACCTCATGCCAACACAGGAAGATAAGAACAAAGAAAAAAACTGAAGCAATGTATTAAATGCAAGGTGATGTCCTTTCTGTGATGACCTGGTCTTTCTATTTCTGTTGGCACATAATCGCAAGTGTCGCCTGTGAAGCAGCTAAATAGGTACCATGTAAAAAGAAAAACTATTCAGCTAATGAGAAAACACCTGATTTAACAAATTTGCTGTCTAAATACTCATTTAGACAGAAAATTAGAGAGCGTTGTATTAGATCAGCTCTAACATAGTCTTCCAAGGGGAAGTACTCTACAGTACTGCAGTAGTAGTACTGTAAGGTGAAAAAAAGAGCATCTTCTTTGAAGGTTCTCTGAACATTGTTTTATTCTTAAAGATGTTTTCAGTACCTAAAGCAGGCCTACAGGAGAGCTGAAGAAGGACTTCATACAAGGGCATGTCAAGTGACAGGACAAAGGGGAATCGCTTTAAAGTGAAAGAGGGCAGGTTTAGATCCAATATTAGGAGTAAATTCTTTACTCAGTAGATGGTGAGACAGTGGCACAGGTTGCCCAGAGAAGCTGTGGATGCCCCATCCCTGGAAGTGTTCAAAGCCAGGCTGGATGGGGCCTTGAACACTTGGTCTAAGGGAACGTGTCGCTGCCCATCGCAGGGAGGTTGAACCAGATGATCTTTAAGGTCCCTTTCAACCCAAGCCATTCTCTGATTCTGTGTTTGCTACTAATAAAGGTAGACACATTCTCCTTGCTGCTTTAAAAAAACAGGGTACCCTTTACAATTAATTAATGTCACTGCCAAAAGTTTTAAGGACTATACTGGCTTCTCAGTGCTTGTTCTATTCCAAGTACTGCTTTTCTTCACACTTTCTGACCATTACTACTAACGTATAAAATGCTTGACACACATTTTGACAAATGGGTTCCAAACTGCTATATTCTCTGCTCCAACTCCACTGCAGTGATTAAGGACGAGAAGATAAAGCTAACACTCCTACTCTAAGCCGCTCTTTCCTTTGGTATAACAATGCCCATGACAAAAAAACCTTAAACTTCTATCCATCAGTTTTGCTCTGATTAACAGCTTAAGAGCATGAAACTATTTAGCAATCCAGAAAGGTGAACGCTGTACAGCATTTGTTAAGCAGAAAAAAAATATATATAATTGAATAAAGGATTAGTTTGAGGAGAGACAGGAAAGTAGGGATCGGGATAACAGTTCAAGTTTTTATTTTTTACAGTACTTCAACAAACAATAAAAGCCTTGAATAAATAGTTTCATAAGCTAATTTAAATAAAACACAGTATTCTAAACAGTTACCCACAGTCTGTAACAGTCCAAAATAATATTGACACAGTATTTTACAAAGACCTTTTTCACTATCAATCTTTTAATGTCACTCTTCCACCTGTTCTCCTTCTGAAAATGTTCTCCACACTGTGTTTTCAACAGTTGGTAATCAATGCATATATTCAATCCACATATATATAAATACATTTTTTCATTGAAATATTTTTCTCAGCACAGTTAAAAGGGAGACTTAATTATATCCATGTTTCCTAAAGCAAAGGCATATAGACACTGTGGGTGGTTCTTGAAAGCCTTCCCTCCCTCTTCTTGTGGTGGTCCCTAAGAATCTGGCA
Organism: Platyrinchus mystaceus; assembly: GCA_035041135.1. Taxonomy (NCBI): domain Eukaryota; kingdom Metazoa; phylum Chordata; class Aves; order Passeriformes; family Tyrannidae; genus Platyrinchus; species Platyrinchus mystaceus. The sequence goes on along the minus strand of JAWWLV010000121.1, from coordinate 70,609,331 downwards.
GCAGGAACAGCTTGCATATATGGCTACAAATGCTGAGTCTGAAAACCATATATCCTCTGTGTTCCCACGGCACAAAGCTCAGTTACGGATGTCACCATAGACAAGCGACCACCACAATTACCATGAAGCTTCCAGTTGAATGAAAAGTCATCGGAAAAGAGAAAACCATAAAGGAAAAAGGAAAAAAAAAATAAATTCAACAGATGGAGAAAAACAGAAAGAAAGAAGCTCATACTGATTGCGTTGCACTGACAAAAAGATGCAGCTGATGTCATCAATTATTTAATTTACTAAAGAAGGAGGTTAAAAACAATTTGAAAAAAGATCTAAATGACTTTGTAAAGAAGAGTAGAAAGTCAGAAAACAACTTGCTTCTCCAGTACCTATTATGTCTTTAAGCATATCTTTGAAAAGAGACTACATTTTTCCCCTTTATTCAGAAAAACTGAGATCTAAACTTTGATAACAGTGAACGAAGTCTGGAAATCCAGATATGAAAACATTTTCCATCATTTTCTATCATGCCTTTCATATTGTATTCTGTTTTGTTACAGTATCTTAACACCTTGGTCAGAATAAAGTAAAGATTAAGATAAAACATTTAAGTTTACATGAACAAAAATTAGAAGATAGGAAAAAAGGTCCAAAGAGGACTATTTTTAATGTCTGAACACAAACTATTTTTCCTTCAGAAACCATTTTAACAAGTTTTCTGTAGAAAGACTGTATTATCATAGATCTCACATGAAGTCAAAGAGATACTATGGTGAGAAGTATTAATTTTTTAGAGGATGGGACAGAACACTTCATGTTGATCACTGGGTTTTTCTGATGCTGCTCTATAAAATGGGTGATTTTGTAACACTCAGCTTGCCTACTTTCACATATGAATGAATTCCCCAGGGTAAAAAGAACTGAATTCAATTCCCAAAGGTGCAGTATTCAGCTGCCGAAATTACAATACTTCCTGAAGCACACTTATTCTCCATTCATCCTTTTAAGAATCAGGACTGTGATTTTTCACTACTCAGACCTGACACTAAAACATGCCCAGTCTGGACAGGAAGACAAAAGTCTCACAGAAGACAAAGGGAGATGAGAGGTAGGGAGTGATTATAAGCTGAATAATGATCAGTGTGCATGTGTAAAGAAATTAAGATTGTCCAGGAAGTCTATAGCTCTGACACCCTCTAAATTTCAAGTATTCAATCTCAAATGTAGACAACTACTTTAGCAAGAAAACATTTACACATAGTATCTCAGGTTTGAAAAAGTGCTTGCAAATTAAATTCTCCTACAGCCATATCTCCTCTGTATTTTGAAATGATGGAACATGTATTGACAGATGAAGGTTGTTAAACGCTGTGATCCAGCATCAGAGAGAAAATAAGTTGACTGAATGGAGACTTAAATAGCACAGACGTGCAGTGGTTCAGTAGTCCCAGCAGTTTAGTCCACTTGCTGGAAAAGGGAGAAAAACATCCTCATTATGGCTGCTAAGTTTCTACAGGCAAGGCACTATGAAGTCTGGTGGGTTAGCTGGTTTTTTAATAGCTCAAAGCTATATTAGAGCATGAACTTAATATGGTGCACATTACATCTGAATAATGAATGAGCGGACTAAGCCAAGCAAGAGAATAATCAAATTCACTTATTGGCTAAGCTGAATAATCAGTGAACAGAGTATGATGAACTCAAGCAGTCAAGTCTAAACCAGCACTGCTCTTCACACCTCTTTGCACTGTCTTTGTGTGCATGTTCCTCAGCAGTAAGAATCACTGCTGTCGCAGACATCCATCTTTTCAGGTCACTTTCCACTAATCCTAACCCTTCCACATCATCCCTATCATTTTGTTCTAGTTCTGCTTCCCGTTTCACTTTCCATGTTTTTTCTCTTTCCATGTTGCCATGCCTAATTTTCTACTTTGTATTCCTGTCTGGGGTACAGCAAACCCTGAATAGGTTTTCCTCAGTCTTTTATCTTACCATCTCCAGCTCCACCTGACCACCCATTCACCCGCAGTTTGTCATTCTGCCAGGGCAAACTGTCTTTCTTTTTAACTTCTGATTCAACTTGTTCCTCCAAATCCCTTATCCAAATCACTTGTCCAGAGAGATTTCTACTCCCCATTCTTTCACAGATGCCTTGCACAATCTTGCACAATGTTCCACAAGAATTGTTTCTTTTTCTCCCTCATCCTTTTATCATCTCCTATCCAACTTACTCTGTCCAGGTGTTCGCAGTTATTATGTCAGGTTTTGGCTTTTGCCCCAATCTCTTTCATCCTGTCACATTGTTTACAGTCGCTCTCCCCATCACATGTAATGATTCCCAGATCTGTCATTTGCTTCCAAATTACTTGTTCACTGCCTCTATGTATCAGTCTACCCCCATAACTCCTCAAGGGTTCATGTTATTTTCTGTATTTAGTTCAGACAGCTTTCCTTCTGTTAGATACCAAAAGAGGAGAACACTCAGAATACAAAGGAACAACGCTACAATAGAAAGCTGGATTACAGGAGAAAATCTGTGGAATTCTACAAAGCTCACATCCATGTGAGAGATCAAATTTATTAAACTCTTCAGTTTTTTAAGTTTTTCAGAAACTGGGCAGGTGCATACAGGAATAGACAAGCATATTCCCATACAAGGAAACCCGCCAAATTTCAAATCGCTCCTTCTAAGTTTTTTTAGCCTTTAACGAAGACGAAACAAGCAATTAGCACAGCATATTTCTGTTCTGATATTAAAGGCTGTTAGTTTTGTCAACTTCTGAAAAGAAGACCTGCTGATGGGAAGCACAATCACTGCTAGTCAAACAGAATTGCATTACATTCAGACTTTTAATAAAGGCAGTACCTAGCACATTTGCCACCTGCAGCTTTGGCAAATCCACTTTGTAAAAATTATCATCCACTATATACTGGAACAACTTTTGCATAAATGCTTTTTGAGTTTCTTTCATTTAATTTGTGCTTTTGACTGCTTTCCAAGTTAAAATGCATCCATCCTTCTCATTCATTTTTTTTAAACTCGCCCTGTACCTTTTCATTACTGTCTGTAGGATACTGACAGTTAAGTACTTGAAGATGGCTAAACTTGATTGTGCTAACATTCAAGTATATATGTGTATCTTCCCTTACCTTTTGGACAGTTAGCTAAAAGCATTACCTAAAACAATACTCCAAAATTTATAGTAGCTTTATGAAAATTGGACACATGGTTAGCAACATTTCATATTTTTCCTAACTTCTGTTATTTTTGGAAATCATTCCCATGTGTTAACAAGCATTAAATGGGGTAAAAACACACTTTGAGATTTCAGTCACTTTCTAAGTTTGTGATACTTAGAGAAATCCATGACAACTGTTTGATTTTGAATTACACAATTTCCGTGTGCAACAAAATCTTGCAGATTTTTCCTCTGGTTTCAAATTTTGTGCTTCACTGTCAAAAGACACTGATCCTACTCCAGTAAATTCTGTGCAAGATCTTCTCTAGAATATCATACATTTCTCAAAAGAAACTGTGATTTATTGACTGAAGGAAAAAAGAAGTTACTACTTTACAGGCACCTGTAAGACAATAGCAAGAACCAGATGAAAAACCTTTCGCATTAAAAAACTTTGATCTTAATTTGCAGAGTACATTACTTTTACATTCATCCCACCTAAAAAGTGTATCAGAGTTCCAATAGTTGTAATCTTTCAGGCTAAAATAACATTCAGAAACGCTTGTTTTCTGAATGTGCTGATCAACAAATGCTATTGTATGAAATGATATAATGCTACATGACCTAATTGTTATCTTGACACACAATACTACTTAGTAATCATACATATAGTATTATATACTTGTAGCAATCTCTTACTGGTACATTTTAAAATGCTGGACTTCAACAGGGAAAAAGGTATTCTGAAAACATCTTCAATTTCTATCAGTTTTGGAGTTTTACATATCAAAAGTTTTTGCAATACAAAATTAAAGGTAACAAAACTTCTGCTGATGATTTAAGAATTTTTTTTCTAAAGTGCAGAAAATAACATGTGAATGTTTTCATTAAAAACAGCACAACAGCAAAGAAGTAGATCAATTTTAAAATGAAACTTCCAGTGGTTAATTTTCAGGAGCGGCTAAGGAATCAGCCTGATCCTCTCAAAACAGTGCAGATGATGCAGGGCACAATAAAGAGCCAGGAAGGAGTGAAATCTGAAACTCTGGTACTGAGGATTAGTTCTACCTCCAAAATACCCATATTAAAAAATAAAACCACACCAAAAGAAACAATAAATCAAACAGGAAAAAAAAAAAAGGTCTTATCGGACAAAAGTTATTTCTGCAGTACCTTCAGGGGCGATAGCACTAGGACACACATCTTTTAGCAGGTCTCCCAAAGTATGCAACTGCCCTCCTGAAGCAATCGGTCGAAACAGCTTCTGTATAAAAGGTCTCTCTGTTGTTGCCTGTTTTAATAACAAAGTTAACAAAAACAACAATTTAAGGATTGTGCAAATATGGAGTATTACCATTTAAGACAGGTAGAAGATATAGGACAGAACGAAAGACTGCAGGAAAAGAAACATCTAGAATTTCCCCATTCCCTTCCCTGCCTTGCATTTCATTCATATCATGAAATGCAGGGGAGTTTTTGTTTATTAACAATTGCAAGTAAGCTGTCACCCCAGAAAAAAGTGTGAAGATAATTTATAGACAGTGTCATGGATATAAAAGTGTTAATTATTATTATTTTTTTTACATTAGAAAACCAGTAAACCTTCTGTTATGGGAATATGATCTGCTTAAACAAAACATTTTAATACATTCTTTATTTAAGTAAAACAAGCAGCAAGCACAAGCTTAAGAGTTCAACATACACCTATGTTTTGCCAAGTCAAAGCAACACTGTAACAAATATCCAATATTTTTTGCAATAGTCTGTCTTACTCCTTCTAGAAGAACATTAGGCACTTCCAGTAGCAAACAAGTATGCTTAGAGGTCAAGACAGGTGAACTTTTTTCCAGTAGATTTTATGTTGAAAATTTCAAACTATTTCAGCTGCAAGAAACAGTACAACTAAAAAAAAAAAAAAAAAAAAAAAAAAGAAAAAAGAAAGTATTGTGCTTTGACAGACAACCTGCCTACTTAAAAAATTAGTCACACGTATAGAACATATATGCCCCACTTCTGCTGCAGATATACAAAGGAATTCAAAATGATTTCAACTATGGATTCTTCAGTTTAACACCATTCCCCCTTGTTCTATAATCCACATGTCCTTGTAAAAAAGTCCCTCTCCGGCTCTCTTGTAGGCCCCTTTAGGTACTGGAAGGCTGCTGGGAGGTCTCTCCAGAGCCCTCTCTTCTCCAGGCTAAACAACTGGAACCCCTTATTCCCCATAAGCCTTAGCATAGTTTCCAGAAGGATCTGCTCCATGATCTTGCTGGGCACTGAGGTTAGACTGAGCGGACTGTAGTTCCCCAGGTCTTCCTTGTTTACCTTTTTAAAACTGGGGTGACGTTTCTCTATGTCCTCAGGGTAGCAAAATCTGGATACAAACAGTGCTAATGAAATGTCTGAACATTTGAAAAATTATGGCAAGCACACAGCCAAGCAGGATCCACCTCAGATAGATCCACACTTGAGAAGTGAACTCTGGCACATTATACTGAACAAATGTACTTCCACTACACTAAAAAACCAACCCCAAAACAAAAAAAACCAAACAAACAAAAAAACCAAACCAAAAGAAACAAACAAAAAAAAGGCAACCCCCTTAAAACATTGTTATAGCCAAAGCAATTTGGTATCAAGTTTAATTTTAAAAAATAATGAGGTATTCACAGAAGTCTAGTCATAACTCCCAAGTGCTTACCATCTGAAGTACCAGAAGTGGAAATAAACACTAGAAGTATGCAGGCAAAGGTTGTTATCATCATCAGACTTGTAAGACAAAAATTTCCCTAGTGTGTACTGCAGTTTCTCATTTCTTATTAATAAATTATGATCAGTTTTTTCCCTAGTTATAACAGGGAGGGAAAAAATGTGAGGGAAAACCAAAAAAAAAGCCAAAGATATATTTTCTCAGGTCTCCCACATAGCTGCTGATTGCTGCAAGACAATATCCTTAGTTGCTATCATGAAACATTACAGAAAATGAATTCAATCTCGTATTTTAAGTGTTAAGCAACACAGATGTGGTAATGTAAATAAAAATCACTGGTCTTCATCAATGTTAAAATGATAAAAGTAACTGGATGTTGTTTATACAAAGACTGTGGTTCACAAATCTAATCCTACAGGGACAGTATTACCCCAACATGCTTACACTTCTTCCATCACATGCAGCAGATGCCTTCTACATTAAAAGAGTCAAAAGAAAAGTCCCATCCTACAATCCACAATATTTATAGGATAACTTTCCAAAGTAGCTTAATCATACAAGAGCATAAATAATTTTAGAAAAATCTTACCATCACCCTTTTTCAAGTGTAGGAATATAAGCACAACTTGACTATAGCTTTCTACTCTAGTATTCCTATCCCTGGAAGTGTTCCTGGTCAGCCTGGATAGGGTTTTGAGAACATATTCCTGCCCAGGGCAGGGGGATTGAACTAGACGACCTTGGAAAGGTCCCTTCCAACTCAAACTGTTCTACGATTCTTTTTACTACAACACATGAAGGAATAGCCACCATGAATAACTGCTTACATAATGTTGTGTTTTGTACAGTATTTGCTTAATCAATCATGCAAAAAAAGTACTACCTGTAATCTAACCCACAAAGACATTGCTGCACAACTGCTAACTGATAATTATTTTACATAACCTACATCAGACCTAAAGCATGTATTCATACAGTACCCATAGTTTTTCCTACTAAAATTATCATAGCTTCAACAGAATGTGGTGCTTTTAAAATGATTTTATTTTACAGTCTAACCTCCATGTAACTGTGAGCTGTTCAAAAGATTATGGATGCATTTGCAGGACACAACAGGTGAAAATCAATCAGTAACTGCTGACATCTACAAAGGAAATGGCTTAAAGTATATGAGCATATGAAGACAATCACCTGACCCAAAAATTGCATTTTTGACCCAAAAATTGCATTTTACACTGATCATGTCCACCATTTAGTATCAAATTATTAAATTTATATGAAAGCAAATATTCATCTCTAAATTAACATACTTTCTAGAAAGCTGGACTTAACTGCAACTGCAATTTCTCATTTTTCTACATTATTGCATAGCACCACAAATCACATTCTTTGCAGAACAAATGAAAACTTTACTCTTTTTTTAAGCAAGTTTAAACCATAACAGTGATAGGACAGTGACAGTGAAAACAAATTGCACCACAGGGAGAAAAAAGGCTAAAATTACCTATTCAGGTATTGTGGCATTGACAAGAGATATAGGTGAGGGTAAGTTTTAAGATGCCCTTTAAGGCAGTGTAAAGCCTCCCAGGATTAGAGACAAGCTATACAGTTACATACTGTGCTGACAATTTTAACTTTTTTTCCCCTATCATCCTGACAAGAAAAAAAAAAAAGTTGTCAGCCTGCCTGGTCCTTTTCAGAATCAACAGAACATCAAACACTGCATGAAATCCACAATTTAATTAGTCAGATATTTTATACAGGATGCATCTTAAAATGAAAAACATAACTCATGAACTGCTAGGTTTTAATCTGGAAAAATCACAGTTACCAGTATTTTCATCTAGAGGAAGGGATTTGGATTTTCTGCCTAAACATTCAGCTGCTATTCAGTATTCAAGCAAATAAAAGTCACTATACATATTGAATCCACAAAGTAAAAAAATAATTTCTTACAATTCCCACATGTGCATAAGCTGGCAGCCTAAAACTGTAAAACTTGAGACTTCCCTACATACTCCATCATATTTTCAGTAACTTGTCAAGTTCATAGTCTGTGCTATTTTGTAATGAACCACTTTACACTAAAAAAAGCCTTCCTAATTTCATAGAACCATTTTGTTCAAACCAATTTAAACTCAACCAAGAAGTTTTAAAAAGAATAATAAGAGTTTGCATAATAATGTAAGTTATTTCATAAAAAAGGGACAATTAACTACTCCTTGAAAATAAAATTTTATTAAATATTTGCTCAATTTTTTTTCCATATTTTTAGAAGATGCCTTCTACTTTGTAGAAATGTTTTCAATTAAAAATCTCAATGCACAATGTAAAAGTGACTAGCTGAAAAGGTGATGAATTGCTGTAGTCATGGAACCATCAGAATACCATGGCTGTCCAAAAACAAGATACTGCAAATCCCCATCTGAAATACTGCTCTTCCACTGGTGCTGAAATGCTGTTTATCTGCTGGCGTTGCTGGGTGGGTACCTTTGACTTCTTTTTGCTTAATATTGGACCAGAATCACTGAGTACTTAATTGTGAAGAAGGCACAAGCAATGTTGTTCTTGTTCTTGTTGTTTTGTTTGGTTGGTTTTGCTTTTTGGGTTTAATAAACTGTCTCTTTCACAAGGGTGATTTTCAGCTGAATGAGCTAAAGTACACACATAAAAATGATCTCATTTTATCTATTTGAAATGTCACCTTTCAAATTTTATCAGTATTTTTCGAGCTTCTATTACAAGAGGCATAAAACATGACAATGTGATATTCCTTTATCCTGTAATCATTGTTCCTCTTCTCTTCTTCAAATCTTCCAAGCAATAGAGGGCTTCTCCCAGACACCCACTGCTTTTTGCTATATCTTTGATAAATTTTCTATTTCACTTTACTCTTCAAGATGTTAGGACTGGAACAACATTCAAAAAAAAAAGACTGCTTCTAGTATTTCTTTAATTAGCCTCTGCAAACTCAAAGTAGATGCTCTAGGTGTGATTTTGTGTGCTTTGAATAAGCACTGCTTTTGTCATCATTCAAGATTTTGAACTGCTTATCTGCAACATCACTGTTCAGAGAATAAGGTACATCTCATTATAAAATAAAATCAATTAATTTTTTTTTTAAATTAAAGAACTAAGTAATGCTTTATATGTCCAACATATAACTAAAAACCATAGGACAAAAAGGAGTATAAAAATGCCCAACACATCTATCTAGAATTCCCACAAAATCAAATCACTGACAGCATGTGCTCTGGGTTGCAGAACAAGTTGTACAATCAACATATATAATAAATCAAATTACTTGGTTTTCCCAAATTCCATTTTAAATTGCTCTAATAAATTATCTAGTTCAGTGGTTATAAAAATTACAATAGATACCTGATTGTAACCTATGGGAAAAAAATGAGTCCTTTCACTTTTACTTGAATTTGTACTAAAATTAGTATTAGAATTTCTTCATTTATGTTATAAGAAGGAAGCTTTGGTTTCCTTATGAAATCAAAAGTGTTTATGGTGATGGACAGGAACTTTATACTCCCTAGTATTTTTAAGAGGCTTGAAACAACAAAAGCAAAAGAAGATTAAACAAACAGGCTACACTTTATACATTTAATTACACTAACAGCAGTCACCTAAATTAGTAGTGCAGAAGTATATGGAAGCTTAAGATAATTCTATGAATACACACACATATGGATATTAATGGTCATGACAAATGTGTACTTGGATACATCTTTAAAACTTCTTAGATGAGGAGGCAATCATCCTATCAATCACAGATATCAAGGAATCACACTATCAAGTGAAAATTCTGTTATTCTTGAAAGCACTCCTAACAGTATTACACAAACTGGAAATTTTTGGGGTTTTGAACATTAATGATCACCGTTCTAAAAGCAAGGACAATTATATGATGTGTTCTCTCAGTGGAAGCTTTAACAGTCCATAACAACGGCCACCATAACATGTGGCAAATATTATGTCAAGAATTGATGCAAGTAATAATGCCAAAATTATCTAGTATCTTAGTCAAGACTGCAGTCAAATGAAAGCCACAATTAGAATTATAAACACATCTGGAATAAGGTTAAAATGTTATGTCATAGGGCTTATTAAAGTTACGTCTAGACAATAATATTAAACCATTTTTGATCATGAATGGTTAAGGATTATCCTCCTAATCACGCGTGGGCAACAACTCATGTCTTCCTTGAAGCCTTTCTTTGAACAGAGCACACTGTATGAAGCAACTGCAGTTCTATCCTAACTTTCTACACAACTAACAATAGTTTAGCATTATTATAAACCTACAGAGAAATACAGCAACTATTTCAGTTCATTCTCCCATACATTGTTGGTGGCCATTACTTGCTCATCTTTAAAAATATTAAAGTACCATTCAAAATATCACCCTTTTCCATATTATGTAAACTGGCAGAGAATGCTTTCTTACAATCTTTTAGAAAAAGCTTTCTGTAATAGCAACGAGTAACTAGAACCATCTAAAAGCTCTGAAAGTTAAAGTCCTGCATGTTCTACTAACCTGAAAAAAATGCCTAGTTAAAAAGCAACCATTAACAAATTTGTGATTTAAAATATAATGGGATGAGTACATTGCAACACTTCAGAATAGAAGACATTGTTTCAGTTTCTATAACTGTTTCTAAAGATGTATCATGTTGCCCACACTGATTTTGTGTTCAGAGTATATCCTGATATTCAGACAGGTATTTATACACATTGATGAAATCTCCTTGAACCTTTTCTTCTCTAAGCTGAACAGTCCCAAGTCTCTCAGCCTTTTTTTCTTCTCATATTAGATGCACCAGTCCCTTAATCACCATAGTGGCCCTTTACTGGACTCTCTTCCTGTAGCTCCATGTCTCTCTTGCACTGGGGAGCCCAAAACTGGACTCCAGGTGTGGCCTCGCCAGTGCTGAGTAGACTGGAAGGATCACTTCCCTCAATATGCCAGCAACTTTCATCCTAGAGCAGCCCAGGATACCACTTAGCTTTCCTTGTCATAGGTCTCACTGTAAACGTCCTGTTATACCCGGTGGATCATTTTTAGCAAGAGCATGTACTGTCAAAAGTTCTGTTACCAATTCCATACAAAAAGTTGCAGAAGTACCACTCAAAATACCTAACAAGCATGGCTGAATCACATTCTGGCTGTCACCTGGTGACATTAAATCCATTAAATTGTCTTGTGCAGGTAAAGCAGCACTAAATTCTCTGAACAACTGAATTTGCATTATTTAATCTCGGTTGAATTGTACAGATCCTAGAAGCAGAAGGAGCAGTGAAGAGTACAATACTTCATACACCACTCTCAATCTACTTCAAACTATTAAATTCAATAATTATCCTTAGTTTTCTACAGTTATGATTAACTAGAAGGAACTCCTATGTTCAAGGACAGCTAATTTTCCAGTATTTGTTAATTTTTAATGTATTCCTAGAATATGGTGTCATATCTCAGTTCCTTATAGGTTTGTTCCATCCCACATTTACCTGTATAGAATTTGCTTTCAGTCTTCTAAAAAGTGCAAATAGAAGTCTTGGCACTTTCCAAAATCCTGAACACTTCCTGTATTTTCTAACCCTCCACTTTGTACCTATTTTACATAAAAATAAGCAAAGTATAAATAAGATAGCATATTGATATTGAAAAAACAAAACAGATACTTCTGTGACTTTCATCTATGGAGAGTTTTGCATCATCATTATAGGCCAGGCTTTGTTCTACTTTTATTCCCAAGCAATAGACACTGCTTATGCTGCACAGCCACAGGAATAACCCTCAGAGACGACATTCCTCATCTCTCTGAAGAAACTAATTCCATATCTGCTTGTCCCCTATTTCTGAAAGCAAAGCAGTTCACCAACTGGGGTGTTAGGTGCTTTGGTTTTTTTGATTTTGCTGTTACAACAGAGAGCCAATCTCAGAGAAATACAGTTCCAGGTTTTAATTGTCAGGTAGGCAAAGTCCTTTTGCTACCAAAGAACAACCTGACCACATTTCAAAGTATGTGGTGAAAAGTGGTAAATAAATCAGTTTGTGTTGACTAAACCAAGTGAAATGGAGAAGTCAAATGATCAGCTTTAATGATCAGAAGAAAGGTAGCAATATAATAAAGAGCACTGCATTTACAAGATCTAATAGTAATTATACGCAGAACTAACTCAACTGAATTACTGCTTTATTCACTGTCTTCATCACAGCCTCTCAATGTATTCATATTCTCAAAAACTAACATTCAAAGCTGAGGTAAAAAAAGTGCAATTTTTTTTTCCTAACAAATTTAGGATGATATACAAATCTACAAGAGTACTATTTTAATAAGACAGGTAAGGGAAATAGAGCCACAAGAACTCAAATCTCACAGTTTAAATTCAAACTTGTAGCATGATCATTTGCATAAACTTATTTATATCAAACTTCATTATCATAAGATAATTCAAAGAAAAAACAACTAATGAAGAGTTTTATAGAAAACCGATTTCCTAAAAAAGTAACTACCAATTTGCAATTAGGGAGTGCATATGACATTTGGTAAGATTAAGGCATTTGCAAATTAGGAACAGACAATTTTTTTTTTAACCAGAAGTGTTCATTATTTCATTGGAACTCAAAATGTACTCTGACTTGACAAAAAAAAAAATCTATAAAAGTGTTTACACAAATTAATTTCGTACCTACTAGGATTCTACTTGTTTTTTTACACACCTAGGTCCTTCTGAGATTTAAGAGTATCCTATGTATGTTAAGATAAAAAAAGATTTAAAAAAAAAAATACTACCCAGCTTTTCCCAATATGCAGAATACATCCCTAAATTGCTTTAAACTAGTTATAATGTAATTCAGAACCTCAACAAACTATTTTTCATACAAGCAAAACTACTGTATTCATTGTATACAAGCTCCACCTACATTAGACTCAGAAGGCTTGCTACAGCTTCTGCTGACAATCCTGAGCTAGCCTGAAACTACCCAGCTTGGTAACAGCTCAACCATGGCTCAGAGAAGTGACCCAAATCGAGGTTTTACAGCCCCATCTCTTCTGCATCTCCTTCCCTGAGCACTGTGCAACTTGTACTATGGCTTTGAACTAGGCAGATAGACAGTTTTACAGACAACTTGGGCATATTTATGGAAACTTTAGTCACATTTCTGACAGCAAATACAGTTTATAACCTCAGAATTTTTCTTTTAAACTCTGACAGCTCCAGCTCCCATCCTGTACCAAGATTCTTAAAGGCACAAGGCTGATCTTCCACACAGGTTCCTTGAGTCTCTTAAGAGATCTGCATGGGCATTCCTTAACACCGAACATGTTAAAAAAAAGTCATCTTTAACAGGGCTGGTTTGAGCTAGCCATTTCACTGTGCACTTAGTTGGATAAGAAAAGCTTATGCAATTCTGGAACCTCAGCTGTGGTCACATTGACCTTCAACTGAAGGTGACACCTAGTCAAATTGCTATTACTTTCAGCACAGAAAAAAACAATCCAGTTCAGAAAACAAGAATTTACAGATCATGCTGCCCACATGCAATATCTGACAGACGGGTTTCTTCCTTCCCCCCCCCCCCCCCAGTTATGAGGCACTAGGAAAACAGCTTTAAAAACTTTCAAAGCTTTTAAACTTTCTCATTCATAGAGCTATGAAATAATTTAAACCTGGTGAAAGTGTGTTACTGTTTCTTTAGTGCTGAACCATCAGTTATTAGAATAAATCATTCTGTGTACTCAACTGATGATGAACCAGAGTCCATTTGTTTCTCTTCAGCACAGAAATTAATCTGAGCCCAGCTGTTACACAAAATCAATCACCATTGCACACAATTTTCCTATTTGCTCAAAATTCCTCCTTGTAAAAGGAAGTTTTCAGCAGGTCCTTTATAAAAAAATAATTTTGAATAAATAATAAAAAAGTTAAATAAGGTATTGCAACCAGGTCTGTTAAAGAGCACTTTATACTAAACAACAAAAAGCTGAAACTTGCTGTGTTGTGTTGCCCTCTTCAGGTTGACGGGTCAACTAAATTTTCTAGTTCTTTTGCTTGAAGAGTCATTACATTTCAACTTCTTTCATAAAAGTTTTCAGATTTGAAGTGTCAGGTAGCAGCTAACTTCACCTGTATTCCACCAGTGCTTGAAGTACTTTTGGTCTAATATCCTATCAACTATACATTTAGCCTCTATGTCTCCCTAACTTCAACACTAATCTTGAGAATTATCAAAATATCAGCTAGAGTTTGAAAAGATGACTAAAAATCCAACTTCAGCAGTGGTAAGCAAGAGGCTTAAGGAACTCAGTTGACTCTGCTTACCAAAGAAAACTGAAGCTCCTGAAATCATTCGGCAAGTGAACTTGGGAGGTCAGAAAGTCAGGTGACTTTAAAGTGGTGTAAGGCAAAGAGAATCTTAGAAACTCAAGACAAATTCAGACTTGAAATGCAATGGAGACTTTTAACAATAACCTACTAACATAACAGGGTAGATTCATTATTACTTGAAAACTTTATAGGTGGGCCCAGTATCTTTCCAAGCAATCTGTTTTGATCAGTTTTTTAATAACTGTCATAACATGGGCCAAACTGTGCTGCTGATTTGCATACTTTTAATAGGCTTTGCAATTGATTACCTGAGCTCTGCCAATTAGTGTGGGAATATGAATAAAACAACTTTCAATTGCTTGGAAATGGCCATGCTAGAGTTCTGATTCATTTATTGAGACAGATATTAATAATGTCTTAAAATATTTTATTTCCCACTCCCACTTTGCTATTTTTAAAGGACAAGTAATAGTAAACAACTAAGTCTATTTAGACATCTCCATACTGCAACTTTGACAGAAAGAGCAAAGTGTTGCATTCAACTGATATATAAGTATGGAGAATTTCACTCATGTTACTCAGGAAGATAAACATCATAACAATTTGTGATTCTACAACTTAATCATAACATGGGACTAAGGATAGGGAAAACTGTTGAAAGTTAAGGCCTACTATGTAATTAGGCAATAAAATTAAGAAACTACTCAAACCCCTCCAAAAATAGAAGCAAAGGAAATGCTCATTCCAGTACCATGGCATTTCCTAGTACCCAAATAAAGGAATAAGCAAACAAACAATCCCAGATCACCCCCCTTTGGGCTGGCAAACACACAACAGCCAACCTGCCTCAGGCCCATTGCAACTCTAGAAATCTAAACTCAGAACTTGCCATGGAGAGATTTTATGCATTTTCTTTCCCATACTTTTGTCATTTTATTCCCAAGAATGAAATGCTGTATACAACTTTAAAATCCGATATACTCATAGGGCAGACTCCAGAGGAAAGGAGGAAGATTGACAGGGAGAGAGCAAGTGGGTGAGCATGCCATGGGCAGACAGCAAGATACCAAAACTGGGGGATGAGTGCGAACTAAGTGTACATTTACTGAGACTCAGAGCGCTCCTGTCTGCAGCGTAGGACAGCAGACAGAGGTTCATCACAGTAGTCACTATCAGCACGTAGAAACTCCTCTCCAGTGCCTGACTAATATGCCCTGTCACTGTGCCCGGAGACAAAGACTGATGAAAACTTCCTGCCATCTATCAGTCATATAGTTTGTTCAATTAGACTGTGCAACATCAGCTGGTCTTAAAAACATGGGGGAAAATTCCAAAAGTCAAACTAGCTGTAGTCCTGGACATGAAAAGCAACACTTAAATTCAGAATATACTCAAAACATTACCATTATTTTCTCTCTTGCTACTAAAGAACAAGTGCAAAAAGCAGTCTATTCAACAGTATTGTCAGACAAAGAGGCAAAAAAGGTTTTGTGCACCTGTCAAGTGAAAACAAAGCAGTTTACACCTCTGAAGGGATGAAGTGGGGAACTTTTTTTTTTTTTACATATCAAAGTAAGTGTCACAAAAATATAATCACTATTTTTAACCTGTCTCTGGTAGAAAAAGTTTCCACTTAAGTCAAAGTTTCTTCTGGTGCAAGTTCCATATGACACAGTTAACAGAATTAGACAGCTGGCAATAAAATCTCCAAGATATCTAAGTTAACTTAAAATTGCAAAGTATTTGATCCTTAGCGATACTCAGCCTTTTTCTTCATCATCTACAGCAGATCAGGATTCTGGTCCAATCTTAGCTGCTATACTTAGAAGAGGTGCTGGACAAGGGTTTTTAAAATTACCTGTGGTTAGTTTAGTTCTGACTTACCCAAGTACAATGCTCGTATTTTTGCCATCTCCTTCTCCCACACACTCCATCAGATTTGGTCACCACAGGAGGTATGATTCATATTACACTTTAGAAATGTATTTTAATAGACAAGCTTTACAATTGAAAGAGCTTTTGAGCTTTTAAAATATTCAATCCTTCACTGAAAAACACATCAGATCACTTTACTGAACGCATTTTTTTCTGCAGCAACTTTGCTGAGTCACATTTAACTGCTACTAAGACTAATTTTTTTAATGGATGTCATAATTTAATACATTTCTTTGACAGAAAACAAATTCATCCACCTCATGTTGACAAAGAACAAGCTAGACAGTTCCCTTCACAGACTTTTCTTCAAATAATTTGGAGCAATGGAAGGTATGGAGATAAGAGGAGGAAGTCTCCCTACTGAAAGCAATGCCTAGTCATTTCCTGCCATCCATCTGTATATCCTTAAGTATTTACAGGAATACCATGTGACGACACACAGGGAATAAACATCCACTGCAATACAAACCCAGGTTAAATCAGATATTTATGTAGGGATATAAAAGCAATCTATTAGAATGCAAAGCTGACTTCTACCAGCACTATTGGAAATTAAATGCATTCAGGGTAGGGGTTAAATACATCTTAAGAACATTTTAGAATCAGTTACTTCTACATATGAAAGTCTGTCACTAAGTACTGTAAAATTCCATTAAAACTACAGGAATTAACTCCTTGTTTGGAAGTAAATTATAATCTCACCCTTCCTAAGACTTTCTGAAAATTCCTTTAAATACGTAGAGCTGTAATCAGCACACAAACCAACAAACCAAACAAAAAAAGCTAGAAACACCTGCATCCACTTTTTTAAAAAGAGGAACATGACTAAAAATATTTACAAATACTAAGAGCAGCATTACTGAATATAATATAAACCAACCTTTCCAAAGGCTGTCTCAGCATCATTTTATTTGTCTTTGGTCTTCTATTCTTAGGTATTTTGGGTTTGAACTACAGCAAGTAAGGGTTTCCAATTGAAAAGATAATGAGAATCAAGACAAGTATTACTGGCTAAAGGGATAGATTTTACCAAATTAGATTCTTCTTCTTTTTTTTTTCTAAAGCTTTACTAGCATGCAATCATTTGATATCAATGAAAGCCTCCCTCATGCCTTAAAGGTCTCCAACCCATTCAGGCAGCAAACCCTCCATTTTGCAAACCCATTTATGTGATTTCTATGAAAAGACGTACAAAAACTCCACACCTACCAGAGAACAAGCAAATAACTTAGTCATCAGCCAAACAAAATGCCGTGAGTACTATTTTTCCTGATACATACTTTTTGATACTTATACAAACCTTGCCATCTGCTATGATCTCTGACAAACTAACGGACTTCTGTCCTCAATCTAAAGTTTCATTATGACAGTAAATGTCTTACATGTAATGTTAAAAGTTACTTCTGTCGCACTGCAAGACTGTATAGGTTTCTAGGGTCATTATAACCTGTTATAAAGTAGCATCAGGCTATTCAGTACCATGAATAAGGACCTTCTTTTGATAGCTACAGGTGTAAAATCTAAGTAGAAATAGATTAAAACATTCCAATAGAGCACAACTGTTTAATTTAGAGAGAGGCTACATGAGTTTTGTACAAGCTTTTAACCACACATAATTCTGAACTTCACTGTGACCTTAATGTTATAAAAACTGAGGGGATGTAAAAAAATTGTAAAGATTCCAAGGAACGTCTCCAAATAAATTGCTGAGAAAAACTAATGCTGGTGTATTAAAACAGAAAAAAACCCAACATTCAAAGCTATGGATTGGGTTTTAAGGTATACAATTAGAAGACAAAAATAAGAACCACATGCAAGACCTAAGCCATTACTTTCACTTTAAAATGACAAGAAGAAAAGAGGCCTATACAGTGGTTGAAGGAAAAGTGTTGCTCCCAAAGTGTTTGACTGTGATCCTTCAGACGGCATTTTGCATCCAAAGCACTCTTCATAGTTAGCAGTTATTTTCAATAACATACTTAGATTTTGGGGTTGTTTTTTTTTAAAAAAAACCAGACAAACATTATCTATGCCAGCCTTAACACATTCTCAAATGTTACACACTGACAACATGATGAATGGTTATTACCTATTAGAATAAACATAGTCTGTTTTGTTTGTTAATTCATGCAACATAAGGGTTCAGCAAAGATGAGCATACAAAGTTTTACCGTAATGTTAGAAAAGGAAACATGTAATTCTACAAACAAATTATTATATATGACACCTCAGTGGAAGCCTTTTGTAAAAGTGTCTTTATTTCATTGTCTCCTACCTGATAAATTCTAAATGGGATGTATCGAAATCCATTATCTTCTGGAGGATACTCCATGAGTTTTCGATTTATTGCCCAAAACTGCTCAAATTTATCTGTGAAAGTGAAATTAAATTTTGTTAATATTAGTAACATATATTCTTTTTCAGCTAAAAAAGGTAAATGAGACATAATTGGAACAACATGCAAACTTTTCTTACAGAATTTTGACCTATCTTTGAATTTATTTCCCCCACATTTCTCTTCCCTATTTTGCCTGAAGCTAAAGGTAGATCATCTGCATTCTCCTATGAAAACAGTCATGTGGCAACTGATTAAACTGAAAGAGAAAGCAACTTGAATTCATATCTTATCTCCCACTGTTAAGGAAATATTGAGCCTTAAATTATGGATTTCATTATCTCAATTAACAGTGCCTGTTTCTCCACTCCCTGCTGCTACTGGTCTCCACACTGTCTCACAAATTGTTCTTAACTACAGATAAACAACAGGTGTAAAGTATAGAGAAACTAAAGCAGGAGAAAAACTTTCTGAGGCATTTACATTTGGATATGTAAATCTTAAAAAATAATCTGCAACAATGTAAGATGAAATCAGAAAATATACTGCCAGATTCATGAACACAACCCAAAAGTAAAAGTTTATGCTTGAAACACAATTTTGTTATTATCCAAGTAACTAGGTTTAGTAAAATAGCCTGAGGCAGCACAACATTTCATCCTGTTCAGATATTAAAAGAACTGAATAGTTTATTATGTTTCAAATGTATGGAGAACAGCATAGGTCTAAGAGTAACAAAGGTTTTTATACATGCAAAGCAATTATTCAAACCAAGCAAACAACTAATATCAGAAGTGATAGAAAGGAACACGAAGAGCTAAGATGAACAGAGCTGTTGCTAGTCTTCCTGGAGAATGCAGCTTTATACAAGGGGAAAAGCAAAAGATCAATTTCCTTATAGGCCCTAACTCTCCAAGACACCAAAGTGGGTGTTTCTTCAGATGGAGCACACAGTCTCCAATTTTCCCTCTTTGGCACAATGTTCAGCCAAGTCTCAAGAAGCTGGGCCACATACCCAATGAGAGAATTCAGCCCCCCTGAAGCAAGGTGAAATTCAGAAACCTATTCACTGGACAAAGGTTCTGGCTGCTTCCAAAACTGCTGATAAAAATTGAAGCAACTGGACAAAACAAAAGGAGTTTGAGATTTGCTTCACTCAAGCATACAGCACAGATGCCTGTTAGTGCACTAAAGGGCATAGTTTAATATATATTGCAGGGTTTATAACACACTGCTTTTCCTGACTGAATGTAACACAAGGTAAGAATTTCCAAGAAACTGTAAACAAACTCCTGCCAGGTATTCTGTAGGAGCATTTCCTGATACTTATCTCAGAAAGTACTTCCACACCCTTGTTTCCTGATTAACAGCAAGTGCCTCTTGACAGGCCCTTACCTGAGCTGCAGTCAGCACCACCATACAGGCACCTGCCCTAGATGACGAGCTGCCTGCACAGGGTGTTACCCCATAGCTCCCTGGGCTGGCAAGTTTAGGAAGTGGCAGTGACAGTGACAACCCTGGAACAGAATGTACTCAAGCAATCCTGCATTTGGGAACCCCAGCCTACACAGTCAGAGGTTTAGCCTTACAATGTCCAACACAAAGAATGACTGCCTCCTCCTCAGGAACTCTGTCAGTGCAAAAGTGAAGATTTAGCACAATTCTTTCTTCCTTGGAGACAGCACTGAGAACAGCTTACAGCTTTCACTGTAAATGTGTGGACAGGCATCCTACAGTAGGCATTGATCGATTTATACTTCTGACTATACTCAGTTGATAAAACTGTTACCGTGATACACAAAACAAAACAATTGAGGCCTACTTAAGCTACTGAGCTTTAGCAGACCTAAATAAGGTATCTACATATTTGGATATATCCTACTTATAAAAACAAAACAAACATAAAAAAATAAAGCAAACAAGTCAGTCTCTGAAGGACAAAAATAGTTAAATGGTAGTGTGCAATTAACTCACTTCCGATCCTCAATCCAGCTTCCTTACCTCCCAGAAAGTATGCAGGTAATTTTATTTAAGGCAGGAAAATTTACAAATTTGTATTTCTCAGATTATTCTCTGAACACTCAGACAATGCTTAAGACAATGTATTGTTTAAATTTCTCATAGTTTCTGTAGTTTCCAAATATAACAGCAATAAATCTGCAAGACTTGAATGATGAACTTGCTGCATTTTGTAATCAAGTATGTTTTGTCAACCCACCTGATATCCCAAGAATCAAAAACTTTCTAATAAATCAGCTGAACATAGTGGAGTCAGACACTGTGTGTAAAGCACTATCTGAAGACCTCTAAGTTAATTCATCCTCATAACCTTACATTGCTGTCCTCCAAACATCTCCCCAGGGATACAGCATTTTTACTACAGGAAACCGAGTTGGATGTAAGAAAACTAAGCCAAATCTTCAAAGCAAGAAGCAGAAAAGGCTATCCAGTCTACATACTGATATACATGATCTGGCAAGAGCTTTAATCAGCAGAGTTCTGAATGCCAGAATCCTAAAACTCAAAAAATACAAAATCCAAAAATAACTGCTTTTCACAGAATCCTTAAGCCTCACAGCTTAAAATAAACACACAAATGTCTTAAACACACAAAATCCCCCCAGCCCCCTAGAAAATATAAGTGAAAGGACTCATCACTCTCCCATTTTTGTTTATCAGAACCCCCTGTTTATGCAAAACAGACACCAGGAAGCTATTAATGCTATGATGAGCTGTAAGAACTAATCAGTTCATTGGCTAGACAGGACAAAGACAGAAGGTGCTGGCCGGAACTTTGACAATCAAAACAAAACTGAGTTTTCATCAAGCCAGTAAACAAGGAAGAGTTCTCAACCTATCAGCAAAAGCACTTTACACACTTGTCTCCCTCCCTCCTGCTCCCTCATGAAAAGCTTATGCAGTCTGCATGATATCTAAACTGATTACTTTTTGTTTTCCACAAACCATCAGTTTTCAAGAAAGTGCTTGATCGAAGTGTTAGAGAGTTTCTGTATTAGCAAAAACCAGTACTTGCAAAAGACAGATGTTCATATCTGAATAACAATATTTAAAGTAACAACAATAAGATTCAAACAAACAAAAGTGAGATTACTGACAATATAAAAGTTTCACATGACTCCACTAATATTTCTTAACCAAGAGATGATGGTTGCTGTATAACTTTGCCAAAAATGAAATATAAAAATTTTCTCTCTGTATTTTATGTCAAAGATGAGAAAGTTAATAATCAAATAACTGAGGAGAGATCCAGTTAAAAAATGTATCAACCAAGTCACTTATATATATAAATATTCATTTATTAGAAATGCAGTCACTGAATGCCCAAATGCCAGATAGACATTAGCCTTCAGTACTACAGAGATGCACAGAATCTGAGAGCTTTGAAAATAATCTATTTACATATTTAGAAAAAAGTATGAGTGGCAAAACTACAGTGTCTAATTCATTAAAATAGCGTCAGTACAAAAATTCATTAAGCAACAAATTAAACCTCAAATATAAATTTACAAATACAGTATGCCACATTATGCATGTAGGGTTCAGAGATCTATCAGTGAAATTATTCATGTCTTTAAAGTGCCCAGTAAAACAGTTAAAAAAAATTACTGTACAGGGAAACATTTTGAGAATTGTTGTTTACTTCATTAAGCAAGACTGGAGATCCTTTAGCAGTCACTGAAATTAATCCAAATTTATTCCTGTTACATTAAAAAGTTCTTGGTAGTTCCATCATAGTTTAGTGTTAATATACAGTAACAGCTGAACCTTTTACTATTGAGCAGTGTTAACAAAGGATTAGTATAGGCTAAAAGCTGGGTCTCTTTTGCCCCTGGGTCTCAGCCTGAAACATTCTTCAGAAAACTGGAAAAATTAGTTTCACTCATGCTAGCCTCTTACAGTCATTTTCTGAAACTTGAGTGCTGTCATGCTTCAAACAACTTGAAATTTCACATGGATCTTGATGTTAGACACATCTCTTTCACCCACCTGACTCCACAACAGGATGGATCACTGACAGGGTAAAGGGCACTGCTCAAGTGCTTGCCATCAGCACATGCATTGCACTGCAGCATAGCTTTAAATCTGCATACACAATTATGACAGAATGGAAAATTACATCTACAAAACAACTTGCAATAAGACACACTGGTAACAGCATATAGCTGGTTAAAATGGAGATACTACTATACTATACTTTAAGAAAGCTGTTGAGAGGGTTTAAATAACAGAAAGAATTAATGTAAAAACAAGGTAAAGATTGCTTAAATTTAGAAAGGAAATTGTAATTCATAGCTTTTATATTCCAGTATCTTTTTAGATAGTCAGAAAAGTGAACAAAATGGTGTAGCCCTCAGGGTAGCACATATGCACAATTTTGCCTGGACTATTCAAGGTTTCTTCTTAAAACAATTTAGTGATATAAATTAAAAATAAAAAAAAAGCTTGGAATTAAATTGTATCTCTAGCTCTATGCAAGCAATACCAATCTGCAGCTTGCATAAAAACATGTCCAACCCTTAAGTTTAAAAATCACAACACTTGTCTGTTTTCAGTGGTTCACCACGGTCTAACAACCATATGAACCACTGAAGTACTTGGGAAGAACCAACCATAGCATTAACTAAGAGACCAAAGACTCTCTAACTGATGTATAAGAACCACAGAAAAACTTTAGTTTGGAAGTGCCTTTGGGTGTCAAGCTTTGGAATAATAGCTCCTCCCACCACCCCAAAAGAGCTGCCTCCACAAAGTTAAACGAGTTTGCTCAAGGCCTTGCCCAGTTAAGTTTTGACTGTTCCTGTGGGTTTCCACTCAAGCACTTTCATTCCTCTGCCTGGCTCACCCCTTGCCCCCTTCCTCAATGTCTCAGACTTCCTCCTGCAGCAGCTTGTAAATGTTTGTTCTTGGTAACTGCCTCCAGTGCCAACAGAGACACATCTGTGTCCAACTCCATCTGCTCTACAAGCCTTTCTTTCAGGTAGTGGAAAGCAGCTATTAGATCCACCTTCAGCCTCCTCATCTTCAGTCTGAACAAGGCAGTTCCCCCCACTCTCTAATAGAGCATAAGCTCCAGCCCATAATAATCCTACCAGCACTCTGCTGGATTCTTTTCTGTTTGCCCACATTTCTTTTGTCCTGAGGTCCCAAAGAGGACAGGGCAGCTTTTCAGTTCCTGAGCCAAGGGTGGGGCACAAGCACTAGAGCAGCTCCCTAATTAATCTTCATTTATGCAACACCACACGACGGACTTTCCATTCAGCTTGTTGTTCACCATTACCCACTTCCACAAAGCTGCTTCCCAGTCAGTCCCTAGCCTGCCCTGACTAAGGTGATTTTTCCTGTCTCTGGTGCAGGACTTGTGTGTCAGCTCCAGGAGGCCTGCTGGCCTACTGCTCCAGCTCATCACAGTCCCTCTAAACAGCACATCTGCCCTCCAGTCTACCCAGTGTTCCCATCAACATTTTCTTTCAGTCACAGACAAACTCACTAATGGTTTAACCCATCACACACATTATCAAATAAACTGTAGAGTACAGAGAGCTACAGCTGAAAGTCAAGGATACAAAATGTATTTTTTTAACATTAAAGCAAGCATATTTTCTACTTACTCATGCTCTAACAAGCATTGCTTTTAACCGCTACAGGCAAAAAAGAATCTTCTCAAAATTCAGTATAAATTCTACTTTCACATTGTTTCCAAGAAGACTAAGACTCTGCATGCATACATAATTGTACTCACTGGTGAGTATTTGTAACAAATATTATAAGAAGTAAATTTTGTGTGGTATGCCTCAAGCATTGAAGAAGCTCTGTTGATGAAAGATAAATATTTTAAACACTTTAAAGTAATTACTGTGCTATTCAGAAACATTATTTACAGCTGATTGCTGTAATTTCTTAGCTATTTAAAGACCTATCTCTAAATTACTTAGTCCACCTAAACTCAACACCCTTCTTCTTGTACAATAAAAACACAGGTAATTAGACCTACTAAGGACTTCATGAAGACTCACATACATATTTGACTCTTGCTGACTACTACAGTTCAGTAATAGCCTTTATAAGAACACGGTTTGAAATACTGATATAGCATCATTAAGGTATTTTTATTTTCCCATTTTACACACTGGCACAGTTAAAACATTCTTGATATGAAACAGATTACTTGGGTATTTTGAAAGATCGTGGTACATAATACAAATCCACCACTGAAGAGGAAATGCAAGTTTACTACTTTTCAGAGTATCTTCACGCATGAGTAACTATCAGATATGGAGAGACAGGACCTTAGAACTGTTTTAACTTTACGTAGCAGAAGCTAAAGAAACATATGAAAATATTCTTCACATTGCAGACAGCAAAGTAACAAAATTCAACATGAATGTACATATCTGAGGTAGTCATAATCTTGCTTTGCAATTATGTAACATCATTATCTGAAATATCTGCACCACACCATGTGCCCCTTAATCTCACATACCCTCCAAATTCACATTCAGCTGGCAGGAAAACAGCAGCAATTGTAAAATTTGAACATAAAAAACAAGTAGGCTTTCTTTGACCCATCCATGCTAAATCAGACATGGATTCCCTGCAAAAGTAAACTTTATGATGACTATTACTAGTACTTGAGCTAGTTAAATACAGTGGTATGGGCTTCAAGGTTGGCTACCTAGGTCTGTCACTCGTACTATTATCATGTAAATAAATCAAGTCAATTCAACTCTGCTTGCCTATATGCACTATAACTTCCAACAGCAGTGTCTACAATCAGAGAATAATTAGTACAAACTTCCTTATGTCTAGTTAGCTGTAAACTATAGTTAAAAAAATATTTATAAGCTGCACTATAAACTGAGTTACAGATGCAATCTGAGAAAAAAAAGGGTGCATCCCTCTCCTAATACTATATGACTAGGTTTGACATCAGTATACTTAACACATTTATGCTGCAATTTATCCAGTAGTTTTTATAGCAAAGTAGTGTTCCGAAGATAAGGAGGAGCACATTGTTTAAGTTTTGCAGGTTAAGAGGATATTTTGAAAATTGTATGAGATAGTTGCATTTCACTCTTCAGATTACTTATCAGATACAAAAAGGCCTTTTCTCCCTGCTTTTTTTAATATACACATGGGACCTATACCTTACCAACATTCTTTTCAATTACTATAAGTACTTACAAACCAGAAGTTTTACTTTAAATACATTATTTCCTTAACACCATCTCCCATCATTTCTATGTCACCAGTTTACCTGAAAAAGGTTGAGGGTGAAAAAAAAAAAATCATGAAGATAAACTATTTCCTTTACTCAGATATGAAAATGCATAAATCCTACAAAATCTAAGCTTTCTGTGTACTCAAAAAGCAGGTGATCTCAGTAAGTACTGTCACTTTAAAAAGAAAGCTCTGATGACAAACAAGTGTAATCCATTTTTGAAACAAATAACCCACAGGTTGTGTAGGAAAAAAGCAGGAGGCCTTGTTACAGACTTCCATGAGTAAGTCAAAGGGAAAGGGGTTCCTGACAATTTTACCCATCCTCCAGCTCTGTGCTCCAAGCCTAGACAGCCTTAATATTTTGATTTCTTCTCTAATTATGCTCTTCATATACAAGAAAACAGAGCAGCATAACACTATATGACTTTCTAACCTATTTTACTTGCCCTGTACTGTGCTTTTTCTGAAATAAAGCTTTTCTTGAAAGGAACCTTTATATTAATGTATCTGTCAAATTCAGGAGTGTACTAGCAGAAAGTAACTTAGAAGCGTTTCAAATTGCAAAACCAAAGGCCCTCAAAAACTAAAGAATGTCAATTTTGGAAGTGAAGTCTGTTTTTTACAGATACTTAACTTTGAATTTTAGTTAGACCTTACACATCTTTCAGGAAATTACTTATTTTGAGGCTAAGGGGAGAAAGGAAAGCAGGAGGCAATAGAAAGAGACCTCCAAGTTTGCTGCCTCAGAGTGTAATGGTTTTCATTAGACACATGGACACCTAACATAAGATGGTGAAAACGCTAGAAAGTATCTAGCTCTGTCTACTATCCCTAAGCAACCTGCTCATGTCAGAGATTTCAGCATAAAGGAGGATTGTGAATGCTGTGTTATCTTTTGCTTTCCTCCCTTATCTGCCTTCATGCAGTTCACATCCTCCTTTGACACCCACTGCTTCTCAATGGCCTCAGAGAGAGCAGCCCTGCTGTGCCCTCGTTTGAGAGCAGAGAAGAGAAAGCTGGGGAGAATGCAGGCTGACATCAATTCCCCACCTTTGCACTGCAAGAAAGGGCTGCTATGCAAGTAGGCACCAGGCCAGCACAGTAGGGTGACAAGACAAAAATCAGTTTTGGGGAGATGGTAGTTTAGACTCATGATACTGCACCTATACTGGTGGAGCATTGGCTTAGTCATTTGTTCAGAAAGGACAACAAGCCAGTAAACACTGAAGAACTAACAGGGAAGTCTCGGTCACAATCTGTTACCAGAAAAACCACCACAACCAACCAAACCCTAAACAAAACCCACTGCCATGGGAAACAAAAAAATATAAACCAATGATCTGACACAGCTGTCCATTCTGCAGGTCCAGCCTGCCTGAACCCAGCCCCTCTTCAGCACCAAACCAGCACTGGGCTGACTTTGTGCAGAGGTATCTCCATGTGCGTACATCACACCTCCTCAGTTCCATAACATCAGCAAACCGATGCTGGGTGCACGCCATAATATTTTAACTTCAGGAAAAGCAGGCACTGACACTAATTATAAGGTGATTTGATGCATTTTGAGAAATTTTTAACTACTAGCCCAGGAAGTCAGTGATTTTTTTTAAAACCTCTTTTAACCAATACAACAATTTTCAAAGCTCAAAAGAATTGTTGAATCTTTCTTCACAGTTAACCAAACCCCCACAGATGGAACACAGAAAGTACTTCCCACGTTGGTAGCAATACAGGGAAGAAGAAAAAAAGATGGCTTTGTGATTTAAAAACTAATGGCTTGTTCATTCATTCTCCTGATAAACTTCTGAAAATTTCTAAGCATATAGTGCTTAAATTAATTTTCAAATGATCAGTTGAGATTTGTTCAGCTACCAAAGCGTGCTTATCATGAGGTAAAACACAGCATTGCTTCCACCAGTTCTCTCTGAAGAGGAGAAACATCTATCAAACCTCAGTGAGCCATGTGTACACAGCACAAGAGATGCTGATATTGTAAGACACTTCCTTTTTCGCAGTTCAAACATTTCTAAACAGGAATGTGACAATCCAGAAGAAACATGACTTCTGCCTCTCAAAAACCCAAGAATAGTTTAGATAAAATTTAGAACTAAAATCAAGACAACACAGGACTGATTCTGCTAGTAAGACAAGAAAGAGACTTCATGCATTACAAGATAAAATACTCTACATTCTGAATGCTTGCAGGATTTTTCTCCTTTAGCAAGAGCAATTCAATATGGCCACTTAACTTTTGGTAAGCCCTACAGCATGAATGAGCATTACATTCTTTTTCCATAATATTTTCAGTAATGACTCCATTATATTTTACAATATATAAAAGAAGACTTAAAGTTGTTATGAATTTTTACTATTTCCCCCACTCACATATCAGAAATACCAAGTCTAGTCTTCACTGGTTATAAAAGATGCCTGTGAAAATTTCAGACTATGGTTGCTTATGTCGCTCCACAACTGATAAAAAGCAGATGTGTCCAGTCTAAATCCCCTCATTTATCAGAACCATTATATACTGAAGTTATAGATAATAATTCTTTGAACCATGCAAAATAATACAGTTCTCCCGCTAAAAACAGTGGAGATTTCAGTTGTTTGATCCTGAGTCATCAGCAGGCCCACAGAGTCTTACTGTTCCAAGGCTGAAAGCCTTTATTTTTCCACACAAAAGGCAAGAAGAAAAGAAAACACTCAGTTGAAAATCCTCTTTATCCATGATAAAAATGGCCATAACTCTATTAAAGAAAAAACAGTAGAAACATTTTCCATGAATTCTGACCAAAGAATTTTAAAAATTCTTACACAGGAACAAAGGTCAGTATAGCTATATAGTCTGCTTTTATCACTGCCCTACCACAGTCAGACATCCATGACACTGGTCAAAACGAATCCCAAAGAAGTGTTGTAGCTAAGAAATATCAGGTTTATGGACAAAAATAGGCTAACTGAAATCTGAAGAACAAGAAAAACCACAGTGCAAGATAGAAGAGTATGTTTACTTTCCTGATTTGGTAGCAGATAAATACAAAACCAGAAACGGTGGGAGGAGGGATGCAAAGGTTGTTATGAATAACTACCAGCTGTTACCAGCATAAGATTTTCCCACAAATTCACTATTACAGCTCTTCCCTTAAAAGCCATCTAGAGGCAACTGCTAAGTTTCACATGCTACCTGTTCAAGTACTTGCTTCTCAGCAAAAACATTTATACCAAATTACACATTGATAGTTACATTTCTCCAAGTAAGCAAAGTTGGATATTTTTTCCAAAAATGTAAGTTTAACATACATATTCTGTAAGTGTTGCTATCACTCGTTAAACAAATAACACTTCCTATATTTAAGAACTGAAGAAAATTGTTTGAAGTTTCACAGAAAAAACAGCCTGCAGATGTATCTTTACTTACAAAGGAGTTATCACAAATGCTACTTTCTTTTCTTTTTTGTGGTCATTCATTCTGTTTCACAAAGGAGTTTAAAATCGTTACATCTCAAACAAAAGCCTATAAAAACATATTGAAAGATAGAACATACTTAAAAAGAGTTTTCTTGGTTTCACAAGCTTTTCTTGTTTCTCTTTTATGAAGAGTTGAGAAATTAAAATTAGCATTTGAAAGTATTCAAAACATTGCTTAAACTTCTGATTTAGGTGTCAGATTCCACAGGTGCAATTTCTTATTAAGTACAGTGAAACCTTCTTGAAATTAACCTTGCTAGGCAACCTCTGTTCTTAACACGATAGAGCAAAACAGAAAAATTCTGGTTTCCCTACAACTGAAGATATTCTTAGACAAATAATCAACTAAAAGACAAAGCCTAAGATGAGCATGGAAAAAACCATGCTGTGTATCTATCCTTTTCCCTTACATATGGAGAGTATCAAGGTTCTGTAACTCCTGGTTAAGAAAAGAATCTTAACTCGTACTGTTTCATCACGTAGTCAACTCTTCAGTCAGTATTATACTCATATTGTAACTCATTATACTCACAGTGTAACTCATGTTGAAGGCCTTTTGAAATGATATAAGCTTTAGGGAAATATCTATTTTTATACTGATTCTGGCTTTCACTGGACCAGAACTTTTATTTACCGCTAATTCACAAAAGTGAACATATTATCAGACAGTTTGCTGACTAGTATTTATACAATACAGAATCTCTCAAGAAGTACTTGGAATTGAACCAGATAAAGTGTAATTTCTTACTTGCTAAGTTTTGCAGGTATGTATGGCCTCCCTCAAGACCCTACCATTCAAATGACAAATTAAGATAATCCTGCAATTTCTAACTCTCACCCAATTAAATAAAAAAACAGAAAGTAGAGTTTCTAATAAGCAGTTATCTCCAAAATTATCACAGAAGTACCTTTAATATGAAAGGCAATGCTGCCAAACAACAATGAAAAAAAAAGAAACCTCACACACTCACTAAATACGCACATTAAACCCAAACTACCTTCGAATCAACTTGTCTAAAGCAAATACGTGGTTCAAGTCTTCTTGCAGTCAAAGGTTCTCCTGTTTCATTTAATCTTTCTTATACACATATGGGAATATGTTAATTCTCAGCATGTAGTATTTTGTATCACAACACAGAATAAACAGCTTCATGTTTACAATAAAATGCTCCCATTAAATAAATTTACTAGTGATAACAAATGACAACCTCAGCAGATGAGAAAAATGTAATGAAAGTGGGATGAGCACCCATTCTACAGAGCACTTTCTGAAATACTTACAAAAGCTTTTCAATTTAAAGGACTCTTAAGAATCATGATAAGGGAAGACACTACAAAAGAAGTTTTATTTTGCACTGCAATACAGATTCATGCCATCTGTGCAAAATAAAACCACTATTTTATAAAATCCTCCAGGAGACAATCTCTTTTCTTTATGGTCCAAGACCGCTAATCCTGAGCACTTAACACATCAGGTGTCTCCCTGACAGTTGCACAAAAGTATGTTTAACAATATTTATCTATTTTGACTTTTTCCTAATTCTGGTTCATTAAAACAGAGTCACAAACCAATCTAGTTTGTTGAATAACTCAAGCCACATTTGAATTATCACCAAAATTATGACCTTCGTTAAAAAACCCAAAACCAAAAACCCACCAAAACCATCCATGCTTCCCATGACATTAGACAAAAATTCTGCAGAACATTTTATATCCCCCAGCATAACTCAAATTTGAAAAAATTATTTATTAGCTTGCTAGACCTAAATATAATTAATACTTGATGTGTTGTATTTACCATTCTGTAACCCCATCCACAGTTGCTTATGATCCTTTTTTTGCATCTCATTGATGACTTGACTTTTGTGCTTTAAAGCATCTGCTTCTTTTATACAAGCCATAAAATGAGCTTCAATCACATCCTTAGAATGGCAGTGTAGAAGATCCTTTTCTGGAAAATTCTACAAAGAGAAATGATAGATCAAGAGAAATAACTGCATCACATACCTTGGACGATGAATATAAATGATAATTTAAAACAGGCATATATTTATCCCAAAGAAGCGTACTGGCTTTATGGAAGAATGTAACAACCATTCACTCTGCTGAAAAGAAACAGTTTGCGGTGAAAATGTTTCAGGAAAAACAAAAGCTGAACAATTTTCTGTAAAACCAAAATTTTAACGTGTTTTCAAGCAGATGTTCAATTCTCAGGCAATAAACAGGAGAAAATTGGGGGAAGTAAATGACAAGCATCTAATTTATACCGACTCTCAATGGTAGCTTATCATCCATTTCTATGCAGGCTGTTGAAAAATGTTTCCTCCAAGTATTATCATCCACATGTATGAACTACAGCATATTTGCCACTTACAAACATTTTTCCTTAAAGATACTGGAAATCCTTGTCACCTCCAACTTTACCTAATCCATGTGACTACTGCTAGCCCTTGTGACTTGATTCTATACCCCTTTTATTTAGTGAGGGCTGGTACACTGCATTCAGCATCACAAATGCTACCATTCCTCAGGTAACTCTTATCCTCTCAGTAAATGAAAACTACCTCTCCTAATTAATTTATTAAGGAATTATAGTAGTAAATCTCATTCAGGCACTAAAAATATTTCTTTGGAAATTAACTGATCGGAAGTCCTGCATTGTAGAGGTATACAGTTGTGGTGGTTCTTCCTCTAATTTTTCTTTTATCATCTCTTACTATCACTTGCCACTTTATAATAACATAAATACTCATTACCACAAATCCATTACGTTTAGTTTTTAGAAGTTTTAAAACCCAGCCTATTTTTTTCCTGCCTTATTCATCTTATTTTCACAGTTGCTTATGACCATCCTGAACTGAGCAAACCTCAGAGCCAAACCAGAGTGGTGGCACCATTAGTACTCCCTACATAACAAGGGCTTGCCACATTTTTATACTTTAATTCTCATGCTATTCCACCAGAGGCCCTTTCCTCTTAACCCATTACAAATTGGCACTTTAAAAAGCTTTTGTGAGGGACTGTCAAAACCATTTTGGAAATGTAAGTACATATAATGGGATATTTTTTCAAAAGCCTTTACAACATAGTTAACACGTCGCAGTAGGAGCAATATAACACTGCAAAAAAACCCCCATACCGTCACTCCTCCACATAAACCCAGGAAAAAATAGTGAAAACTGCTTCCAAATAGAGGAACTCAAAATATCAAAAACCCACTACCAATAGGCAAAGTGAAAGGGAGCTGGGGATTGCCTTACCTGAAGGAAATTCTGAGGACAACAGTGATAGTTCCCTCCTCATTAGGTTATTGAAAAGAGTTGGAAATTAAATAATTGAATTTTACATTGGGATTTCTCCTTATGAACCCAAACTCTGGAAACTGTGGATCAAAAGGATATTTTCCAAAAACAGGATCATAAAGCAAAGAGAAGGCTGTTAGTCTAAAGTTTACATGGTTTGGTGTTGAATTAGCAAAGGGAGTGCTGTTGTTACTTAGGCCTGATGTACGTTAAGCTGACTAGAAATCTAAGGACAGAGGTAAATCTAGTTTCTCATATGAGAACGGCCAAGTATAAAGACATTAAAGAGGACAGAACAATAAGGAAAGTTCTTCTGGGGCAGACCTCACTCCCATTTTACCCTATAAAGCTGAATGTCTCAGCATAATTGGGCCCAAGATTACTAGAAAAACATTACTGGGATTGTTATTTGCCAATTGACATCTGCATAGGCCTGTAAAATACTTTCAGAAGTTCAATTTACTTGCTCAAATAAAAAATGTAATGTCTGGTAACCAATCCAGAAGAAACGAACAGAGAGAAACAGCATACTTAAAAGATCAAAAAAGTTCTTTACATGCAAGACTTCAAAATGAGACACTGGCATCTTTCAAAAAAATGGAAGAAACCTAATATGCCAAGTAATATAGAAACCTAGAAAATTACTTTTATAGTTAAAAGCTGATGGTTTAACTAAGTTTATGAAAACAATAGTTTTGTTACAAGGACTGTTTTGCTACACAGATGTCTAAATATTGAACTGCAGGGTCTTTTTTTGGACACTTCTCTCTATAGGTAGACATCTTCCTGGTGACTTTCTTCCAATGATTTTTAAATTGCAGGAAATCTCACTCCCTGGGGGTGGGTTCCAGAAATCATACATAGTGTAGTATGCAGAATAACAAGGATATATTTAAAACTGGTCAAAGTTAACTAAGCTAGTGTAAAGAATCTCGCCATAGGAGTAGAACAAGGTGTGGCATGATTAATTTTCCCAGTTTCTAATGAGTAACACTGTGAAAGGCTCAAAAACACTCCTAGAAAGAATCTCAGGGATATCTACTCTTTTCATTAGTAGGAAAGCAGTGACACATTTCTATGCAGTACTGTTAAGTAGAAGCTGAAAAACCTAAATATGAAAGTGCTAATTTAAAAAAAAAACAAACCTGTTACATCTACAAGAAGCATAGGAAACAGCTTCATCTACGTGAGACTATCAACAGAAGGTACAGCACCTCCACTGATTTATAAATCAGGGCACAGATTAATAAGTTTTATACTTACATACAGATCATGTGTGCTTGTATTTTTATTTTTTTTTCTAAATTCTACTTGCCGTCTTTCTACTTGAGGAAATAGTGATCAATTGTAAACAACTTCATTCAGTTCCCTGAAGAAAGGATCAATTGTAAACAAGCTGATAGCCACCCCTGGCTCTACAACTAGGAGATCTACAAAAAGTTTTAAGAGATGCCATATGCAGCTTTAATTCAAGTACTCTTATTGGTGATGTCTTACTCCCTCCATGTTCGGTATCTTTGAAAGAAAAGTTACCAAGGGTTGAATTCGAAAGCTCAAAGAGTACTGTTTTTTTTTATTTTCACATACCAGCAGATACTTGCAGCATGAACTGGTCATAAAGAAACAGGTATCATTTGTACAGACAGGAGCACTAAATGACCTCTCACATAAAACGGTTGAAAAACCCCACAGGCAATTTCAACAGTCTGGTTTCATAACTCCATTCCACCCATATTTATCTATCAGTTCTAGTTAACAAAACATCTGTTTATGCTGTGACAGTCTAGTTGATTTAGACTACATTTACAGAAAATAGGGCATTAAAAACCACAAGGAATGTATCCAGTGGCAGGGGGAGAATCCATGTATCTGTGTTTAGTTACCATCTGTGGTCTTTTCTTTCAAAATTTATACATTTACGCTTCTAGCTTCTGCAATATCTCCTAGCAGTTCCACAATTTATCCATGTGCTACATGGAAAAGTAGTTCCTCTTCACTTCATCTGACCCAGTTTTCACCTAAAAAACCCAAGACAATGGCTGTTATATAGGGACAGATGCAGCCTCTCCTCCTCTATATCAGGTCATGGGTGGAGAGACAAGCACCAGCAGATAAGGGCTTCAGCAGAGGGAGAACATCAGCCTTTCCCCGGCACACCCAGCGTCCTCTTCTCCAGTAGTACTGCTATTTCCAGAACAGTTCACCACTTCTTATCTACTGCCCAAAATCTGGAGAGCTGGTTGCCACACTGAGAACATGAATAGCACTCAGCATGCTGCAGAGTAACATGAGATGATTTTAGCAGGAAGGGATAGAGTTTCCCACCTTCCCTAATGCCACACCTGGGTAAAAAAGGCCAGTATATAACCTCTCATGATTTTCAGACCTTAGTATGCTGTTCAAGCACATCCTTCTGCAACTATTTAATGCAACTGTTTTTCAACTTTACAAGATATAAATGCATGTTATTTTATTGCATACTTGAAGAACAAAATAATAAAGTGTTTCTTCAATGCAAAGACTAAGTGTGTTTATTATTTGGTCTGCGTACATAACACAGGAGGACAATTACAAGCATCTGTCAACTTCCAAACTTCTGCTGAACAGAAATAAACCTTTTTCATGTTTTGAACTTTAAACAAAGAAATCTGATAGGGGGAGTTTGACTTTTTTTTTTAAGATGAAAAACACTCTTTACAGATGTCTGAGTTATCCGTTGTTGACTGTATGCTTTGGTAGAAGAAAGGAGACAATCGTAACAACATAAGTTAAATCTCAGAAAAAGTTAACACTCTGCAATTAAGCCAAATGAAAATTATGACTCTTTGAAGAACTACACAGAAATTAAAAGAATAATCTAGGCAGAAATCCCACAGCTAAACTATTCAGCTGTAAGAAACTGTAACACATGTAAACCTCATCAATATTTTGACATACTTTGATATATTTCAGTTATGTTTTGACTTTAGGGATTAAGAGGGGGTTATTTAAATAACCTTTCAGATTACATCAAAATGGGAAGGGAGATTATGCAGGTGCTAACTCCAAGGTATTATATTACTAAAATACATCAGCTTTTAAAATAATACTGCCTTGGCAGTAAATTATTTCTGTTGATCTTTAATGTACACCTTCGAGAAAAACTTAAAGTAGCTGATCTTTTGGCAAGCAGCAATATAAGGACATTAAAATCAATTTACATTACTGCATGGAATTGAGATGCTGCGGTGCTGAAACTAAATTCTCTACATGCCTCTGCTTTGCAATGGCAATATCCACACACTGCCACTGTTAAAACCCCAGAGCTCACAGAATGTAACAATTAAATCACGATTTATGAAACTAGATGCCCTACATTTTTTTCAGAACACTCTGGAAGTTTCTTCATCCCAGGTCTCTGACATTTATCAGACAGAAGTGTAGCAATTACAATTGTTTCCAAAACATCCCTAACTTCAGATTCATTTAGTCAGTCAGTTCAAAAGTTTCAACATGTAGGAATACATATAATAAGAATGTATGATTTCAGCATACACTTCCAAAAAGAATCAGACTACAGCTAAAAAACCCTTTTCTAACACACCTTGAAAAGAATAATTGTTTGAATAAAAACCTTCAGCACAACTAATTGCCAGTACATTTTTCATTTCACTCAAATCTCTCATACACTGAAGTCAAGAATATTAACACAGCACTCTTCTTCAGATCAGTTTTCCTACTGTATTGTTTCTTTTACTATGGAGAAATTAACATTTCAAAACATACCTGGGATTACTGTCTCAATGCATTTCAGGGTATGCAAGAATCCTGCACCAAAACTCACCCTGCTCAAGTACCTTTCTGAACAAAGATCAGTAGTGCTATTAAGTCATACCTAATGGTTTTACAATGTACAATCAAAATACTGTGTCTCCTGTGACTAAGCTGAAACAAGAACAAAGTCATGTCACGCTAAAAGGGACAAACATGAAGTACAGCAGCATCCCCTGACTTCAAGGATTTCTACAGTATCTCATACCCATGCTCCTATATGCCTAAAAGAACAAGCACTTCTCAATCTTCCCAATCTTCAGTCAACCCCCCATGATTGAACTAAAAACATTATAGAAAATTCTCTTTTATCTACTTAATTGCACTGATGGTGTCTCATAACTTATCGTGAAAAACAGTTTTGGATTTTCAAATAACAGGACACTTTTCTACGGAAAGTCATGTGAAAGTACACATAATCTCACAGAAAACAACTGCAGATTTACAGAAAGCTTTATACACTTCCTGAAGAATGACGATTCACTTACTTTATAAAATAATTATGAAACCTTTTCCTAGGTTCCAAACTTCATGTAATCTTATGCTCATTTGTTCTTAACTAAGGTTGTATTTCAGTTTTACCTTGAAATGCACTGTGATGCTCCAAGGAAGGGCTGTATTTGATGCATGGAGATCAAACAGCAAACCAATTGGGTAATGCCTAAAAATGACGAGATATTAATTTAATATAGAAGCTGTGAATTTAATTCTACATATAACAGTTAACACACTAAAATAAAAAATTAGCTGCTTGAATCTTGCACTTAGCATTATTTATTGCTTATTCAGAAAAATTATACAGGCAAGTATAAGTGACTAAGTTTCTGGCAGAATAAAGCCTGGAATTTACATGTTCAATACCTAAAGCAGTGGTCTACAAGCTGTGCCCACAAAACACTGCTACTTTTGCAACAGCATCATGTGGCTACAGCTGCTCTGTGAAACCCTTCAAAACAGAACTTCTAGTTAAAAAGTGTAACCATGGCAGGAATAGTTGGTCTGACAGAAAAGCCTACAGGCTTTCAGATATTTCAGTGCCCTGGGTTTATACCACACTGTCCCTTAACATCCTCTCCCCCTCTCACATGCCTGATGTCATCATAGAGAATAAATAGCAAAGTGAAAAAATGACATATCTGTAAAGGGCTGAAAGAGGATAGATCAATATGAACTCTATATCTTTACTATCAAATTAAAAAGAATGAAAGGGGAAGAAAAAGATTAATTGGAATTTTGTATTTCAGTGGTATTCTAGATTAAAGGAGCTACATAAAGAAGCTCGCTTCCTCCAAATATTCACTTCTGGTTTATAGCTTTCTCTCCTTTAAATTCATTGGAAGATAGAGCCCCCAGAAGTATAAGGAAACATCTCACACACACAAAACTTCTACAGGCACTGGTTAAAAAGCTCTTCCTTCAGTTTTCTCACATGCAGACAAAGGCAAGATTTTTGATTTTTTTTTTTCTTTTAACATATCAAGCTCCATTCTGTTATCTTCCAAAAATCATAACTAAAAGAGCCTTACTAGCTTTTCATCCCACAAAGAGATAAGCACACACTGAAATGTAAACTCAGTAGCTTCACTGAATTGAACGGGATTGGTCACAGGTTGCAGAACCAAGCACATACACAAGGTTAAACTCTGGAGAGTAATAACCGAGAGTGTTGCTCTAAAAGCACCTGTGCCAAGCCAGTTTCCTGACCTGTTAAACTCTTACACAGCAGTGCTTTAGCACCCTCTGCGGGTGAGCCACCCCAAAGCTAAGACAAATCACCACAACAACAAAATAAAAACAGAAAAACCTACTACAATTCCTGAACTTACACGAGAACAAACAATAGAGTGCATATCCAGATTTATCATGATTCATTGTTAATGCTCAAGTTCTTACCATGAAGACCTTTTGCTACTAACTGCCAATCATGTCCCTTAATAGGGATTCAGTAAGAGTTCCATGAGAGAGTGTTTTTTCAGACAAGTTAACTAACAAAAATCAGATTTCTTTTGATAGTAAGATGAACACAAACTTTCACAAACATGAACAATGACTTCCAGTTACTTTCAATCTATACAATAGAACATATAACTACAAAAAACAAAACAAAACCCCACAAAATCCCTGCATCAGGTCTTGGCCTACCTCTGTATTTTCTACCCAGCGTAGATTAGATAATGAAGTTTGTGTAATCAAGATGTTTTCGGTAAAATCCCTGTGCTTTGCACAGTTGATAGATGCCTGATCAAATGGTGCTTTGACCTTCTGTCTTCCACTGATTCATGAATAGGAAGGGTCAGTCATCCACCCAGTTGGTACAAGAGAGACACCTATGCACCCAGGGCTAGAACACAATCCACAGAAAGGGGACAAAAACTCCACTGAAGGGCATGTCCAAGTGCTCAAATAGGATGGAAACAAGCTATAGGGTGTCAACCTCCAGCATCTGCTGAAGAAACCATTCCAGCACATCCAGAGTGGCATCTGGCTCAGGCACGGCTCCTGAGAAAGGATGCAGCTCTCCAGATCTCAAGCTGCCACAAGAAGTTGGGACCTTTCCTGAGGGCTGAGGCAAGCAGATGAAATGCCCTTGCCTAGAGGAGGTGCTTGTTAGTGAAGGAGCTATGTCACCAAATGACAGAGCTGCAGGAGGTCAGTGGGCTGCACACCATCAGGAAAAATAAAGAGATGGATGGCATCTTCACTGAGACCTTGCAGAAATGAGAACCTGGTGAGGAGGACAGTTGGCAGTCATTGGAGTGATCAACGGAGACTCAAAAGATGGGGAAGACCAGAGTCTTGTGACCTCTAGTGTTG
This sequence comes from Platyrinchus mystaceus, assembly GCA_035041135.1. Classification (NCBI taxonomy): domain Eukaryota; kingdom Metazoa; phylum Chordata; class Aves; order Passeriformes; family Tyrannidae; genus Platyrinchus; species Platyrinchus mystaceus. The sequence goes on along the minus strand of JAWWLV010000121.1, from coordinate 70,570,196 downwards.
AGGAGTACATTTGGTGCAGGTAGCTCTGTGCACAGCTGCAGTGTCAGCTGCAGGTTGAGCTCTGGGTGCAGGGAGCCCAAAGCAAAAGGATGGGAACTGGCACCAACCCTTGGCATGACAAAGGGCATGGGGACCTGTGGCTGCAGCCAGGGGACCAGACACTCGAAGACACAGCAGGAGTCAACAACTCAGCAAGAAAACCCCAGACTATGATACACAGACCTTGAGGGTATAAAAGCCCAGGGTTTCCTTTGTTTGGGGTCCCTTTTCAGAGGCACCCAGCTCAAGCTGTTATTCTGTTGTTGGCACCATGATTAAACTATCGTCTGGGACTGCTTTGGGAAATCAAGGGTCAAGCCAGTCAGGAAACCTTGTCTGACTGTGTGCACGTGGGGTGTGTCACACAGGACACCCATCAGGTCCCTGGAGCTGCCAGCTGCAAAGGGGCCTCGGTCCCAGCTCAGGCGATGCGAGTATGTGACTGCCACACCATCCTGGGGGTCAGACAGTAAAGTTTCTTTAACCTCTGGCAAGAGGGCAGGCTCCTTCTCCACCTGCTATCAGTGACTCAATGGCAGACAAGCAGCTGGAAATTCTGAGGAAGCATCAGAGCTGTCTGAACAGCACGTCCACAGCAAGAGGAAGCAGTGATAGTACCAAGAGACTATCCTACACAGGAGAGAGCTCTCCACCATCTGCCAACCTCACTTGTTAACCTGCAGAGGTATACTATACTGCTTGTTAAGAAGTTGCAGACTAGCAAAATTTGTCCTGTGCTTGGATTATTAGTCCTTGCTGTTCACGCACACGGGCACAAATCTTAAGTGCTGCAAGGGAACTCCTGAGTGTATCAAAGTGACTGTATAGCTCTAGGGGCTGCGTGGCATCTCCACAATTCTGCCATAAAAGGACACCGGCTCAGAGAGGTGTGAATAACTGGACTTGGCTTTTACATACACAGGACATTCTCTGGGGATAAAGGACTGCTGAGGAGAGATCGAATCCACCTAAGTGGGACAAAAATATCTTTGCCTTCAGGTTGGCCAGCCTGGTGAGGAGAGCTTTAGACCATAAACAACAGAGTGTGAATAAAAACCCACACATAAACAGAAATTAATGGACACGGGTTGAAAGCAAGTGATGAAAGGTAACAGCTACAAGGGAGATGTCAAAGTGATAAAAGAAGGTAGAAGAGAGCCTACCACAGTTGTGTCTACCTAAGTGCACACAGCTTGGGAAACAAGCAGGAGAAACTAGAGTTCCACAAGCAGCAACATAACTGTGATAGAGCTGGTCTGCCTGAGATACGATGAGACAGATTGCATAACTGGAGTACTGTTGTGGAAGGACAGATGTAAACTGCTTAGTAAAGACATGCAGAGCACATGAGGACAGAGGGTTGTCTTCCATGTGAGGGAGCAGCTTAGATGTATGAAACTTAATGGGACAGACAACAGGTTGGTTGAGTTCTTGTGGTTCAGGATCAGAGGAGGTACTAGTGAGGGCAACAGATCATGCAATCCAGGTAAGGAAATAGACAGAAGTCTTCTTCAAAAAACTCCAAAAGGTCTGCATCACAGACCCTGTTTCATGTTAATCTCTGACATCTAGACAGTGGGACACAAGTAGTCAAGATTTCTTGATACAGACATTGGATGGACCAGATATGACCCACAGCTGAATCTGTTACTTATTAACAAGACAAAAGAGTTCTGGATGTGATAATCAGTGGCAGCTTTAGCTGTAGTGACCATGAAATGGCAGAGTTAAAAATCCTGGAGAAATGACAATAAGCAGAATACAGGCTTTTGACTTATTTTTATCAGCACTCCTGGTGCCCCTGCACAGCTCAGGCTCAGCAACATCAGATGCATCACTGGACAAAGCTTTCAGTCCCTCACCTGCAGCCAGAACTGAACCTACACTGTACTTACATAAATGCAGGTATAGAAGGAACTTTCCTCTCGCTGCCAGAACTCATAAGCTTCCTCCTCTTCCATGTCTTAGGAGACTGCTTTTAATCCAATAATCACAGACTTTGCCTGCACTTCCTTCAGTGTAGTTGTAGGTTTAGGCTCCTGTAGCTGTAGGATCTCTGAGATTTGATCCATTTCCCTTTGTAGTCACTAATGCTGCACAGACTGGTAACCTCTTCCTGCAGCTCCTTAGCCTGGTGACACACACCCAGTACACACACCTCCTGCAGGCAAAGAGACCATCCTCCCCTGTCCCAACAATCTCAGGGGGAAGCCCCAGGCCCCTGTAACTTCAGACCTGGAGAGCTTCATCCTCCTTCAGGAACTTTGCCCATGTGCTGCAGCCCATGAAGTTGAAACTATGCCTCAGACTTCCTCCAAAAATCTCACTGGAAAATAGAGGAGCTGCAGCTGAACAGAGATACACTTCATCCCAACCAGGTATGAAACTGCACTGACTGTAACCAATATGACCTCACAGTAAAAAGTAAATAATTAGAATAAGCAAGATTATTAACAAGTTCTATTTCATTCTGAATGCAGAAGTCATAGCTAAAAATATTAAACATTAATACTCACTATTCTTTCTCTACAAACTACTAGCTCAATCTAATTCTCAGTTCTGGTATTTAGGTCTTCCCTGGAAGAAGCTTCAGCTATATATGGAATTACCATTCTCCTAAAATAATGGTTTGCTGGTAGCATTTTCCTTAGAAATGCAATTCCACTGAAATAAATGCTGTTCCTGGCAGAATACACAGAGCTTTTCTCAAAGATCAGAGCTTTAATTAGCAGATCATCATTACACTACTCATTTCCATTTCAATGTTCAATGAGTTTACTAACTCTTCACTTAATTTTAGAATTATAATTCATATTTTACTCTATACCTATATTCTACAATTATTTTTTTTATTCTAGTTTAATTATCATGGTATTTGAAAACTTATAGAAAATACAGTTGTGTTTTTGATTGATATAAAAAGCCTCTCTTTCCTTTCTTGTTACAATTTAAGTGAAAACTTACAGTTTCCTTCCATTATCTACCTGAGATTATGAACAGAGGGGGAAAAGCTTGGTACCTCGCTGTTTATTTAGACAGTACCATGACTCAAAGTCACTACGGCACACAAGAAATTCTTGTTAAATCCCAGATAATTTAAATAGATGTCTAAAACTGGTTTTGCCAGACAGTTATGAAAAAGTTAAAAGAGGTAGATTTTATACTTTTTTCTATTTATGTATTTTCAAGGCTTACACTAAGTTGGTCTCAAAGAAACAAAAGACAGAAGAGATCTACTGTATCACCAAGTCTACAGGGGCTCCACGATGTAATGCTTGCCATAATACAATCCAGGTTCAACAAGATAAAAAAA
>JAWWLV010000121.1:70499188-70559587 GCA_035041135.1 Platyrinchus mystaceus | reverse complement strand
CCACGCCCCCGCCGCGGCCACGCCCCCGCGCGAGCGCACCGCCCCGCCGCGCGGCTTCCGCCCGGCTCCCGGCCCCGCCCCCGCCGGCGCCGGAAGCCGGAAGCGAGGGTCCGGGGGGAAGGTCCGTGCCGGGATCTATCCCGGAGTCGCTCCCGGAGTCGCTCCTGGAGTCGCTCCCCCCCCCGCCCCCCGTGTGCTGGTGATGCTGCAGCGGCAGCGCCGAAGACGGAAGTTCTCCCGGCTGCAGCTGTGCCGGTCCCGCTCCTGAGGCGGCGGCGGGGGTCGCTCAGCCGATGATCCGCGCGTCTGAGGATTTTGAGCACTTGATCTCTCAGCTCTCTCTTACCCGATTGTTATCTTCTCCTGTTTCTCCAGGGAAGCGGTCACAGCACCAAGCCTGACAGGGTTCATGAAGCGTTTGGACAAGGCTCTCAGGCGCAGGGTGTGATCCTCGGGGCTGTCCTGTGCACGGCCAAGAGGTTGACTCCACGATCCTTGTGGGTCCCTTCCAACTCGGGCAACTCTGTTATACTGCTTTGTGTAGTAGTCTTATCCACCGTGATAGATGGAGCAAGTTCAGGGGAGGGTCACAAAGTTGATAAGACGACTGGTGCATCTACGCCATGAAGACAGGCTGAGAAAGTTGGGGCTGTTCAGCCTGGAGAAGAGAAGGTTGTGTGGAGACCTCATGGCAACCTTCCAGTATCTGAAGGGGGCCTAGAGAGAAGCTGGAGAAGGACTCTTTGGCAGCAACTGTAGTGATAGGACAAGGAGTAATGGGCACAGACTGAAAGAGTGGAAATTTAGGTTAGATATTAGAAAGAAATTCTTTACTGTGGGGTGTTGAGACTTTGGAACAGGTTGCCCAGGGAGGTTGTGGATGCCCCAACCCTGGAGGTGTTCAAGGCCAGGTTGAATAAGGCCTTGAGCAACCTGGTCCAGTGGGAGGTGTCCCTGCCCATGGCAGGGAGGTTGGGACTAGATGATCTTTAAGGGCCTTTCCAACCCTTAACTTTCTGTGATGCTGTGATTTTATAGCACGATCACTGGAGGATGAGGAGTACCTGCTGCCACAAGTGACATCTGTTACATACCAAAGCGTCATTCTGGAGTGTTTTTATTGGCACAGGAGGGCCAAGCTCACAGTGAATTCCACCTCTGCATTTTAAAGGATATCTCCCACAGTTCTGTCGCTCAGCAAATCCCCATATCCATGTCCTACAGCTGTAGGAGCGCACGGGAAGGACAGCACTTTTCAGGCGGGAGGGAACATCGTAAGTGCAAGGAAGATATGGATCCTAGTGTGCCACACACTCGCAGTAGTCGAAGCTGGGATGTTCCGTGGCAAAACGCACAACTGCAGCAAACGTTATTACAGCGGGTGTTTGGCCCGTTTGGAGAAGAGCTGATGTGCTGAGGGTTTACCTGGTGGGGGTGGCACACGCTGCAGTTTCAGTAGTGCCACGTTCTGGCCATGCCACCTTCTGGCCACCAGATGTCACGCAGTGGCCGCTGCTGCTGAAGGAGTCTTAAGGAATTCGGGAACTGACTGCAGTTATTACTGACTTTTCGTGGCATTCACACAAAGACTTGCATTTTACTAAATCTGTGCGTTGCTGACCCAACGGTATGACTTGTGTAACTCTAGTATTTTTTTCAGTCATCTGAAGGATTAGAAAAGTCTGAAGAGCTTGGGGGTTTTTTCCCCCCAGTTTAAATAAGTTTGTCATGATGACCTGTTTTTTATAAAACATAATATTCTGAACAGGAGCCCTAATATAAAATGATCCTTTTTTGTTAGTGCTCTGTAAGCAAAAAGTTAAGCTGTGGCAGTTTTGTGCTTGGGGACATACACAGTGAAGCTTTCCTTACATTTTCTCCGAGGGTTTTTGTGACATTAATTAAAGAAGCAGGTAAACTGCTGTAAACAGGGTGTAAATGTAATATTAGGTATGGTCTACCCAAAGCACAAGGAAAGAAGACACACAGCACATGTGATACTGCAAGGGCTTCAGGCTCTGAAGGGACCAGTTCCCTTACGCTCCTAAATATAAGCAACCGACACTCACCTTGGGTGCACGTATTGGGCATGATGGTGGAAGGGGAAAAGTTCCTCCAGAAGTATTGCCTGTGCACTCACCACAGTTTTAACTAGTATGTGAAAACAATTGTCTTGCAGACCTGGAATGGCAGGAGACCTGCACAGAACTGATCCCACAGTTACAGAGGCATCCAGCCCACAAGCACATTGCTAGAGGCTTCTCTGTGTCTTTCTGCAAGGAACCCCCTGATGCTGTCACAGCTCCGCTGAAACCAGCCACATGTGGAGCTGCTGTGGGATGCCAGCACCACTGGAAGAAAACAAAAAACCCAAAACAAAACCAACAAGATATTACAAATATTTTTCCCGGTTACAGGATTTACAAGCTTTCAGAAAGCTTTGCACATATGGATTTCCCCACAGGAAGCCAAGGAGAACCACAGGTTTCGTCTTTGCCTTTCCTCCTATGAGCTCCTCAGAGTTCTATAGAAAAGGCTTGTTTTGGTGGCTTTGTAGGCTGAAGGGTTTGGCTGATCGTTGTAGCAGCATCACAGAGATAATGCCAGCTCATTTTTTCTCACAGGCAGGAAGGACTCTGCCAGCACTGCTATTATCAATAGTATTGTTAGTGTGACTGCACTGACAATGTGTGTGACTCCTTCTTGACACTGCCTGTGCTCACCTAAAGTCTTAACCTCCACTGCTGCTCTTGAAGCATGGCACTGGCCAGCTAGACTGTGCAATCACCATTCTCTTGATTACTAATGACAACTACCAAACAGATTAAACACACATTTTTGCATTATTCTCTCATGTATAGTATAAGGAACATAAGCACCTGACTCAGGCATATGGATTCCACTTCATAGGCTGAAAATTAAACACCATTGAGTGCCCAAGTCTTTTTCTGGATCTAGATACAGGATACCAAGTCGAGAATAAAACACAGTTAAGTTATAAAGTGAGATAACTTGCTATTTAGAGTATCTTCCTGTTTAAACATCCTAGCAAACTCCTGATGTAGTTACCAGACATAGATGCAGCAAGGTACATTGTAAAAATCCATTTGAGATTATAAAGAGAATAGTTCAGTAGGCAAATGAGGCTCTGATACTGAGACAAATTTGGTTGTAGGTAAATAAACAAGATATAATGTGACTACCGAACAAATAAAGTAAACTTGGTGAATGCTAACTTAGCTATTATTATGACTACAAATAATCCAAATCCAAACATTAAAAGTAATTGCTAGGATGTAATGTCAAAATAGATACAATAAAAAAAGGAATTACCTCCTTTGGCATGTTGTTTTCCACATTGTTATCCTTTAAGTTGCACCATCACTTGGCAGAATGGACCAGTCTAAATTGGAAGGGAGCTCAACAAACATATTTCCAGTTCCAAAGATCCTCAAGCAGTATTCCCCCATTTTAAACATCATCATCAGACAACACACAGTTAGTCATTGACTAATCGTACCTGAATCAAAACGCCTGTTATTGAGTACATATGCAATCTAAAGATGCTTGTAATGAACAAGATTATAATTAAAGATGCACTAATTCTAACAGAAAACAGAGAAATAGAACAGATGGTTTACATATTTGTGGGCAGTTATGTTTTGGTGTAATGATAGTGCAGATGAAGATTTGTAAACAGGATCAATGTACAATTTAGGTTGGAAGGGACCCCTGGAGTCCTTTCCTGAACTCTAGGCCAACACCCCTTCTCAAAGCAGGAGTAGCTACAAAGTTAGAACATGTTGGTAAAGGCAAATCACACCAACATTTGGTTGCTGAAAAGTTACCTGAGACAAAACATAAAATAGTATCTTCCTCTGTATTTTGCTAGAACTGGGATAACTGATATGCATGGCTTTGATCACATGGAACGAATTTAATGCTACTTTCATAGAAAGCCACCTACATGTGTCACCTACACATACCACAAAATAAGGATACTTTGTTAGTATATAATGTATATACTTACTTATATAAGTTATACATACACATATGTATAAGAATGAACCCTGGCTCCTCTCTGTGTAAAACCTTGACTCCATTAAATCATTGCCAAAACACACAGATATGTGAACCTTAACTTGTTCCAGCATTGTTTTACTATATCAGTAAATTACAGCAATCACTATTGATGTTTTCCCTTCACTTCTCTAACAGTTTTCAATAGAAAGCAAAATGTATTTTGTTTTAATTTCCTAGCTATTGTCTTTTGAGTGTGTAAACAAAACCAGACTGAGAATCATTAATGTACACCTTTTAACATGCAACAGTGAGTAAGAGTCAAATGAAACTCATAAAGCTGCTATTTATATCTAGCTAAATAGTTCATTGTTGCGTACTCCCAATGAAGAATTAATTTGATTAATTACATGAGAAGCTGATTCATTCATCTGAGAACTTCCTGTAAGTATTACAAGATTCAAGTACCATGTCTGATGGCACTTAATGTTTTCCAGATACACTTCTGCTTTTTAAGTTTGTGGAAGTAAAAAACTCTTATCTGGATATAATTTTCCTTTTATCCTCTCTTCATCTATTAATATTTGTATTCTGTAACAGCAAATATATTTGGAAATATCCTAGACTCTTTTTAAACTCTTTCTTGTCTAAATAACTGAGGTGCGCTAACAGCTGTCTTAGTTTTCCCTCACAGTTTGGGTTGGAAGGGGACCTTGAAGATCATTTAGTCCCAATCCTCATTTCCTGTTTTAGTTCTAACTTAAAATTTCTATGTCATGTTTTAGACTATCAAAAAAAATCTTTTATTGCTATAACAAGTGACTGGACATTAGGAATCCTAGCTGTAGGTCTGCTGCTTATTATTTACCTTGAACAAAATTTCTTGGTTTTGCTACTTTGTCATTAAGACATCTTGGTGAGGAGGCGGGGAAATAATCATTTTTTTTTAAATTTCACATTATGTACATATGGAGGTTTCTTAAGAACATAAACCAGACCATAAGCTTTCTTTTTTAATATATTAACAATGCCAACAACCAATTGTTCACTTAGGTACATTTTTACCCCTCTTCATGTTAATACTAAGTAATACTTATTCTGTCAGGTATTATCCAAGAAGAATGCCTGGAGTTCAAAAGACAGTAGGATGATGATTCCTGATGCTTCTGGCTTTTTTTTTGTTGGGAACACAGACAGGTTAATGACTTTGTCAGTACTATCTTAGTATTGGCTACATCTGTGTTTGATACACAAATTTAGCCACTTATGACCAAGGAGCACCACTAACTTAGTGCTGAATCACAGCGCAGCCAGAGAGTAAAACAAAAGCAGAAGGAAGATAATACAACAATCCTGTGCTATTTGGCTATTGGTACAGCCCTTAGGTTGTTTATTTTTAGGCAAGAAGATATTTCACCATTAATCTGAGCTATTAATACCATTCAAATGTCAGTATCTGAGACATGAGCAGTCCAGTCCTCAGTACAAGAAGACACTAAGCAACTCTGTGTCACATGGCACTTGGGAACTCCCAGTACTGAAACCAGAATTAACTGCTGTTTGCCAACAAGTAATCTTTAAACCTTGGTAAGAAGATTTCTTACTGTACAACTCTACATTAAAATAATTTCAAATAAGGATTTAATTCCTTTTTGGTGTTACATTGCATAAGTCCCCGCATCTGAGTTAGACACAGTCATCCACAGCTACTCGTTACCTAAATTATGAAACCTGACAATATGGCAATAAAGTACCAAATATCACAAGGGTTGATGGATAAACACAGTGGCAAGTGTGAGGCAGGCACAGCAGGCTGGATTCCCTGCCCATCCAAGTGACCATGGCTTCAGAAAAGTAATTTTATATTCTCAGTAAACCTGTGTGTCTATTACATCTGATGTAGGGCACAGTTTCATTCTTAGATTTCTGAAAGAAATAGTAATGATTTGTAATAAAACACAGGATTCTCTATTCCAGACAAAATTGATTTTTTGGTGTGACTGGGTGATGTCCAGTACTTTTACCCAGGGAAAGAATATTTCTCAGTGATTCCATATTCACTTTGATTATTTTGTAGTACTAAAATGTTGATAACTCCAGTTCTGAATATATATATATATATATCCTCATATCTTTTTTTTCTCCATCAATGAAGTGTATTGTGGAGATTTAGATTTACAAAGAATTTTTAGTGACTTTAAAATCAATATTGGATGAGAGTTTTTCTGGTTTCCTTTCTCTTGGTTGTCTTTGTACAACATTTGTTATATGAGCTAGTTGTTAAATCACTCTGATTTGTCAGGGAAAAAAGTAAGCGCATAATGCACATAAAATAGGAGGATGGGTGTTAGAGTTGATGGTGAAAAAAAGTAAAAATCCTGAACTCTAACTTATTCCATAGGAAGTATAACTACCAGCAGTCTCACCAATGCTGAGTGGGGAGGAAAAAAAATCACATAATCGCACTCCTCTCTCCAATGCTGTTTCTGCAGCATTTTTCCCCCTTCTTAAATCTGTTATCCCAGAAGTACTACCACCACTGATGATGGGCTTGGCTTTGCCAGCAGCAGGTCCACCTCAGAGCCAGCTGGCATTGGCTCTGTCAGACACAGGGGCAGCTTCCCATAGAAGAACCCTGTAGCACTCCCACTGCCAAAACCTTGACACACAAACCCAATACCATGTTGAACTATTAACCACTACTCTCTGATCCCAGCAGTCCAGCCAGTTTTTCACTCACCTTGCCCTCTACTCATCCAGTCCACATCTCCTTAGTTGAGCTACCAGTACACTGTGAAAGACTGTTGAAAGTCTTGCTTCAGATAAGCTACATCTGTAACTCTCATCCACAGAGCTAGCCATTTCATCATAGAAGACAATCAGGTTGCTCAAGGTTGATTTAACCTTGATAAATGTCTGCTGCCTGATTCCAATCCTTCATGTGTCTGAGACGTGGAGGACTCGTCCCTTCATCTTCCCAGGAGATGACCATTTTGTAGATCTCTCTTATTGGCTTTCTAAAATATTGATGTAATACCAACAACTGCGAAGTTCCCCCAGTTGCCACAGCCTTTCAAAGATGACAAAGATGAGCCTCACAAAGACATCAGCTGTCTCAACTCTTGTGGATGCATCTTGTCTAGTCCTATGTCTGAAAACACTTAAATTCTTCCTAACTTTATCTTCCTGTATGATGGGTAGTGCCTTAGTCCCCATATTTTACTACTAGGCTCAGAGATCCGACTTTTGCAGTAAGCAACCAGGGCAGAGAAGGCATTAAGCACTTCAGACTTTTCTACAAATATGTCACTACATCCTTTCTATCTTGCCTGCACTATTTGGCCACAAGCTTACATATTTCTTCACCTTTATTTCAAGGCTGCTTATCTGTAGAAGCCCTTCTTGTTGCCCTCTATGTTTCTTGGTGGTTTCAACCCCAGCCGCATGATTTTTCTAATTCAACTCTTGTATGCTTAGATTTCCTGGTAGCCTGACCCTGTTTCCACTTTTCTGCATACTTCTTTTCTATGTCTGAGCTCAACTAGAACCTCTCTCTTCAGCCAGTCTTGCTTCCTACCGTATCTCCTCATCTTCTTGTGCAATCACAATGGACTGTTCTAGTGCTTCAAGGAGATTTTATTTGAAGATCAATTCTTTTTTCTTTTCCTTCTTGGCTCCCCAGGAATTCCTGCGTACTCATTCCCTGGCCAATCTGAAGTCCACTCTCATGAAGTCCAGGTCTTTGCTGTGTACCTTCCTTGCTTCCCTTAGCATCTTAAATTCAACCTATTTCTCCACTTCTTTTTAGGCTTTGATCTTTATACTTTGCTGAACCTGCTCAGAAGCCTTTCTCAATAGATTAGCAAGACTGTTGGGAAAGATGCTCTTGCCTTTCTTTTGGTGCCATTACTTCCCACCAGTCCTTGCTCCCAGAAGATGATCCATGGGCATAGAAGCCAAAGGCTCTGTCTATGACACCGGGCTTTGATCTGCATAACACATCCTCTCCTATTGAGCCCATTTCCTTAACCGGTAGGGTCAAAAAGGAACATCACCTTGCGCCTTTACCACAGCTTAGAGCACAGCAGTTATCTTTGATCTGCTTAAGGTCTCTTTTGACAGCAATACTTGTGGCCAGATGGGTAAGAAGTACATTGTAACAGGAAAAAGGCAGTAATAGTAATAATCCAAAAGCCCATTGGTCCTTCCGTGGTGTCCCACACCAGGGCCCAGGACAAGCAATTAGCTTCCTGACAGCAGGTCTGACCTGCAGGTGGGTGCTCTGGTCCCTAGAGTGACCCAGAATTGGCCACTGTTACTCATTACTTCATCCTTATGGTGTTGGTTCCAGCTACTCAGGGATTTTAATTGGATACCCCTGGAACTCCCCATGAACTTCTCTAATTTTAGCTATCCCACGAAACTTCCTATCCCACATGAATTTTACTGTCTTGCTACATATTATAGCTCATCAAGAAGTATTTTAAATAAGAATAATCTTATTAGAGAAGTTTAAGGAAGTCCATTCCTTGTTTCATTTCATATTGATTATTCTTACCCTTTCCGTTTGTCTTTTTTTCTCTTCACCTGTAATTATATAGTTTCCTTGATAACTTATTGGGAAGGGCTTGTTTGTAAAGACTTAATAAATATCAGCTTACTCATTCTCCTTCACCTACGGTTTTGTGGAACAGCTGGTAGATAACTCCCTAATTATTGTTTATTGATGGTAGAAATTCACTGACCCGCATTCTCACAGTCACTCTCCATGCTTGTTTTAAATATTACATCCTTATTCTCTATGATTGAAACTGATTATCTTGGGAAAAGCAAATGCTGACAAACAGCTCTGCCACTTCATGCTTCATACTCCCTGGGACTCCCGGTAACTGGTTTACTTCATCAGGCTGTTTCAACACCTCCTCTTTGGAAAACTTTTCATGGGACAGAGCAAGGTTTAGATTCCCCCGAGAAGAGGACAGGGCTGATGGCTGCACAGAGCGGTGCAGGCTGATGGTTTTCACAGGATCTATATTGTAGACCTTGTGTAACATACAGGAGGAAGGAGTGACTGGTAAACATAACTATGAACAGACAGTTTCAATTTCCTAGTAATGTTGCTTTATTATCTGCAGATATATAGGAACAGTTATGCTTTTAATTACATCTGGTCAGCTTAATATTTACTTACAGATTCTTTAGCACCTAACTAGGTTACAGAAGACTGGATAGCTCTTGGATTTGACACAGGACACTCATATCCTATAGCAATTTAATCAGCTGTGCTTATGTTTCAGTCTTTAGCATGTTGGCTTTAGACTGCAAATTGTTGAAGGTAGAGCAATACCTGCCTTCCTGCATGCTTGTCCATTTCCCAGCTCATCTGCTAGTCAGTATAAATAATAACAAATAATGGGTAATTATGTATTTAATTTTCAGGGCTATCGATTAAGTAATATATCTAGAATTTCTATGAAATAATTAATTTTAAATTTCCTGCTACTTTCTGCCTTCTTTCTTAAAAGCTAAAAGAGAAAGATCTTATCTTAACTTAAGCCATGCTGATAGATCTCCATGAGCATATAATGAAAATAGAACAGAATGGCATTGCTGACTTAGTCAAATGAATTAAAAATTATTCTTTAAGGTGACAGGTTTCCAAATTAATTTCAACCTAGAGAATAATCAAAAATTTAGATCAGGATGCAAGAGAAGTACACAAGCTATAGCTTTGCTTTTGGGCAATGATAAAAGTGTAGCAGTGCTATGCACACTAACCAGTTTTAGTGCAAAACTGGAAAGCAAGAGAAGCGAAGCCATAAAATATTAGCCTAGAAATATATATTTCAGCAAAGCTATATCCACTCAGGAAAACATAAGCACATCTTGACATTAAGCAGTAAATTAACAATTTGTCAGTATTATATTTCTAATGCCTCATTACTTTGTTAATTTAATTGAACTGATTTATTTAATCAATTTTAATTGAATTGGTTTATGGTCTTACCACTAAACCTTTAAATTGTGACTACAGGAAAACAGAGTGCTAGAATTCACTTTTTTTTTTCTTTTAATCAAACTCCAGAGGAGGCTAGAGCCCCTGATGCACAGAGTAGCCCAATGCTGCCAATCAGTGGCCTCCTACTCTCACGAGAAGCAGCATATCCCACTTCCCACTCAGTTTCTATCAGTCTACACAACCACCAAGATGGGAGAGTTGCCACAACATGGAATGTTCTTTGAGTAGCATCCACAGCATTTGTTTCAGACTAGTTATATAGCCTGTTTTCTCATAGCGATTTTATCTTCCCATTACAGCTTCAGAGAGAAAAAAACCTGCTTATTGAAAAAACTCAGACACCAAACAAATGCCACAGTGAACCAATGTTGACATAGCACATATATAGTGTTTTACAAATATTAGAATTCAGCTTGAGACTAGGTACAGAATCTTTACGTAAACTATTTATGCAACTGGCAAGTCCAAAGACTGAAGAAACTATAAGTTGAAAAATGTACAGAGGAAACATTCATCTTTTACAAGGGGGCAGAACAACACAATACTTGGATACTCAGAGCAAGAATGAAGTGAGTTGTAGGTGTTGTTTTGGCTTTGTGCTGAATGAAAGGTAGTTACCACTAAGAGAAAAGTAACATTGGATTGTCATTAACAGAATGAGAAAAGCACTTGGCGGTTAACGAGAAGGAAACCCTAGAAAGAAATGTTTTCTGTGAGATGGCTTTTTTTTTTTTCCTGTGAACTGTTTGGAGAAAGAATGAAAATTACTGCCACAGATGTAATGGTGAGTGATGTTCTACATTGGGAACTCCTGAACATTTCATAACTGAAATCTATTTGGCTATCTGCCTGGACTTATGTGCTGCACCTAGCTGGCAATAAAATGAAACAGGGCACTCTCACTGTTAGCATCACAATGGGACTATTATGTGGAGCTAGAAACTGATGCAGAACTAGTTCACTTGTATATTAAAAAACCCTACAATGGCTGTGGATAGCACTATAAAATTCCATATTAAAGTTAAAGACCACATGCTACACCTTGGCCACGTTGTGGGACACTTCTAATGGGTAAGTACTGAAGTTATACAACTCCATGAACTATATACATGACTTATTTTGTTTGCTTCCCTTGAGCTATAGGATTCTAATGCAAAATCTTCTTTAAAGGCCCAAAGATGGGTTGTAGAACTCTTCTTTGAGTAGCTGACAGGAGGTATGTGGGTAGCAGGGAGGTCTTTATGACACTTTTCAACTATGCAAATATATATGTGACTCAAAGGCTCAGATAAATCACTGGCATTCTACAGCAAAAATAAGAAGTCATGCTAATATTGAATTGATTAATTGAATATGCTAACTTCCAGTTAAAAATTCTACCCACACCTATGTGTTATGGAATGCTCAGTCTAGGAAATAAAAATCTTAGAGTATCAATGGGTTTGGCAGAACTGGATTGTAAATTAAATTAAAGCTATCGAAAGAATGAAGGCAAAATCTTGACCCTGATAAGGGTCACATGCATTTATGACTTGATCTGATCAATAACTAGCATCTAAGAGATGGGCACTGCATGCTTTCAACAGAGCTACCAGCTCACAGATGAAACTGAATACCAAGGATCCCAAATTGGACCATGATGGGAACCAGACAACTTGAGACCAAAAGCATCCAACGTGCAAATCTGAATTACTGCCTGAAGTAATCGTGCAGTGTGTACAAGAAAAAATTCGGAGCATGAGGTCATGTAAATTCATCCCCACTCCAAAATGTCCTTCAGAGCCTGAGGTGCCTCCATTTACTTCAGCTCCAGTGCCTGTGTGCTCACCTGTGTGTCTCCCTGGGCAATCCAGCCATACGGCCACCTGACAGACCAGGGTAAGCCACAGCAACTGGCATGCCAATAATGTTGACTAAGTGAAGATTGACCTTTGAGCTTTGCCCCACCCACCATGTACATAAGGCAATCCCAGAAATTCTTGACTTCCAAATTTACTTCTTGGTTGAAGCTGAAATCGCTGTCTCTTGCTTCCAGATTCCTTAGTCCTATTGTCATTCAATCTCCGCTTGTCGTCTTTCCAAAGTCCTCCCGTGTGACACGGACTTGCTTACCTTTATGGGGTTTGCCCTCCTATTTGTTTTAAGGGTCTCTTTGCTTCCCTGGTTTCCCACATATTGCTGTTGATGCAATTTTGGTTGGCATATTCCTGAACTAATGGAGTTCCTAGCTGTGGCTTTTCCTGGTCATAATATTTAGTTACATTTTCCAGGCTGTCCTTAACACCCAAGAGCAATGACCCACATCACGCCATGTCTGATAATTTACTGAGGACAATAATTTATGGGGGTTTTTTTCAAGGTGTGGAATTGGACTCCCTCCTCTTTTCAGTTGTAGCCAGGGAACCTCTAGTCTTGTTGAGCCAGAAAGAAAACATTAATGGTGATATGACTGTAAGATAGAAAATACCTTGTAGATAGGATATTCCTGAATTAAGACTACCATTTCCATCACTATTTCTACTCCATACCTTGAAGTCTTGGAAAAAATGGAAGCCAGTATGGCATTTTGTACAGAGCCTGCTATTACTGCATGAGTTAAACAAGACCCAAATACGCAACCACAGGGAGTCCCAGCATAGATTTAGGCCAAGCAATACCTGGTTTTTAGCTCTTTGTCAGACTTAGGCAAGAAGCAGGCACCCAACACTCAGTCCTGTGAAGACTGAGGCAACTCTGAGTGTGTGGGGAGGTGAATCCCTAAGTACCTGGGGCACTTTCAAGACAAACAGGGAGGCAACCCTGGAATTTAGGTGCCCACAGGCTTAGATGACGCATGTGGGATGTCAGGACCATAGTTTGGAACTTATGTGTTTTATGTGGGACACAGGCAGGATTTTGGCCCCTGTGCATTAGATTGCTCTTTTATCGCCAACTCCAAAATGTGGGAATCCAAAGCACTCTTCATGTATTCTGACAGCGAATCTCAAATGTTTGCATGCATGCATGTACTGTTTCTGGAGGAAATTTCAAACCTCCATTATATTGGAAAAGAAGACAAAGTTGACAAACTTGATGACAATCCATTCCCATTTTTCTGTAATTTGCTTGTGGGCTTAAGATTGGGGGTTTTGCTTGTTTGTTTGTTTTCACAGATATTGTGCCATATACTGGAACAGTTTTAGATTTGGAACAGCGATTGTTTCTGATTGGAAACAATAAAAAGGGAGAATCAATTATTTGAATAAATAGTGATATCTCAGCTTGTTAGTTAATTTCTGTAACAACTTCAAAGATTTTGAGTCTGTATTTGTTGGATTCTCATTGTAACTCCAAAATTAGCATGTTTCAGGGTGTGAGCTTTTTTTTAAATCTCACATACAGTGTGTAGTCAAGCTAGATGGATATTGAGTATGATACAGCCTAATCTAGATACTCAATCATCTTCTTTTTCACCATGTTGGAATGATACCAAACAGGAGAAGGATAATTTGTTGCATAATACCTTCCTATGGTATGAAGTACTCCGAACTGTTGCAAAATTGTGTTGGTTCAGATAAAAGCTAGACTGACTTGTTCTGTTGCATGTGCCTGGCTTAAACTGGCATAAACTGACTGCTGACACAAACATGACCATCATTTAAAGTTTCCTAAATGACTGGCTAATTCTAATTAATGTCTATCTTATGGCCTTAACTAATGGCCTTAAAAATGCCTTTCCTGAAAGAAAAGATCCAAACCTTCTAAATAAGCCAGGTACAACTAAAGTACTGGGCCTCCACAAATCTCTTTTGATTGAGATCACACACTGTTCTGACACTGCCATAATTAACAACCAGATGTTAATTTTGGCCAAAGGTTAAACAAATATTAACAACCAAACCCCTTCACTTACTTTTGTGTATCAGGATATTGTAGTATACGTTAGCACTGAAGCACAAATGCTGGATACCTCAGGGCTGATGTGGAATGCATATTTCTTACATGCGTCTCTCCAGAGAGATATGTAACTCTGCACGTTTTCTAGGTGATCTATGGTGCTAATGCTGATCCAAACCCTGCCAAGATAATTTAAGAGGATTTGAGAAGATGCATGCCTTGCGGTTCTCCTTTTTTTTTCTCTTCTGTCATTTAAAGCATGTTTTCAGGCCAAACATGTATCTTTTTTTTTGTATGGAATGAAGTAGAACAGGTTTGCTGAACATACTCTCATCTGCATGATCTGCCAGAAACTGAGGGTACCTAGGGAGTAGAGTGGCAGAGAAAAGAGACACCACAACTGCAGGGGTGCAGGCTCCTTTCTCCCCAGTGCTGTTTTGGTGAAGTGGTTCACCAACACCAATTAATTCACCTTTGCTTCAGCACAACATAAGACTGACTATAACTGACACCTAAATGGAAATGTAGTATCCATACATAGAAATATATTTATCTTCCTTTTTCAATGGTAAATGTCAGAAAAATGCCGTGGTTATGTCAGCTGTGGTTCTCTGATCAAGAAAAAAAAAAAAAAAAAGGAATAATTTTAGGCTAGAACAAGGGAAGAGATGTAGCTATTTGAACCTTTACAGTGTCTAGCCAGTGTCCAAAAATCCTGTCCAGATACAGGAAACAGGACTTCCTGCATTGTTCCTAGTCATCCATCAAGACCTGCATGCTACCTGACATCAGTTTTCTTGTTTCTGTCCTTGGAGATACTTGAAATCCAAACCGACGTGGTCCTAAATAACTTGCTCTGGCTGACTGTGGTTGAGCAGGGGGCTGCACTAGACAAGCTTCAGAGGTCCCTTCCCACCTCAAGGGTTCTCTGATTCTACAGTTTTCATGCCTATAGAAACTGCTTTACTGAAACAGACCTTTCTTATACAGTTCCTGAGGGTACACCTGTATTCGTTTTCAGTTCTCCCCAGTTTTGGCATGGTATGTATTTAATTTTGGGGAAAAAATCGCTTTTTTTGTAGGTTGTTCTGCTTAGTTAATCACTAACCAAGAAAATGACTCACAACTCAGAAAAGAACTGAATTTCCCCCCCAAACAGGTGTATATATTGCTTTGGGTAAAACAGCATTATAGGTAGGACTTGGCTACTCAGCCAACCCTTCTCTATTTTGTGTTCCCCTTCCGTGCTCTCATCCTTGTCCTCCTGCCATAAAAAATAAGCATTAACTTATTTCCATCAATTTACGTAGTGTTTGTCAATTACTGGCTGATTATGACCATTGCATACCACTGAATTTTAAGTTTTTCCACAATACAGACTTCCAACATTTTTATTATCTCATCTTAGCATTTTTAGCAGACAATTACAACATCCACATCCTATCAGTAGCAAGCAAAATCAGAACCAAAACCACAGTCACCCTAAAAGCTCCTTATACGAGACAAATGCATGCTTGCTAGATGCAATTTAGGACAGACAGTATCTATCAGCGCACAACGGTAAGTATTCTAAGGACAGCTAGACCTCAGTGTCATTTCAGAGAAGATTCCTAAAAGCACCGAGGAACACATGGGACCGCCACGTCCTGGCAAGGGTTGGTGACGATACGACCTGACACGATCCGCCCGCTGCAAGGTGCCTCAGCCTGACCCATCCCGCGGGAACGGCTCTGCCACTCCACGGAATCCTTTCCTCATCCTCCTCAGCGGGATAAAGAGCCAGCAGGGCGGTCGGAGCCAATTTATTCCCATGGAGAGGGATAAGCAGCTAATTAATTAATGTGGCGGGCACCGAGACCAAAAAGCAGCGCTTCAAGGTTTGAGGTGTGTGAGCTCCTGACGAGCCCCCTCGGCTGTACAGCTGACGTTCTCTATTCATGTTTTTCCCCTGGAACTGAGAGGGGCCGGGGGGGATGCGGGGCCGCCGGCGCTGCCCCCGCGCGGTGCGGGCGCACAGCCTTTCTCCGCGCCTTGCACAAGTGTCCGGGGCACACCCTAAGGGTTAGCAGAAAACAACAACAAGATAATGGCCCCTAATGCGCACCCTGGGCACGGATCACAGGCGGGCCGCTCCCTTCCTGTGCACCGGCGGGGAGCCCGCCTGCCGCGGCGCGGATCGCTCCGTGGGGAGGGACCGACGCGGCCGGCGGTGGGCAGGGAGCGAAGGAGGGAGGGAATCGCCTTATTAAACGCATACACCGGGGCGGGCGGCTGCCACCGCCGCCCCGTCCATGCCCGCGGAGAGCCCGAGAGCGCCGCGCTCCCCCCGCTGCCGCTCCCGTCCCGGCTGCCGGCGGGCGGACCCCGCGGCCGCGCACAGCCCCGCGCAGCCCGGCATGGCGCGGCGCGGCCGCTTCCAGCGCCTCTTCGGCCGCAGCGAGTCGGAGGACTCGGAGCCCGAAGGGGCGGCCGTCGCTCCCCGCCGCCGCCCCGCAGCCGCCGCAGCCGCCGCGCCCAAGCGGCGCCCCGCGTTCCCCCACTGGCGCCCGAAGAAGAAGGAGCAGCATCCTCGGAGGGGCAGCGATGCCGCGCCTGCCCGGACCCCGCCGCCCGCCTCGCCCCTCGAGTCCTCGGCACCGCGGTAAGCGCGACACCCGCGGCCCCTTCCTGCGCGGGGCGGTGTGGCGGGGGGACACGGCTGGAGGGGCAGGGGTTTGTCTCCCGAGGAGGAAAGCGTGTGACCCGCAGCCGCCGTCCCGTCCCGCGTTTGCCCTCGCCTGCTGGCAGAGCGGCGCCCGAGCCGTGTTGACAAACAGCAGCGCTCGTGCGAATAAGTAACAGTCACCCCTGTGCCCGGAGCACAGGGAAGCAGAGGGAGGCTTCCTGGCCCAAACCAGCCTTCTAAGGGCGGCTGGTGTGCGTAAATGGCTTTTTCCTTCTGTATCAGTGGGGTTGCTCTGTGCTCGCTTTTCCTGGACGTAGTAAAGGAGGGAGATGAGAGAGAAGGGTTTGACACCACTCTTCTGCAGTACTTC
The DNA here is from genome assembly GCA_035041135.1 of Platyrinchus mystaceus. Classification (NCBI taxonomy): domain Eukaryota; kingdom Metazoa; phylum Chordata; class Aves; order Passeriformes; family Tyrannidae; genus Platyrinchus; species Platyrinchus mystaceus. The sequence continues at coordinate 70,542,637 of JAWWLV010000121.1, read as the reverse complement.
CCATGGCTGTTGCTCCCCAGTGTGGTTCCAGTTCTCCCATGAGTAATGGCCATCTAGTGCACGTTGGCTTGTAAGTTCTTGAAGACACAGGCATTACCCCGGTGCTGTTTACAGCCTGTGGCCGCAGCACTGGGACCCTCAGTGAGAATGGGGTTGCCAAGCAGTAGAGCCTTCTGACGTGAAGGTAATTCACAGTAGCGTATGGTGAACTTGGGGCTGTCAGGAATCGGTTTGGTCAATACTGCTCAGATTTGAACAGCACGACCCGCGTGATGAGATGTCAGTGCTACCTGGATATCTGGATTAAGAGTTGTAAGGTGTTGGTCTCTCGGGTGACTGGTTCAAACTGAGAAATCTAAGTTTCAGAAGATGGTTCTCTATAAAAGTGCCTAAAAATAGACATCACATGGAAGTATGAACTTAAGTATTGTCTAATGATGTTTATATTTGGTATCAAAATATAGTATTGAAAATGTAATAAACACTAACATGTTTTACAAAAGGGAAAAAAGTACTTATGCTTACATGTTTATCGGAGAAAGAAAATGACATCTGCTTTTTCTGAACTGTTAAACCAGGAAATTATGTATTTCACAACACTGTTTAGTGGCCACGCTCAGGGCAGTGCTGCAGGTGACTTCAACCAGGAACAGCTCTGTCTTCTGCCTTCCAAAAGCTAGATAGAAACAGAAGGGGATCACAGTGTAGTTCCAGAATCTTCCAAGAACAGAGGGTGCACAGCAACTCTGGGCAAGGTGTGTTATCGCCTTGTGTGTGTCTCCCGGTAGAAAGCTGGAACATTTTGCAGTTTATAGCCTCTGCTGTGCCTGCCATGCATTACTGAAGAGCCCCATGGCTCTTGGTGACCCTCTCATGGCTGCTGGCAGACAGAAGAAGGGTTCTCTCTGAGGTCACCTTTTCCCTGGGCTGAATCAGTCCCACTCCCCCAGCTGTTCCTCAGGGCAAGAACACCAGTCCCCTCGGCATCTTGGGGCCCTGTGATCAAATCATCCCAGTTTATCAATGTCTGCAGTTTATTGAGGGGGCCCAAAACCAAACAGAGTATCTAGATGTGGGCAAATGAATGGTGGCATAAGTGACATAAGTCTTTATTCTTGATGTGAGTTCCTTTTTCTTCCAGATACCTTGCTGGGTCTACACTGCCAAACCAAACCAGAAATGCTGTATGGGATTTAAGGTCCAGTTCTTATACCTTAAAAAAAAAACCAAAGAGGATATTTTTACTGTATAAATTTGTTATCAAGTTCTGTGCTTAAATTACAAGAGAAATCTAATAACTGCAAGGCTTCTGAAAGGACAGGGTTGTAACTCCTGTTACAAAATGCTGGGGGTTTTTTTGGATTTTGGACAGAGAACCAATCCTTCTACTATTTATAACATGTTGAGTCTGTGCTTCAACACATGGTAGTACATGTGTATGTCACCATCATTAACTGCAGTCAGTTGTCTTCAGAGAGCACAAACTTCTTTTTTGTGTAGCCTTCTACCACCCCTGTTTTTTAAAAAAAGGAATAAACTAAGCCTTTAATATACAGCCCAAACCACTCAATGCATTTTTAACTTATGTTGAAGATTATGGAAACATTACTCAAAACACATTGTTTGAAGTCTTTTATTTGTATTACATGAATGGTGGGCTGTAATATGTGGTCCCAAAAATCCTGTATAGGCCAAGTAAAGTATATGTTTAACAGTGATGATTTTGAAAATATAAGATGCTTAATAAATGGCCATGGGTTTTGCTATGAGAGAGACATGGTTTAGCACATAACGAGCATGATGGCTGTCAGTTTGAAGACACCAATTTATATGACACTCCAATTTAAAAATTATCTGATGAGCTGTTTTGCTACTTTTGTGTTATTTTTTCAGGTAGCCAGTACTTTTCCATGCTGTTAGTGACTTATCTGGAAGAGCAGTACCCAATATGGCATGTCAAAATCTTGGCATAAAAAAAATCTTACCATAAAACCCAAACAATCTGCCCAGCTCCTTTAGACTTAAGGCTAAAACTGTGCAGTCTCCTGCTTTGATGAAGTTTGTGTAGTATTGCCTCTGTTCATGGGTCATAGTTAAATCAGGGCAGCCAGGTCCTGGTTGCTTTTTACAGCAAAAGCTTGTGGAATCTCTTTCCCGTAGATAATAGCTACAAACTGGAGCCTCTATACAGAGGAAGGTACAGCGTAAAAGAATGAAAAAGAATTGTAGTTGTCACCATGCTGTAGATAACTACAACATAACCTCCTTTGCAGGTCATGACTTACCGAGTTGTCACAGCTTGGACACTGAATGATCTCCACCCAAGGGCAACTTAAAAAATTAAGATGATGACTTGGATTTGAACGTTAAAGCAGGAAGTTGACTGCAGGAGGACAAAGAAAACTGTATATCTTTGGGGTGTGTTTGTTTAGCAGTGTTTCTCTCAATGCACGCTACTCTATGAATCTGGAGCTTTTGGTATTTGATGGTCAAGACCAGACAAGTTACTTCAGTCCAGTTATGAGTTGGCTAACATTTAAATGGCAGGAGCTAGATTGATGCCCAAATGTATCAATGTAATCACCATGAAAAAGGAGGACATTTTTGCTGCTTATTACTTCCTCAGTTCCAGGAAACACTGACAATTTGGTATTGAGTGTGTTAGGAATGCTACCATAAACAGCACCCCTTGTTTTTATTACTTTCCTCTCTTCTGATTAAATTAACTCACCTTCATCATACTAAATATGTGAAGGCAAAGAAACCTATGTTACTGTTGTTTTACAATCATTTGGCAAGGAAGCAAAAATTATTTAGTGTTCAGTAATAGCATAAAAATAGGGAAAGGGAAACAGCATTAGGCTACATCCAAGGAAAATCAGATTGTGGAATAATTATACCTTGTCTTGCGGAGGAACAGGAGATATGCTGAATGTGAAGAAATCTTATGTTGTGAGTGGAGAAGGTGGTGGTGAGACCAAGACTGATATCTCTTCCCTACTTTCATGTTCTTGAGTTACTCTTCTTTGACTTCCGTGTTAGAAGAGCCCACACATAACATTGCATTTTGCAAAAAGATGAAGAACAAATGTTTCACCTTGTGAAAAACAGAGGTTATAATAACAAAGAACATTGGTAGCTGAATTGATTGACAAGAAGAAAATGTTGAAAACTGTCGTACAGTCAGCTGTGTGATGTAATAAAATACAAACTCTCAATGAATCAATGTACTTCGTGTGTGTAACTTTACATTTGTGCATCAAAAATGAAAACATGAGAACATTTAGCTATGTTCTTTGCAAGACAATATGGATTTATGCAAGTGTTACTGGTTGCGTTTACTTAATAGGAGGTGGAAATGGAAAAGGATAATTAGCTTTGATGTCTAATTCTTGATAATGAAAGCATAACACCTAGGAATAAAGATACATTATTTTATTTTTTTATATATAGGAAAGAAGTTCTCTTAAACTATCATGATCAAATAATTGAAAGTAGAATTTTTTTCATTATTTTTTGATACTGTAACATAATGAGGAAATCAGTCCTTACTAAAGATATATATTTCTAGAAAGGTACTAAGGTAAGAGGGATCACATGCTAAAACATTCACTTAATTTGATTGCATTCTTGGAAGGTTAAGAAATACTACCCTGTGAAAACATGATGACATCTGTGCATGAAAGTAGTAGTCTGTCTCTCCTGCATGAGTTTAACATCAGCTGGTGTCTCTGAGTTGCTGATTTTGCAGATTGGGTGGCTGTGAAAACACCAGTGTGAAGAACACTCTCCTTTTCAATTTGTCCTTTTAAAAATCAAATGACAGTCTAAAAATCTGAACCAGTAAGACTGCTGGTTGCCTTCATGGCAAGCCTGCTTGGATGTCAGGGGAAGGGTAGATCCTGGTAGAGAAGAGTGGCATCTCATTTCTTTTTGCTGTGGTGCACAGGAATTTCTGACTTCCTTTATTTGTGTTTTTTCCCTGAAATTAGAAAAAAAAAATTCTTAAAAAATAAAGTGAGTTAATGGACTCACGCCATTCACAGTCAAGGAATTTTCCCTTATTTTTTTGTGTGCTTCTGCCTTTGTTGGATGTGTATTTTGGAGAGTTGGTATACCCTACTGTATTAAGGTTAATCTGATCCGTAGTAGTTCTGAGTACCATTGAGGTGATAGGAGTTCTGTATTGAATAGTTAAATTTCTATTGAAACAAGGACTGTTGGGGAAAAAACAGGTTCTAGCCTACTCAAACTAGCTGCCAGTCTTGACACCTCTAGTTTTAGTGTGTCAGATCCACACTTGGAAATAGTGGCAGATAAAAACAGAACGGTGTTTTGAGAATTTACTATTGTAAAACACCACTTGAGAAACCACCCAGGAAGGTGCACAAACAAAAGGTTCATACTGAATGCAGGTACATACAGTTGGCACTTAGTAATGCATGGAGTGTTAAAAACAATATTAAATACTGAATGCAATTCAGTATACCAATTCAGTGAATACCATTTATTTGAAAGAGAAAACAGTTGTTTTCACTCTACTCTTCCTCCACAATGCTGTCTCTTGTTTCTTCCTTTTCTCCTTGTCATGTTCCTTGTTCCTACAACTCTGTTCCATCTTTCCCTCCCGTTACATCCTCTCAAGGTTTACGTCAAGCAGTTAATCTTTCATACTCTAGTGGGTTCCTGCTTGCACGGAACAGACAGAAGAGTGATGTCTTATTGTACCTATGGTGGTCTCAGGGCTTTGGCAGGACAATATTTGTAGATAAAAATTAATATCTGTTATTGAAATGGTCAGTATAATTAATTTTACTTACTTTGTATACAAGATGGGATCCATATCCTCTAATTTCAGATATCTACATCTGAAATAGTTATTCAGTTTATAATCAAGGAGGGCAAATAGGCATGTCTGGTGTGCAGTGCATCTCACCCTAAGGTGAGTGTCTAAACAAGGCTAAATGAATTGTTTCTTAGAAGTGCCAGTTTTTCCTCGTTGACTTTAAAAGCTGCCTGAAGGTGACACCTCCAACATCTGAATTTGGGCATCTGAATTCAATCCATGTTACCTGATAATGGGGGGAGTCCACAGGCTGATTCTTCCATGTAGTAGATGCTACAGTACAAAATCAAACAGTCATGAGCTGTTCTGGCTTTTCCTGTGCAACTTCAAGGCACCTTCTTTGTTTGTGAGCAGTCTGCTTTTAGAGACTCATTTTCGACAGAATTGCTGTTATTCACTATATTCTGTTATTCATTTGATTGTGGTTAAGAGCTTTCAATTTTCTTTGGGGAAGTGGAGTTGGACCCTACTTCTGTGTTTCCTGAGGAAGACTAGGCAAGTCATGGGAAACTTGTGGTAAACAAATTTTTCCCAGGTGTTTACAGAGAGAGAACAGGGGAATCAGGAGAAAGAAAAGAGGAGGCTACTAGACACAGGGTCTGATTTGCAGAAGTTTAGCCAAAATGGTAATATTTAGGGAAGTTAAAGGCTGCTGGGAATGGAGTCTTTGGAAGGATGGGGAACTGTTAACACTAGACATTTCTTTGTTAAGCAGTTTGCATTTTAAAATAGAATAAAAACATGAGGACGTGTTCTGTAATCAGAGGTTCCTGCACAAGGGAAAAAGAATCCCTTCTTCAGCTTTCAAAACAGATAGAAAAGTCATCAGTGGTTTGCCTGCATGTAATGTATCTGATAGTGTATCTTTGTATATGCTATTATATTAGTCACTTGTTAAGCCTAGCAAATTTTTCTGATGAACGCTTTTATCTTCTCACATCTGTTTGTTCATGCGGCCACATACTGTGAGCTAACACAATCTATCATCAAATATTTCATCATTTGGTGCTCCCTCAAGACAAGAAGGGAAAGATAGGCAAAGACTGAAAAGAGATTAAGAGATAAGAGGTTAATGATCTCCTTTAGTGTCCTCTGGAAAAAAAAAAAAAAAACAAAAAAACAACCCAACCAAAACCCAACCAACCAACTAAAAAAATAAAACCAAAAAACCCCCATGTAGTATTTAAAGAAAAAGAAAAGATTTCATCTTCTGTATTATTCCAGAATTGTACTTGGAAATTCTGAAATTAAAATTAAAAAAATATTAGTTGGATAAAATATTTCTTTTTGCTACATGAATTTTTTATTAATCTAGATTTTACAGTTATTTAAACTGTAAATCAACCAACCCAAAATTTAAAAGAATATTCTGAACTATGAAAATTTCTAAAACAAATGTGTTTGATGAATTCCCCAAATCCCGAGTTTCAGGTAGAATCTGACACCAGAAGCACGATTCCTATTTTTGTTGTCCCAAAATAGGTTCTTTCATCCAGTGTGCAAAAGGCCGATCCATATGCACAGGTGAGGTATTTGATTTTTTTTTTTTACAGTTCTGCACAGAAAGGGGTGCTGGGTGAAAAGCCCACAAATCCAGTATGACTACCAAAACTTTTCACTATTTATACATATATTTTACTGGTTAATGATTCTTTTGCTTTTGATGCTAATTAATCTGCATGCTCAGTCTGTCTCTTCTTTTGAATCAGGGGGTTTCTGGGATCAGTGGTCTGTGAGTCTGTGGTCATGATCTCCCCTGCCAGAATTACCTTTTACCCATTCAGAGCCGATTTCAGCACAATTGCTGAGTTGGATTTACTAGTTTCTTCCCTATCTTGGGGGTTCTGCCAAATGCCTTGTGGCCCATAAATTCTGCATTCTCTGTGTTCACTATCAGTGGTACATCCTGCTCCCCAAGCTTTGGTAACTCCCTTCAGGTCTGAGATCACTGAAATATGCCAAGCCCTAAACCTTAATAAGGCAATTCTGCCAATAAGTAATTTGGTTTTTTAGCACCTGGACATCACTTAGGGCTTCCGTGTTAGCTGATGTCTGTTTCATGGGTTAAATCCCCTTGTTGATTAGGCTTTAAAGTGTGCAAAGATCAAACATTAAAGAACATCCTTTCTTAAGAAAATTTTTACATATTCCACTTTTTGTAACATTTTGACAAAACAAAATATAAAAACCTGGTTTTCCTTACTAAGGATACCTTATGTTGATTACAGTGCTCCTTGTACTGTTTAAAGTCACTTCATAAGTACTCTAAGAACTATAGGCAGACAAGAGGGGCTCCAGTGCATTCTTTAACCAACTTTTTATAGTTGCTCTTTCGTATTTGTAAGCTACGTCTGTATTGTCTCCTGAGTATGTTGAACTGTCACTGGTGCTACAGCTGTGGTTCTACTGTTTTTTGGTAACAAGGTGTTTGGAAGCAATGTAGATGGGCTCATACTGCTAGCATAGACACAAATAGCTTAACACCATCACATTCTGCAGAGAGAAGATGGATTGATTGGGCTGTTTGATTATTTTTTTACAGCACTGAGAATAAGTTCACATATTCATCCTGGAAGGACAAATGTGCTGACACAGCACCTAGCTAACTTAGTGACATGGCTTGCAAAGTAGAACTGCTTTTTACCTGTCTGATTTGAGCTTGGACACATTGAACACAAATGTCTGCCTCACCCCACCCGTAGACGTATTCTGTGTTAACTTCATGGGATTCTTCTGATTTGGGTCTGGATTCCTTAACTTATTCATGGGAGACTACCTTGTCTGTTTTCAGTTTAGACTGTAAGAAATTTTTTTCTCACACCTTTTGTCTGTGTTATTAGTTTACTGAGTAATCTCTCCCAGGCTGTGGTGGCTTGAATTGTGTGTTTATCAAATGTCTAGAATAATGGAGTCTGATTTTGACTATGCAAATAGTAAATAACAGCACAAAAGACCAAAAAAAAAGTTGGCATCTTTCAAAGGCTCTGAATGAGTACATGTCATTTGCAATTTCAGAGCGGAACTCATCAGGCTTTTTAGTCCTTGTGTAATTTAAAGGGTGTGTATGAGGTGAAGAATTAAAAAAGAGCCTGAGAGGCCTACAAACATTCCACAGGGGTGTATTTTAAATGCAATATAGGTGACAGTCCTGCAGGTGATAAGTGTATTCACGTGAAGTTGCTGCCTGGTTCCTGATGAACAGCTCAATGCCCATTCCTGTCATGTTTGTCAGAAATTCAACATAGCCAGGGCTTCGGGGTGGCTCTTCTGTATTTGGGTTGGAACCTGCTGGTGCTTTGAGGAAAATGGTAACCTTTAAAGTTCTAACAAATCTGAATTGTGGAGATTTCTGGCCTCTCTGTTGATAGAGTAGAAATCCAAAGGCAGCCAGAGTTGTACTATTACTCACGTGAGTCTATGTTAGCACTATCTTAGGCCACGTATCTGTGGCTTGGAGCGACTGGTAATTGAACTAACCAGTTCTTTAATAAGATCTAGATGATATCTTCCTTGTTTGGGACAAATAGAAAATTTCACTATATACAGCCTTTGAGGTAAGGTAGAACTAATAATTTTAACACAGGATTTTCAGTGCTCTATATGAGATAAATTTATGGGTAAGCTATATTGTGTGTGAGAGATTTCATGTTTTCACTATAATTCACTATGAAAGGACAAAAATGACTAGAGATACAACAGTACTGTCTGCTGACTCACTACAGTTAATAAAATGAACAAAAAATTTAAAATGAAGAAAAAAAATCTGAAGCCTAAGTGCCACTTTTTGTGTTAAAAGACCCAACTTTTCATCTTGATTTCAAAAACTATTTGTTAGTGAAAACATACTGTGTTTGGATCAAAGTTCATAAAAATGAAAACATTTTCTAAACTTGAGTTCAAAATAAATACAAGTCTTATGCCAAACAACTTAAACTTGTGTGCCAGTGAACTAAGAATATCTTGTAAATACATAAAAAAATCAGAAAATCAGCATGTACTTCATAATGTAAATTTTTGGCAGAAATCTAGTCAACTGATAAACTAGTTTGTTCTGTTATGTGAAAAGCCCCATTTTCCCCTGTAAATGCTAAACACAGTGTGATAGTGAGACTTTCGTAGTAATACATGAACACAGAGTGACCTCAATTATAAATGTTGTGAAAGTGTAGTAATTTGAGTATTTTCATGAATTGTCTGCGTTCTAAATGAACCTAGTTTTAATGGGCTATATCTCTTTTCCCCCCACTGCAGAGTGCAGTGCTCAGAAGCTGTGCATGAGCCTGGCAGGAGCCAGTGGGCTGCTGGTGCTGGAGGAACGTCCCACTAGCTGCTAAACCAGTGGGGCAGCATTGGAAGCAGTAATAATAGTTCAGGCCTTACCTGGAGGTATTCGGGTGAGGATTACATGTTACAGGGGTGCTTGCTGTGACGCTGAGGAGGAACTGAACAGGAAGTATCTGAAAAAAACTTAGCACCTTTGAATTCTCAAATTCCATGTCTACAAGTGCTCTAGCAAGTTCAAATATTGAGCACAGTAGTATTTTTGATGACACTGTAGTGTTGTCTGACGTAATCAGATTTTTGTGATGAGTGTTAGTAGTCTGTCAAGTTTTTTCCAAAACTACAAAATAAGTCCATGAGAGATATTTTATTACTGTTAGAAAGGTATCTGAATCACTTCTAACTGTTGGATGCCTGTTTTCTTTATCTGGTTTATCTACAAAGGTTTATTTAGCAGTTGTTTTCTTTGGAATTGTTTTCTTTGGAATTGTTTTTTTGTGGGGTTTTTTTTGGTTTTTTTTTTTTTTTGAGATTTTTCTAAATATGATCAGGGCAATTCCTTAATATCACCACAGTTGTGACTAACTTGCCACACTGCAGTTTTGCTTCATTTTGTTTGGTTTTAAAAGAAAGGAAGGCTCTGTATACTTGTTTGGACATGTCTGATCTCTTCTGTCTGAGTTATTTGCCAGCCTTTGGCATATTTCCTTGGTGTAATTCTGCTAAGCAGTGTTTCCCCCCTCCCTGCTGTTTTCTGCAGAAGTAGTGCATCTTCTGCATCCTCCTTAAAGATTCCACATTTTGACAATTTGTGTCTTTGGGTCTAAAGTTTATCAAAGTCAGAAATTTCGCTGTTCTCACTGTTGCTTGTTATGGTCCATGGAGTTCCTTTTCCCCCAGTGATGGACTGGGTAGGCTTTTCCAATTGCAGTTGGACTCTCCAGTCATTCCTGGGACAGCTGCCAAAGCAATGTGCTATTATGTACTCATTTCTTCCAACAGTTCTGACTTTGTTTCACATAACGTAAGAGTTGATAAGAGTTTAACATTAATTTCCTGGTCCTGACTCTCTGTAACTAAGATGGGCGGATTTCTCTCTCATTGGTAATAGTGCATATTTTTAACAAACATACAATTCCTTCAGTTCTTTTTCTGGACATAATATTCCCCAGGCTATCCACCATCTGATCTGTTTCTCTCATAAGTCTGTAATATATTTTAGTTTACTTCCAGAGTAATGATTTACAGCCTGTATTGTAGCATAGGTGTGTAGAGTAGATTTATTTGATATAAATTAAAAAAAAATTTTATATACAAGACATAATACTTGTTTTCATTCTAACATGTTCATTTGGGTTTACTGACTGAGTTTTCTTACTAGCAGGATGTTCATTAGACATGAAGATGATTATAAATAAATTTTGCTGCTGATGACAAATTAGATGTTCATTTAATGAAGCAGGTGTGACCCAGTCAGGTGTTGGCAGCATCAGGCCATGATGTGTGTGAGATACACGTGCTTCCTTCTTTTTACTTTCAAAAGCAATCAGGGTGCTTCTCCAAGGATAGTTGTTGTTATTTGGTGCTTTTTGGTGCCTTTTTTTTTTTTTTTCTGTGTGTGCGTAATATTCCATCTACTGGTTGAGTAATTTCTACTTTTGAAAGAAGTTCTGAACCCTCTTCCAAGTAGCCTCTTACTCTGTGGGATGAACAAATGCAGTTGCCTTTCCCTCTCCAATCACATTAAAAGTGTCAGGAAAAACAGATGTGAAATAAAGGATATTGAGAGTTAAGTTTGTGAAAATAAATACCATCTAAGTGAATACTGAAATGTGGACAGACTTAACTTGATTTAGCATTTTTTATGTCTTCTATAGGTTGTCCTTGCTTGCCTCTCCTTTCTTTGTAATTTTAGCCTATGAACACTGAAAATTTGGAGAATTTCTTGATTGTGCCGTTTTCCAAACTTCTGGGTCAGGTTTTTACAGGATTTGTTGGAAATTGGTTGAAAATAGAGAAATGATCACCATAAGCAGCTCCTTATAGAAAGGCTTTGGCAGAACCTTTTTCTCTGCACGGGTATTCTTAATAATCTGTTTTGCTTTTGAGCAGTGGTCCTCATTCATGTTCAGGTGTTTTTGTGTGTGTGGTCACTGTGCTCAAACATAAGGACTTCTAATATAGCAATATGCACAGGTACCCATAGATTTGTTTCTGCCATTTGTGCTTCCTGTCAGAGGAACAAAGGCTAGACTTCTTCATATGTTTCAGTCACTCCTTAGCCTGAGTGCAAGTTTCTTATTCTCGGGGAGCTTTTAACTTCATTTTCCAATACTGTTTGTAAGCTGGGGTTCATTGGTTTAGGTCCTTTGTCACAGAGTTCAGAGAGCTGAAGAAGGACATATGAACAAACAAGGCAGTGATCAGGGGCATCTGGGGAGTAGTGAGCACCTCCCAAAACTGGGAGCATGAATATTTTCCACTAGTGCTCATGCAGCTTCTGATGTTGATGACCCGCTTCCAAAAGGCCTGGGTTAGGAATAGGTGCTGTGTTACTGCCAGTGCCTTCTGCATCTCTCCCAGGGTCAAATCCCAATCAAATGACAATAAGGAAACACTTTGGGTGCTGATCCTCCCTATGGTATCTTGTTATCTGATCCTTGTTACCACTGTGGTGTTCCGTACCATTGCTGGCGCAAACCAGGACGCCGGATTATATTTGACAGAGCACCCAGGGTATGTCAGGGCATCTGAGCAGCAGGTAGTGCTGACTAATGCTCCAGGACTTGAAATGGTGTTGCTGATGGCATTTGGCACTAAGGTTACCACTGTGGATGAAGGGTGTTGCCTTTCTCTATGACTCCTTACCATTTGCAGGAATCTAGGAGGATGTGATGTGTGTAAATATTCTCAGTCTTTGACAATAAGAGTGGGTCCTGGAAAGAAAAGATGGTTTCTGAAACAGTCTAGGGATACGAGGCATTTGTGGTGGACAGGGTGGCCCAATTAGAGACTGTTCTGCTTCGCATCTACCTAGGAGCAGTCCCCATGGCAAGAAAGTATTTGGAAGGCAGTAATTGAGTTCAGAGGGGTTGGAGATCTTGTTCCCAGCTCATACTTTCAACATGAAGTGGTTGTAGATGAGCACTCTACAGAAGATTTCAGAGAGTCAAGGTCTAAGATGTGATAGACTGGCAACATATAACCACATCAGAAAGCCTGTCAGTATTGTTGGTAGTTCAGCAAAAAGCCTTGGGAACAGTGTCTGTGCCTATAAAAAAGTGTCCTCTGGGTGATGGATTTGCTAAACTGACCAAGGCTGCTGGGGAAGTAGCATCTCCGGCATGGTCAGAAACTGTATTTATCTTACTTAAGAGGTCCAAAGGAGACTTTCACAGATTCACATTCATAAAACACTACACAATTTCTGGGGGCAGCCAAATTTGATGGTATATTCAGCAAAACACTTTGAAGTCTCCCTTCCACTTCCAAGTTAACTGATTATTCCTTTGTTATTATTCATGTGTGTGCCTGTGGACAACCACAAATGGAAGAAGAACATTAAGCTATGTATGAAAAACATCAAATGCAGAGGTACTGCTAAGTAGTGCTATGAGAAGCTTACCAAGTATGTATTCTTCTGTTGGAGTATACATATGGCCAGTACTAATCTAACTCCAGTAGCTTCCTTTTTGTTTTCTGTTTAGAACAGTCACACAGGATTGAATTAAAACTATCTTTTTACTTTAACTGAAAGAAGTAGTGCAACATGATGGCATAGTGAAGTAAAACCAGATCAATGTACATTTTTGTATGATAACCAAAAAATGGTATGCATTTCACAAATAGGCCTCTGAAGATGTGTAGTCTCCCTAGGACAGCGTATCGTGAAGGAATCCTAATCCCAGCCCCGTGAGAAGGATTTCACTCTGTGATGGGTTGACCCTGGCCAGCAATTAAGCACCCACCAGCCCCTTGCTCACTCCTCACTGTCAGTGGGATGGGGGAGAGAATTGAAAGAGCAAAAGCAAGAACAAATTCAAGGACAGATTAATAAGCAAAGGAGATGAAAAAAAAATCCCAAGTGATGCACAGTCAGTCAGTCACCAACTCCCACCAGTAGACCTGTGTCCAACCAGTGTCTGAGCAGCAGCTAGTTTGGAAAGACACCTCCCATCACAAAAACAGAGTTTATATTGCTGAGCATGATGTTACATGCTGTGGAATATCCATCTCTTTGATCAGTTTGGGTCAGCTGTTCCTTCACAGCCTACTTGCTGGGGAGGCAGTATGAGAAATTGATAAAGCCTTGGTGCTGTACAAGCACTGCTCAGCAATGGCTGAAACTTTGATGGGGTTTCAGTTTTGGTCACAGATCTAAAATACAGCACCATGTGGGATGCTATGAAGAAAATTAACTCCATTGCAGCTGGACCCAGTGTACACTCTTAGATGCTTATCCACATTTAATGATTTGTTTTCTACTGAAGTATTTATTATATCAGCTTGTGGTCTGAAAGATTGGTGGAAGTTTCTTGATAGTTAAACATGTAATGAGTTTTGTGTACATAATACTTTGGAAGACTGAGCAAAAAAAAGAGCAGTTGTGACTTGAAAGATCAGAAAAGTCACTATGAAATAACCCAGGTTGCCAAAAAAAAAAACAGGTGAAAACTTATTCATATCTTCTACAATATTATTTTATATATGTTTAAAATACATATAGAAGTTATTAGAGGAGATTTAAGGCTGATTTTTTTATTTTGAAAGGAAGAAAAAATTTACATTGTATTTTGAAAGCTCTTGAGATGAACTGCCTGGGGTGCACATGAGCAGCTTAGTTTTAGAAAAGTCCTTGATAATTTTTACAAGTTAGAACATTTGTAGTTAGTAAACTTAGAGAAGGAAAAAATAAGTCCTAGACTTTGGAACTTAATAAGACTGCCTAGGGAAGACAGGAAAGGCTATTTTTGCCTAGTATGCTTTATCGCATAATTAGAGAAAAAATTGCCCTGCTTTATTTACAAAATAAATAAGATATGGTATTTTTAATGCTTTAATAAAATACAGTTTGCATATCAAACATTATTTCATTCTCTTTAACCTTTTATTATGTAATTTTTCTCTCTTCCTTGTATACTCTGTAGACTTTTTTTTTTAATAGTTGTTGTTGAACCTACACGGATTAACAAATACAAACAGGTAAGCATGAATTTGAACACAAATCCATGTCCAAGCGAAGAACTGAACTTATCTTACTGTGATGTGTCCCTTTTGTCCTGCATCAGTAGTCAGCTAGTAACGAAGTGATATCATCAATACATCTGTTATTGTGGAGGTTACCAGAAGTGCCCTCAAATTTGTGTGACTGTCACTGTTGTTCCATGATCTTGATTTGAAAGACCATAGAGGTACATATGTTGTGTAAATCCTGAATGACTCCCAGGAGCTTGTTCACATCGTATCAGTTGGCTTTGATGTTCACACCAGCTGTTACTTGGTGTTGATGACTCCTGCCACAAGTCTTCCCTGTCAGATGTTGGGTCTTGGTGGTGATAAATCTGATAAAGGAGCTGCTAGTCTGAAACTGTTAGGATAATTGCAGATGTGTCAGCAAAATTGTGTCTCCTCCCTTCGCACTTACTGGACATACCCGCTTTTTGGAACAGGACCTACCACAGTGAGACTCAAAGGATTCTCAGCGTAACTGCAGTACAAATAGTACTAGATTTTACTTCTTACACCCTTTTTTTTTTTGGCTTTAATATAGTTTATGTGTTGATTACATTGTATTGCTTAATATTTGGGTCTGAGTTTTTATGTGGTGCCTACACGTAACATACACAACAGAAGATAACAAATTGCAAAAGCTTGAATCAGTATAGACAATTTTTTAATGTTTATGCAAATTCATTTTTCCTAAAAGTCGTTTCCATTTCCTCCAAGAGGAAGAAATACATGGTTAAAAAAATGGCTTGAGGAAGCCCTCACAGTCTTTCCTCTGTCATACTTTAAAAAGTTTTTTACTTCTTCCACTTTGATTTCTTTATGTCTCATATGCTGAAACAGTCTCATTATTTTCATCTGCTCAGTAATCTGTCCTTTTATAAATGTGTTTATTTTGGTTAGTTTTGCACCCTTCCTTTTATGCTGCTCCACTGTCCTTTAATCTAGCTGAAATTACAATTTAATAATGAAGATGAGAGTTGAGGAGGAGAGGTAGTTCTAGTTCAAAAAGTTAGCTGTAAAACAAAACCCTTCAGTCATCTTGCATCTTTTGGTATTGCGGTCCACAGTTCAGTCTGCCTAGGCTTTACAAGGCACTTCTTTGTTTTCTTGCACCTTTGTACTGAGTGAGGTGTAGAAATACCACTGTGTATGGCTTACCAAACCGAAGGGAAACTGAAGCTTTTCTTTAATGAAAACTGTGTGCCTTTTTACTACGGATGAGGAAAGCCTTTTAACAGAAATAGTTGTCTAAGTGCCTGCCAAAGTTTCTATAGCAAAAGTGCTTTTTGAGCCAACTCCTTGAATATTCGCCTAGCAGAGCATTAAAAAAGAATGACTAAGGACATAGAATCCAGCAAAAAAATCACTTTGGTTTGCCCCTTCCTGTATTTGTTGAAGGTTTCCATCTTTTCTTTTGCATCACTGACCCTAACTGCTTTTATTAATTTGTATTATGCTAATTAACATAGGGAGGTGTTTGGCTATACCAGCTATACTTTGGTTGGAACTTTTATGTTAGGAGACTGACAATTCATTTTAGTCTATTTTGTGACTTCTGATCAACACTGGGAGGATAAAAAGGGATCTGAGGTAACACTTATATTATGCAGACTTATGTGGTAAGAAAATAAACTTTTAATGAACAAGCTGGTTTACATGCATGGTGAGATGGGTGTGTAAAATGCAGGTTGTTAATTCCAGGTTTTTGTGCTGAAATTTGTAAAGTTTGATTTGTGTTCATTGCCTCCATTTTCATTAGTCTTCTGACACATCTTTAAGGGAGAGGAATATGGGATGCTTGTGTAAGTTATTTTGTACAGCTGGACTTACCTCAGAGATCATTCCATGGGAATGATATAGGGTCTTGCTTACAGGTCAATTCATTATTGTTCTGAAGTTCCTAAAAATGTTATTGCATGTGTGTTAATTAGTGAGACCTGAGTTATTAAATTTTTGTTGAACTTTCATTATGGAAGCCAAGATTTCAGTGTCCCGTAGATGTAGACTTCAGATGTTTCTGTACATCCTGGGTTTTTTTTCCTGTTAATTAATGGAAACATTAATAAAAAATGGTGTGTTTCATTTTCTTTTTGTATGTGAAAGATTTGTAACTAACAGACTTACAGACCGGGCTACAGTGCTGCCTTCTGATGGAAGCAGTTCAGCTGAAGTCTTTCAGTAAGGCCATTGCTTTATGATGCTTCAGCGAAATCATGCCATTTTATTTTTACATCTATAATTTAGCAACTTAAAAACATTTAAAATAATAGAATAATGTCTCAAAAATAAACTTCAAATATTTAGAGATTATTTGTCATCTTTAGTTGCCCCTTCCTGATCCTTAAGTTCTTTGAAGTGAGTATTATTGCATATGAAGATATAAAAAATTACAGTTCTGCATTATGGATAATGAATCTCTCTCTCAGAGGTTTCATAGTCTGTGTCTTTGCAGGAAGAAGGTCTGCTGCAGGTTAACTGTGTCTTCAAATGTGCATTTACTGCACACAGCAGCCTCAAGGGGGCTTTTAGAATGCTTGAAGATCTGGGTTTGGAGACTGGGTCCAAATATTTTAAAATTGTCACTTGTTTCACTGTGTATGTAATACAACGAAAACATGACTGCTTGCTTTCTTTTCCCTTGCATAACTGATTCTAGTAAGAGAGTGTTGATTACTTCAGTTGTTTACTAATGCTCTCTTTTGGAGACTGTAAAGGAATCTGTGGCTCTTTTAGCTGGGAGAAGGTTTTTAAGAAAGAAGGGGTTTATATTATACATTGAAAAATCATCAAGACAAAATAGTCTGCTGTCTAAAACCGAGTACCAAAAATGTTTTATCCCCAGATCCTGAGGATTTATCTGTGGGAGATTCTAATTTCTTGTCCCTTATGAGCGAGTTGCCCCATCTGGGTCACAAATGATGAGATAAATGCCTTGTTAAACTGGTTCTAGCCCTTAGAGGGTTGAAAGTAGGCAAATGCAGAAATGAAAATAGAAGGTTTAGGAGGTAACTACAGAGTTGCTGGCAGATGACTTTGTAGACAGCTATTGTAAATAGGACATCTTAGATGACTTAAGTCAGTCTTTGAACAGGCTCCAGAATGACTTGCGTTTAATGTGTAAAGTCCAAGACTCATAATACATTTGTGCCACATGATGCTTTAGGATAAAGTTCAATGTGTGAACTATTTTAAAATTAAAATGCGATTGAAATGGTGGTAGAATTATTTTGTGTGATTCGAGGTGTTTACTTAATTACTCCTTGTACTCAACTGGCAATTAGACGTCTTGCGTAAGGCCCAGAGCCAGACTGAGCTACATAACCTGCTGAGACATTGGGATGGTACAAACACCTTTGGCTCTGAAGGAACACCAGAAAACTTTGTATGAGGTGCTTCTGTTTCTTCGTTGGTTTTTAAATAGTCACGTGAACATTTTTCAGACTTGAAGCCTTCAGCAGGTTACGCACTGAAAGCACATAAAGCATCAGAATCACTGAGGCAGTGTGCACGCACACTTGAACAATATAGTTTGTCACTTAGTGCTGTACCGAAATAATTCATTCTTGATGACAAAGAGCTGAAGAATGACATTTACCGCAATTAAAATTACTTCCTTCAGCAAACACCATGGAGGTTACTCCTGCTGGGTACAGACCAGGTCAGGTAGACATCAGAATATGCAATGCTATATAGCTGTAGTCTAGTAAGAGCCAGTTCAGTCCCTTGAGTTTTTCGTCTTAAATCAGCTTCAAACACAGCCATAGTAATCTTATAATTTTATATATGGCATAGTTAATAAAAGATAAGGTGGCTGATACCAACATTTGCTTGTCACGTGTAGACTTAATCCAATCGGAAGCGTGGGTGTGGCCAAACGTTAACACTTATGGTGGACAAATCAAACTTGTTTTCACTCAGAAGAGCATGTGCATGGAGATTAGCCACATCTGCTCTGGCTGTTTGTTAAATCTAAGAGACAAGATAAATTTATTTCTTTTGTAAGGATGTGACCCACTTATCAGCATGAGAGAGAGAAATAGTTTGTTGTAACCAACTTCCTCAAAGTTAAAAACTTGCTTAGTTTTTTTTCTTTGCACGTAATGATCCCATTATTGGGGCACTTTGTTTTAACTCGTCACGAAGAGTCTCTGCCTGCTTTGCTGTGTTCAGGACTGCTTGTCAGGCTCCATCCCAGACATTTAATATAATTAACGTGAAGGTGTTTCCTGCTCAGGAGGTATTTGAGCATCCTAGGATGATCAAGCATTGAAGCTGGAAAATGAGCTGTTCATAACCAATAGTTGAAGGCCTTGTAGATTAGTAATCCAGAAGAGACCTGTTAATGAGCAGAGTGGAAGCAGCATTAAGTAAGTGTACTGAATTGTAACAAAATGCTCATCATTTTAAATAACAAAGCCTTACACAAAATTAACTGGGCTGTCAGTGTCCTGGTTAAAAAATATTCTCTCTAGTTTGTCTGCACCTCCTTTCCCAGGAGCCTCCCATTTTCATTTTTAATTTCCCCCTCTCTTCTGTTTTTTACATCCTTTCTTTTATCTTCTCTCACTGCCTGCAAGATCGCTTTTGGTAGCTGTGGAAAAGAGAAGGAGGTGAAAGAGGGGAGTGATAAATGGGTTTGACAAGAGGCAAAAACACTGTCAGGAGACAACTTCTCATTCCTCAAAAGGTGAAGCAAAACAAACTCTGAGAGCGAAGCCTGAGATCTTCTGGCTCTGTAAAGATGCAGAGATGCAGGTAGGCTGCCTTCAGTGAGCTTGTGTCCAGAAGGAATCCTGAGTTCTGCTGCTACTTACTTGGTAAACTAGTCCTTCTGAGGAAGCCAGTATGACTTCAAAGAAGCACTTCATGTTGTAAATCCATGTTAAGATGTCTGTTTGAGCTGGCAGAAAGCCTGACCTCTGTGGAGGTATGTAGAAAACCCATCCACATCCATGTATTTATTTTGATTTATAACTTTTGACAATTTAAATAGCTTTATTAATTGCTTTTAAAGGAATGTGAGAATGAAGGGTGCTGATGATAATCTGTAGGACTGTGGCATGTACTGTTAAATAGTATCTTACGTTGGTGCTGTGCTAGTGTTTGTGACAAAATCGCTTTTTATGGTGCTTCTCTGACTGAAATTGATACATGTTTTTGAGTTGCCATTTCACCTTCTCTGTTGTCCTGTTGAAAGGTGTAATAATTTTCAAGACTTCCCTGAACTACTTCTGCTGGACTTGTGACTTGGAAAGCCATACAAAATACAAGAGTAGACTTCTAAAAATTGAATCTAAAAATATGTCTGTGTTAAAGCATTTGTAAATTGTTTTCATAAATATAACTGTAAATACACCTGTAAGATGAAGATTGTTTGCTCTAAGACATGACAGTCATAGACCTGGCCCGTTAAACACTCCCATAAATTCTGTTTGAGTATTGTCATCTTTTAAGACATTCAAACTTCATTCAGGTGCTCCGCATTGAAATATGCAGGGAATTTGAATGAAAGTAGTTAGTGGTTTGTTAAACCAAAATAGTAAAATATATTTATTAAAATCTCTGTAGATGCAATTTTTCAGACAAATGAGAAAATCCATAGTGATATTTTTTGCAAAAAAATTATAATTATTTGAAACCTGAAATCATAAAGTCCATTATTAAGTCTGGAAAAAACAAAACATCTCGTATTACATAAGCTGACTTATCTAAGTATAACTACATGTTATACGTGGTACTGAATGTATAATTCTAATTCAATTTTCCATCTCTATAGTGCCACCTTTAAAAAAATATATTTGCTCTTTCCTGCAGCATGTTTGTAACTGTAGGTTACCTAGGTATTTAGACTGTTGATATTCAGAAGTGACATAATAAACTTACATTAATGCAATTTGTAATCACAAATCTCCCTTGAATTTAAGCCACTCTGTTATTTTCTGAGCAAAAGGTGGGTCAGTGCCTTGTTGCCGAAAGTCTGAATTTCAACTGGGATCAGCGTAATTGATGCAAATGTAGAATGGCTGGTACCACACTTGTTGGTTATCTTTGTTCTAGACAGTGGGCTAATTTAGCTCATGAAATCAACTCATTTTAGGTGAGTTCCTTTGCTGTAATTGCAGGGTGTGGTTCAAGAAGATTTTGATGAATAGATAAATGGATGAGTTTATGCAGGACCAGCCAAACCTCACAAGTCCTGGTTGCATCTTATTCATTTGGCCCTTTCCTCACTCTCTCAGGCTGCGCTGCTGGGGGTTCACCCTCCTGTGTGCTGCTGGGCTCATGGGGCCTGCACAGGGGGCTCCTCATCAACCCAAAGGGTGCAGGAGAGGCTGGAGCAGGGGAGCACATTAGGCTGCTGAAATGCTATGTAACCTTCTGGGATCTCATGCTGAAAGGGACCTTCCTGTAGGCTGCAGTCCCCAGCCGCAGTCTGGCGCTGTGATTCATTTATTTCCATATAACAAGTTGTGTCCCTGCCATGGGACCTAGAGGTCAGGTGTGTGTAGCAGTGGATCCCTCCCTGCTGCCTTTGTACCCATACTGCACGGGCTTTCCTGCATTTGGCCAGTGGGAACTCGAGGGGCTTGTTTTGATGTATGCAAACGTGTTTTATCCCTTCTTCTGGGCGGAGTCTTTTTTCCTAAGAATTAAAGGCTTTCCTAATTGTTACTGGAATTGCACTGTATTTAGAAATGTCCAGATGAATTGGGCTTATTTGAAGTAGAACTTTAGTCTAAGGCAGATTACTAGATGCTCACAGCACACTTTAAAGAGTGAAGAGCACAAACTTTGCTAATTTTTTTCCAGTTATCACTTTGAACCAAAATGCTAAAACTCACATAAAAGAGCGGGCAAGGTGGGGGGAGTGGTGCAATTGTGACTCTGTATATTCAGAAGTATTTTCATGTCCCTGAATTTGTAAACATCCTTCTATATCTCTCCATGTAGCTATAGAAAGGTGGAAAATTATGCTGTAACATGATGTTTCTGTTCCTCAAGTCATGGTGAGTCAATATGAACAAAGGAAGACAAGCATCATGTGTTTAAAGAAATGACTGGTGCTGGCTTTCTGTCTCCTCAGTCAAACAGCTTCATCTGGTTCTTTGAGCTTCTTACTATATAAAATGAGATACTACCTTTATTAGGTAAGTCAATATGATGATTATTGTTTATACAATGCTTTAAAGCTAGGCCAGAGTATACATATCAAGATGAGCTTTTCACTCACATGAGACAGTCCAGTGCAACACAGTTAAAACTGACCTTGGCGTGCAAGGATGTTACTAGCACATACTTATTCACTGCCCACCAAAAGTGGAATTTAACCCTTTGGGCTTGCTGGATGCTGCTACAATATTAGACATGATTTATTTTATATTACTACAAAGGAACAAAGTTTTTTATGTATCTTCTCTGGCACATCAATTTCAGATGCTTGAAAAGTTGACAATCCTTAAATATATTCAAAGATTCAGGTTTCCCCTGACAGGTTGCTTCTATACTGCTTCATTTTTCCCCAAAATTAGAAGTTGAAAAATTACGGTGGAAAATTTCAGGAATATTTTTCAAAGCCATTTTTTAGTAACCAACTTTAGCTGTCTCCCAAACATGGCTGCATACACGAAGCTGATGTAATGTCAACACTTGGCTGTGGGAGGAATGGAGTGTTTATCGCAGGCAACATAGGTTTGTTGGGACACACCTGGCATCTATGTAGAGGTGCCACCCAGTGGTTAGATGGTAATAAAGAATTTTTCTGATGAATTAAAAAAAAAAAGGTCAAAAAACCCAAACCCAAACAAACAAAAAACCAAAAAGCATGCTTAAAGGAGTACATCTTACATTAATATTTATCTAAGTTTTGGTGTGTTTTTTAAGCTTCATGGTCAGCACACGGGGTTCAGGAAGATACAAAATTAAATCTATTGCAGTTAATGCCTTAGTTGAGATTATCAGGACACAAAAGAGTGGAAGGGTGAAGAGCATTTGGTACAAGCCAGCTGTAGATCAAACTCTATGCTACTATTAATGAAGATTTTATTTAGCTATATAGCGGCAGGGTTTCTGGTGCAGCTAAACCCGTTATACACTACGTTTCCAGATTACCTAGGAGATAACCTTATAATTTAACTCCAGCTATTCTCTGAATTGTCTGTATTGGGTTTTTTTCCCCAGTAGTAGAGGTGCTAAAGAAGTTAACTTTAAACATAATGATTAACTGCAATAATTGCTATGACAGAGGGGCTTTTTGATCTATAGAATGGAAGAGTTACTTGGAATAAGAAAACCAGAAGCTGCTTGGATGCACTGTATTGAAGATTTGGCTGCAGAGCAACACTGTGTCTGTGTTAGGACTCAGAAAAACATGTTTTGAAGGCCTAATGACTATAGTATTTCCAATTGCATGCTGTTTGAAATGCAAGAAAGCCAGAAGCTTGAAGCCATTTCATCTCATGAGCAGTTGCTCAGAGCTTCAACAAACTGCCAAATGAAAACAAATACATTTAATAACCTGAAATTAATATATTGTACTGGGAAGGCAGTAGAAAGAAAAAACAAAGACGTGTAGGAATGGAAATGGACAACAAGTATGACAAGTTTGTGGTATTCGAGTGGCTCAGGCAAAGCTCTGTGCAGTTTTTGTGTGTGCAAATGTATCATGGAACAAAGCGACAAGGTAGCAGACCTGGTATTTGCGATTTTTTATGTGGATGGAGCAGCAACATTGTGTCCAGCTCTGGACATATCTTTGCTGGAGAGGTATGAGAAGGAAATGGAGAGGAGAACATGGGAATTCATTTACAGAAGGGAAGATGATGCTATATAATGGCTGAGTGAGAGATACAGCTGAAGCCTGCAAGTATTTAAATGGTGTGAATTTGCCAAACAAAGAAAGGAATTATTTAGGCTGACATAGTAAGGCAGAGTGGAGTAACTATAACAAAAGGTGAAGTATTAACTTTAGGTGAAGTATTAACCCTGTTATTAAGATGTATGACAAAACATTTTGAAGTAAGCCAGTAGGAATACTTCTGTGCTGACAAGATGTGACCTAAGGTAGTTTAAACAGACTTTTCTATCTCTAGCATCGAGAAAGGTGGAGGCAGAAAGGTAAAACTTGATTCACCTGTGAATCTGAAGCCTGGCCATTAGATGGCAGGGTGCTGGCACAAGAGGGTGCTTGCCTCCCAACCACTTCTTAATGCCATGCCCAGGGAGGAGCTGAGAGCTATTCCTCAGTCCCAAGGCCTGGGAGAAGTTTGAGATGCTCAGTTTCCCTGTGAAAATGACACATACGCATTCTGTCACTCCTACACCAGAAGGTCATATAGCAGCTGTCCCCCAAGCACATGTCCCTTCAAGGACATGTGTATCTGCTCTGGATTTTTACTCCTTGAAACTCTTCGTGAGTAGGTAGGTATGTACAAGAGGAGCTCCAGCATAACAACCAATTTCTATAGGAGCTGAAGTCAGCTCTTCTATAACCAGGGATACAATAATGGGACTGCTGAGGCAGTGGGAAGAGGTGATGTAAATGTGGTACGTAGCTTGCTGCAGACTGTTCAGGAAGTCCACATACTGGTTTTGTGGAAGAGATGACAGAAAGAGTAACAAGCACTAGCTTTGTGTAGAAAACTTCAGCCCAGAGCAGGCTGTTTGAAATGCTCAAAATATATTAGGACTGTAATGACAGCAACTCAAATAATGCACCATTAAAAAACCCTTGTTTAAAATAGTCTGCAGTGCTAAAGGATCTGCCTTAGGGAGTGATCCTTATATATGTATCCCCACCTGTTACATCTCTGGAGCGAGCTGTTTGTGTTTGTGCTGCCTAACATTTGACCTGGGTCTGATGACCCCATGGCTGTAAGATCATAATTATATTTTTGTGGCTTCAGTTCAAAGTGTCTAAAGTAATGTGAAGGCTGCTTTGCTGCCTGCAAGACTGGTGTTTTTATGCCAAAGGTATGCTGCATGCTGTGGGGTGTGGAGCATACAGAGGATGTCTGAGGGCAGAAGGATAGTTGGGATGGTGCAGGACAGAAGAAGCCACAGCTGGTCTAGTTCCATCCTTGCTTTGACATCCTTAAGGCAGTCCATCCACAGAGCTGCACCTTGACTTTTCCTTGGAGGGAAGTAGTTGGTCTCCTCCAGAGGAGAGTCCAAGCACACGGTGATGCGTGTATGGTACGGAGGACAAGGGGACCAGGACCAGGGAGCGAACAAGGGAGGTAAATTATTTGACAGTGTAGGTGCACCAATCATAGTCATGAGCACTGAGGTGGTGAGTGAACCAGCTAGAAGACTGTTACTGCTCTTCATCTTTTTCTCTGTTCTGCAGTAAATCTTTACACAGGCATTTTGCTGATCATATTGATATTTGCTGTTCCCAGGGAAAAATTCAAGTGCTGATAATGGTGTGGGAGGGGGAAGACTGGGCAGAGGATCTGAATAAACAAGCAAAATGTCTTTCCATTTTAATCAAGCTGCTCTTGTTCATACATGCTCTCTCTCTCTCTCTTCTAAAAAATTATCTCATCCTGTGTTGATTGAAAAATGGGAATTAATGGACAAGAACTCTCTACTGGGTATGGGCTGAGGACTGTTGTGAAAAACAGTAGACTGGAAATGGATCTCAGGGCTGAATAGGGTTGATTATGAGTGAAATCATGGCTGTAAAATTATAAAGATGCCAGTTTAGTATGCATTATTAGTTTAAAATGTATGGCAATCTCCTCTTTTCTTCTTTGTGAGTTGTTTTCTTATTGGTCCTATCTTACTGTTTTCATGTATTTATGTCTCCAGGTTCATTCCCTTCAAAATGATTTGTAATTGTCATATTCTAAGTCAGTATATTATGATGGGGCTGAACTGTGTAGTTTGCAACATAAAAAGAGCACTCCCCATTTCAATTCCTATCTGATGGTTTCCTTTTCCAGTCAGTGGTTCTACTGTAAATGTCTCTGTACAGGTAAAGAGAAGATGTGTATACCTACAGAACTTCACCTTCCTCCTCTTAGTGCCTCATGCTCTCTCCAAAAGCTTGGTAATTTCCAAGGCCTCCTGCCTGCTCTGCCTTTGTTTCACTGTAAAATTAGTTATTATTTTAACTAAAAGCTGTATGAAAACGTGTGCTGGTTTTGGCTGGGATAGAGTTAATTTTCTTCATGGTAGCTGGTTATAGGGGTATGGTTTGGATTTGTGCTGGAACAGTGTTGGTAACACAAGGATATTTTAGCTACGGCTGAGTGGTGCTTGCAGAGTCTTTTCTGCCTCTCACACCACCCTGCTGGAGAGAATGCTGGAGGTGCACAGGTAGCTGCGAGGGGACACAGCTGGGACAGCTGACCCCAATTGACCACAGGGATTTTCCACACCCTATGGTGTCACGCTCAGCATATAAATCTGGCAAAGAAAGAGAAAGGGGGGATGTCCAGAGTGATGGTGTTTGTCTTCCCAAGTCACCGTTACAGGTGATGGAGCCCTTCCTGAAGATGGCTGAACACTTTCCTGCCCATGGAAAGTGGTGAATAGATACCTTGTTCTGCTTTGCTTGCACACACAGTTTTTACTTTACCTGTTAAACTGTCTCTATCTCAACCCATGAGTTTTCTCACTTTTACTCTTCCAATTCTGTCCCCCATGCCACCAGGGGGAAAGTGAGCAAGTGGCTGCGTGGGGCTGAGTTGTCCTCTGGGATTAAGCAATCACATGTCAGACACATACTGCTGTAGACCAGGTAAACATACTCTGACCATTTTTGACATAATCAGTTGAACTATTCAGTAGTCAAACGTAGTCTATCATAAATACTCACCCCTCAATATATCCTGATTTAAAAATTCTTACCTCCACAGACAGAACTCCTCTTCAATTACCTCTGACAATTGATGGGCCTTGCAAAATATCTGGGAGGGTTTCATAACGTGCTTAGCGTGTTGCAAGCACCCGTCTCCCCCTGGCCCTCAGGGCTCCGAGCAAGTGGGTATGGTTACACAAACAACCATGGGTGAGAAAAGCAAGGGTGTGGGTTGGCAGTGCCTCAGCTTCTCTATGGCAACTGTGCCCCCACCTGCCCTTGCCCCACGGTGAGTTCCTCCACCATGAGCTGGGGTGAGCTGCTCCACATTTGGGCTGGAAGGAGAGAATTTGGCTGGGCAGTTAGGGCAGAGGAGGTACAGCCCTGTGCCTTCACACCTTGTGCTGCCCTCAGGAGCTTGTGTGCATGCCCATGCTTTCAGGCAGGAAGCGTACTGCAGCATTTCCCTGGAAAACTGCCCGATGCCATAAAGTAAAACTTCTAGGAGGCTCTGGTGAGCTCAGCTCATCAGCAGATTGTTAGGAGGATAGACCTTAAACTGTGAAGAAATTCAAGGGCTGCCTTTTCTCACCCATTTGGAAATCTGGAGTTGGCTCTTTTCCAGTGCAACATCTTCGGGTTGAAACATTCTATGCTGCTTCTGTCAGCTTCAGTTTTTCCAACTGTCAAGTTGTGTCCTTTAAAAAAAGGTGTCTGAAGGAATCAATGCTGCTTCATTATATGTGAAAGCCGCAGCTTCCTGGCTACTGCACCATGCCCTGAGGTCTAATAGTGTCTCAGGGAGTGGGCACCACAGTGTGAGGATGCCCCTGAGAAGGACTTGCCTTCCTTTCTGGAAAGGAGCCAGCAGCTGCCTCCCAGGTGGATGTTTCTAGCTTGCCTGGGGACCAGCACAGCCCCCTTCTGCAGCAGGACACGGGGTATCCTGATGAAACATCATGACTTCCTATCTAGGAAATGTTTACTTCTGGAGCTTCCTCTTTTTAATGTTTGGGATTGGTGGCATTTTATTTTCTGACATATGTTTTTTCATTATATGGCTCTTGGGGTGCAGATGCTTGGCACCGGCCCAGCAACACCATTGTGGGTGGTGGCCTCTTGCAGAGTGTTAGTGTCACCTCAGCACTTGACAGCTCTTCCATCCTCTTCCCATGGTGTGCCATTATTTTCCTCCTCCTTACCCTGACTTCTCATCCAGACTTCAAGCAAGGACGTTCCCAGTTTGCTGCCCATACCATGTCACTTGTTCCATTGCTCTCAGTCACAGAGTTGATAGTCCTCAGCCTACTGTTACTCCCTCCTACAGAGGCCTTTGGTATCAACCTCAGACGAGGTAGGGTGCCACAGGATCTTTCAGCACTAGCTGAGCAGCTTTTTAATGTGATTTTTGAATTCTCTTGTACGCAATGTGTGTGGAACCACCCCAAAAGCCACCTCTATTGGTGGAGGCAGAACATGAAAATCAAGATAGCTCAAAGTCAGCTTTGTCTTGGGGAAGGTAACCAGCTATTAAGAGTTTCTTCCTTAGAAATAGGTAAATAAACAAAATAATTGCACATGTTTATTGGGATATGTGTTAAAATGTCAAAACATTTTCACCACAATTATGCAATAAACTGAGCAACTTTATAAATATTCCTGAGGCTTTTCTGCTCACTTATTTACTCTTTGAAAACTCTATTTGAAAGGCAGTTATAAAACTGAATTTGCAACTAAAGCTGTACAAACAGAGCTGGATTTGGGACAATGGGATGAGTCTGGAAAAGAAGCCTGTGGGAAAAGGGAGTATTGATTCAACCAAAATGGAAAATATGCATATTTTAAGGACAAAACAACACAAGAACATTTTCAGAATTTTTTTTTCTCCTGAAAGCAAAATACTTGATGAGGGTATTTTCTGCCTAAAGATCTGTCAGTGTTTCAAACTGGGTGGGTTCCTCGAGAGGATGGAGACTTGAGCCTCATTCAGTCTCGGAGAGGAGGCAGCTTTGGAGGGTGATGGAGACAGACTCAGACTTTTCACAGTGGTGCATGGTGGGAGGACAAGAAACAACAGTCAAAAGTTTATAGAGGAGGGATTCAGACTGGATGTAAGAGAAAACATTTTCACTGTTGTCAAGAGAGGTTGCAGTGTCTCTGTCCTTGCATGTTTTCAAGAGTTGTTTGGGTAAAGCCCCAGGAAACCTGCTGTGATCCCATAGCTGACCCCTCTTCAGGCAGGACAGTGGGCCAGAGGCCTCCTGGGGTCCCTCCCAAACTGATTTGTTCTATGATTCTGTGAAAAAATACAGTCCAATTTTGAAGTAAAAATATCAAAATACATCAATTTTTAAAAAAGCTGAATTCTAACTTGTTGAATCATCTAAGGGACTAAATATATAAACTGTCATATTTATCAACCTTTTAATTAAACTGTATCTTCAGAGAACTCTGTATTCTTGCTACTTTCATTTTTCAGACAGTGAAATGAAAGATATTATATAAATTGGTCAGTTTTTACTATTTTCCTTCTCTCTTAGGGGGAGACTAAGTGAACTTTTTCACATTCTTTGGATTCAGAATTTTGCAGAATAAACATAAGCAAAATTATGTCCCTTAAGCTTTAGAACTGACCTTCTAAAAATTAATGTGTTGTTTTAAAGATTGTATACACTTTCATTGTGACAGCATCTTCCCACTAAGTGACCTGTTTTGAAAATTCAACTGATTCTTTACTGAGAAAGCTTCCAGAAGGAAGGTGAACAGAACGTGATGTAATGTAGAACTACAAACCCCAAGTGCTGTAATCTGCTGTCTCTGAGAAGGTGGAGGGACAGAAGATAAGACAACTAATTTTTCTGCCTTGTGGCTCTGATGTGGTTATCCTGCTCAGTATTGTATTTGGTTTTTGGTTGTTTTATTATCAGGAAAAAGCTGACCGCTTAGTCTCAGATAGCTAAAACAGGTAGGACGAATTAATGTCTAATAGAGGAACAAGTAGTTTGGCTAAAATGAAACAGTAAACTTCAGAAGTACCAGAGGCCTGGAGAAAACATCTTAGTGTTTTGTCAGAAGTGCAGCAGATATGACCTCAGACTTTATTTTGCTAAGGTGCATTAATTGAACAGTGTTTACTCTCCTTTCAGGTACTATGATGTATCAGGCAGACGCTACACTGTTCAAGAAAACCAAGTACCATCAGTAATCTGTCCACACTCTTACGTTCTTCCAGCAATATCGATGTCTACTGCCTCATTACCAGCAGCACTTAGAAAGGTAAGAAAAAACTAAATATGAATGTTTATATTAAAAAACGTATACAAACACACGTACATCATGAAGATGACTATTCTGGAAACAGAATTTAACACTAGGTATAATTGTAATCTTCCTTTAAAAGACCTGTGTTTGAAGTACTGGAAAATTTTCAAATTAATATTGTATACAGAAATAAGGAAGGTACATAATGACTGTAGCTGTCATAAAGAGACAACAAAGAAAATGGCTCAAGGAGATCTTCCACATGCTCCCACAAACCATATGTTTTTTCCTTGTGTTCATAAAAAATACATAAGCCAAAATAAAAAAGGAACAGCACCTATACTTCTGCAGTTTCTCACTTAACCCATCCTGTTTTCTGTTAAGTCTTTCTTCCCAGAGAAGGAGAAATGGCTGCACGTTTGTTTCTAGTGTTCATTTAGTTCATGTTGTGTTACTCATTTGCTTGGCAGCAGTATTACTGCATGGAAGCAAGCTAGGGAAAATGCTAATTACTTCTGTTCTAATGTGAGAATTTAATTTCAGATTGCAGACGAAGTTGTGCAATCCCGTTCTTGTCTTTATTGTCATCTTTCCATGGAGAGAGAAATACTGTTTTTCCACATTAACAAAAGTACTCAGCAGGCCAGTAATTGAAAAAGTTGCTTTCTTGTAAGTTGTGGAACTAATATTCATCTGAATATATTTGATGAAGGTTTAAAATATTGTGTCTTTAAAACAATTTTTTTTCTGGTCTTCTCAAGCTAGCAAATCCCATCTACTAATTTCTGTATGAAGCATTTGTAGGAGACTTATTGGTCTTCAGTTGAATACACAAATAATATAAACCCCAAACATCTTTTGTGGTCTCACTCAGCATCTTAGTTCTATTGATACTGTTGAAACATCCAACAAAAAGGTATCAGTTCTTCATAAAACAGCAAAACAGCACAAGTACTGTGATGGGATGACATTTCCATTGTAGTAGAGCTAGCTGGGGAATTAGCTTTTCGACAGAAGAAAAATGCTGTTCATCATATTGTGGTCTTGGATGGACTTGCAAGGACTTCTAAAAAAGCAAGTAGATATTTGATATTTTTCAGTAAAAATTTAAGAATGGCAGAATTCAGCTGGTACTTAGTGAGCTCTGAGTTGGCATTTTGTTCTTCTTTTGGAATAATTTGTTCATACTTAAGCTAAATTAAACTGTTGGGGTGTCAATTCTCTAACTTGGACCCAATCCATTTGTACTAAGAACATTTACAACCTTTTAAATTAAGCCTCTAAAAGTGTATGAGACCAGGCCACATAATTTTATACTTTGATGTATAACACAAAGGTCTGATTGTTGGATAAATCATAAAAATCAAGGAATTTGCATGTGGTGTTTATGTGTGAATTCAGCAGTTTCTTCTGTATTAGGATAATCTTCTACTGTGTGTAATAACCTGTCACCTGGTGATGACAGATGGTTTATAGGGATTGGGATTTAATGAAGCCCTGGCTTCCCTCAGCATTTTTTGTGGGAGAGCGGTAGAAAATGGTGCATTACAAAACATAAGCTGTTTGCATCAGGCTCCTCTCTGTTGCAGTTCTCTCTACAGAAATCTGCTCATAAGCCTTTCAAAGGTAAAAGCACTAAGTAAGAGTCTTGCAGACTAATGTACACAGCCTAATTTGTTTTATCCTCTGTTTTTGCCTAATTCATATTATTCCCTTTACCTTGGGTGATTAAGAGCTGACTCCAGTAATGACTAGAACAGAGAAGCTTTTGTACATTCTTTTATTAATTAAACAGTCTTTCTAAGAAACCTTGCTTATCAGTCTCTGGAGCTTGTAACATTTGGTTTTGTTTTTGGGGAAATAAAAAGGTAATTTTATGTTGCTTCTTTCCCTTTTCTTTTTGTAGTAGTGATTATTAAATGATGGAGTTCACTGTCACCCAAATTGCCTTCCTCTCTTAGCCAGTTCATGCCTGCTAGTCAGCAGAAGATCTAAAATAGCCACTCCCTTAATAGTTTTCTTCACCTTCTGAAGAAAAAGCTGTCTCCAGCATATTCCAAGAACTTGTTGGACTGTCTCCTTTTTGTATTTATTTCCCAACAGAAAAAAAATACAGGAAGTAATTAAAGCCATCAGGTTCTGTCCTTTTGGATGCTTCCTTTGCTTGATCAAAACCCAGACTTCTCTCCACCCAAATAACTAGTGTATAATAAGCTTCTATCATAATATACCCTGTTTTTCTCTTTTCATCTTCTTCCAGGATTGTTTCACAGATCTTCATTGTACCTATTCCTGTACTTCACAGCAACTCTTCTTGATATGCAGCGCAATATTATTTCTCTTTCTTTTTGTTTGACTTCCGTAAATACTGATGATAAAACAGCAGGAAATTATATAATTATTAAATTAATTTCTTGATAGTGTTGCTCAGTGAGTAAATGTTGTGCTGCCCAAATTATAAGGCAAAAATACTTCCTCTCACCACGTAATTTTTTAGGAAAAGAATGACATCCTTCTGTAACAATATTGTTTTCTTATCAGATATCTCTGATGTTGATTGAGTTGTACTTCTAGTTTTGTACAAAGTTTTCCATTTTTTCTGTGGAAATTAAAATTTGGTTATGGTAAGCTTCTGATTTGAACAACCAAAAATGTCAGCTATATAACTATGAAAGAGAGATGTTCTTATCAAATATATAAATAGCATATGTTTATTAAATCACTGGAGGTTACTGAATCTTTGAGAAATTAAAAACCATACAAATTTGAGTATACGTTTCATTTTCAGGTTTGATCCCCATATGAGCCATTCACTTAAGAGATGGACTCGATGATCCATGTGGGCCCCTTCAAACAGAATATTTTGTGATTCTGTGAGATTCTTGACTTTTCTAGTCCTGTACTATTTAACGTGCAAAACATCTGTTTTATGAAAATGAAGGTTAGCAGTTTCTCTTTTGGAATTTTGGCAAATAGATGTTTGCTAACACACTATTAAATATTAAAAAGCCCCCCAAAATAATTTCTGGATGAATAATTTCTGGATCCACAAAATACACTATTTCTAGATTTCTAAAACTTGTGTCTTTTCCTTTTCCCAAATAATGCATTGCATCCCTGGTTGCATTTGTACAATCAAGTTTTGCTCAGTGGAGCTAAATAGGAGTATTTGGTGTCCTTGAATTTGTTTGCAAATGAGAGGAAAATAGCTTGATTAGATTCCTGTTTACATTTAGAATGTCTTTGCGGATTCACACTGAAGATTGTTGGAGCTGTCGTATAGCCTGTACTGCATGAAGTAGATATCTTTTAGACTGTTTAATTAATAAAACAATGTGGCCACTGTTCTCACTATGAATGAAGAAACAACTTTCTGAATGTTTGATTTATTCTATTCTCTTTAGATAGATAATAATTCAATTTGAGGACCAAATCACAGATAAATATATATTTTGCAGTCATACAGCTTCAATAGTGACAAAATACTAATAGCAAGGGAGAAGGAGTCCTACCTGTGATATGGCAAACTCAAATGACCTTAAATTATGTAGCTAAAGATAAATAGGTGTTAGAGGCATTTGTTCCCCTAGAGAATAATTTCAGATTTAGATTGGCTTCTACTGATAGTAAAATGACTGAATGAAAAGAAAGTTCTTAATGCTTCATTATTTATACATTTCCTGTGCGTTAGGAATAACAATCACAAAAATCTAGACTTTAAAATTCCATGCGAGATACTTAGACCTAAACATTTTTTTTTACACATCTGTGTAGTGTAATGCTGTCTCTCCTCTTATATTCAGGTGTTGATTAGTCATATTTTCAGATTTATAACCAGGTACCTGTCTAAAGTTTTCTCAGGATTCTCCATCTAGATAAGAGTTCTCACACCTACTTGCTCCCTGAACACAGCCACTGCCTTTCACACAAAGATTCAGTTCTATGACATGAATATTTATCGAAGGAAACTGGGTGGAGTACTTCTAACACCCAGGTGTGGCTGTGGAAGCCCATTTTGGTTCTGTGTCAAATTACTGGATTAAATGAGTTTATTCTATCACTGCCTTTGCCATATTCCTGAGACAGCAGATATGCAGATGCCTGATTCCTCCTGCTCTTCTAACTCATCTTTGAAGATGATAGTTCATCAAGGTGTTGGATATTTTCATTTTAGGATTTCTCATCTGCTTCTTTAATTCCATTTCTACGTTGCTCAGAGAAATGTTAGCAAGACATCCAGCCTAGATCCTCATACACTTCTCCTTAGAGTGGTTTATTTTCTCAAGAAATAACAAAACCTAAAGTCTA
This sequence comes from Platyrinchus mystaceus, assembly GCA_035041135.1. Classification (NCBI taxonomy): domain Eukaryota; kingdom Metazoa; phylum Chordata; class Aves; order Passeriformes; family Tyrannidae; genus Platyrinchus; species Platyrinchus mystaceus. Next base: position 70,508,909 of record JAWWLV010000121.1, on the reverse strand, counting down.
TTCGGGATCCACAGGTTACTAAATTACCTCCCAGACTGATGTTTAAATGGTAGAAACAAAGCATTTTATACTGTCATTTGATAAACTTCAATACCAAGTAAGTGAGAAAGCAGTTGAGCCAATTTCCAAAGTAACAGACAACTAAGTTACCAGTTCGCGGACAGATGAGAGGAGCCTGCCCTGAGGAGAGCAAGTCACTGCCTTAAGGTTCACCACAATTTTTAATAGATAAGGCCTTTCAGTGGTTAACTGATCTCCTCCCAAAACTTCAGACCGAAAGAAGAGAAGGCATCCTTCTCCATCTTGGAATCAGAAAGCTAAAAAAAACCCTTTTAGCCAAGGTCCTATGAAGTAAGTCATGCAGGGGCTGAGAATATTTCCTGGTGTTGGTGTTCTCAGAGAAAAAAAACTCCACAATCTCATGAGAGCACAAACCTGCCTTGTGCAAAGACTGAAGGGGGAAAGGGAAGGGAAATCATATGACTGAAGCATTTTGTTCTTTTGAGGTGAAGGGCAGGTATAGCAAGGCAGTCACCTGAGAGGGCCCTGGGTGAGGCAGGGGGATGGGCTTCTCCATGGTTTGGTTTTGTTTTCTTTTACAGTCTAGATACATCCTCCCTTTACTGCTGGAAAGAGGTTTACACCTTTCCAGCTAATTAAATGTTGCAGCAGGATGAAGTTTTACTGTATTACCTGAAAAAAACTGGGGAAAAAGCCAGTTCAGTGCTGTGCTGGATATCTGGATTCTTGCCAGAGTTTTTATCTACTTAACTACACTTATGTTCAACTTTGGTATGAAATGAGGCACTATGATCTGCTGTAATTTTTTTCCTCTTCTTCAGTATAACCATTGTGTTCTTTACCTGGTAAAATTACTGTTATTCCGTGTGTGGTAAATATAGCAAGGGTCACTCAGGTTGGGTTGTAGACCTCACTGAGAGCATATGTTCAGTGCAGACAGGTCATTTGCTACCATATAATTGTTCCAGCCACCATCCTTCTCCAAGTGTAACTTATTTCCATGAAATAATGGTCAAACTTTCCACCTCCCTCCCAGGCTTAACAGGTTGGATCATTTTCCTTTCCTTTTTTCTTTCATTTTTTTTTTTTAACTCATACTAGGAATTCGCCCTTGTTAGTAGATGCATAGATTCAAAATCCCTTGGATAATCCCCACAAAAAGCTGGCGTTCACTTACTCCCTTGTTAGTCATGTTTGTGCTCACTCTGCTAGGGCTAGTTTTTAATCATGTTGCTCCCCATAGTCATTCCTACAGGTAAGAGAAAGAGTAGCCTCTCGGGTTTTATATTTAAAGTGTAACTTTTAAATTCTTTATATAGCCAGGTCTGCCTATGAGAGTCACCTATCTGCCATGTGCCTCTAGTGCACTAATTTATGGGAAATCTGGATAAATAAATTTCTTTGATTTAAATCAATCAAAAAATACAGCAATAAAGATTTTTATGAGCTAAAATATATATAGCAATTTTATTTACATTTATATATATATACATGTGTATAGATACATATGTTTGGATATATATTTAAATGTATATGTGAACTGAAGGATTTTTGGGGAATCTTATTCATAACCCGTGGCTTTGGGATTGCTCTTCTGATGTAGTTCTGAGAATTGAAGAGAATGGTATATAAAGAGAATGGAAAAAGATCAGATGTGGTGAAGCATGGATCACATAAGAGCTCTTTGATAACACTCAGAACAGCTGCATTATTCCTTGTCTGTATGTCTTTTAATAGGATGTTATAGTGCTGTCCAGCACAGGAATTCCTTATTGTGGTTTAAAATGTGTAGGAAAACATGAGAACGTTGTTATAATTTATCCAAGTTGGGGTTTTTTTTCCCTTTTATCCTTTATACGCAATTTGTTCCTGTTCTCGGGCTGCAACCATAATGTGATTTGGGCAAGAAGGTGATGTTAATAAGAGAAGAACATTGAAGTCTTTACTTCAAAATTCATGGAGAGTAATCAAATTTTCAAACCAAACCAGTTGAGTAGGGTGGAGAAATGTGGGAAGGGAAAAAGAATGCTTCATTTTGCCCTTGCCATGCCAGCATTTCTTATGGGGTTAACCAAGGATTTATAAAATTACACATATTTAAATTGTTCTGTCCTTTAAACTTTTAGAGTTTTTTAAGATGTTTAGCTCTGAGTCATGGTATATTTTGCAATAATTTGAGATGATTAATACAGAAGTATTTTTTTCAGAATTATTTGTTGGATAAATATGCAGTTCATAATTAAAAACATGACAACACCACAACCAGTGAGAAACAAACAGAATCTAAAGAGTAATCATTGTGGAAGCCAGAAAATACAGAACTGGGACAGAATTTAAATGCTGACAATTTAAGTCACGGTAATGTCTCCCACAAGCACTTTTGCTTCAAGAAGCCACTGTATCTTAAATTACTTGTCCACAGTATTTGGTGAGTAGTGTCATAAACCAGTAAACTGAAATGACATGGTAACTATTCAACCCCACAAAGTACAGGAAGATAGCTTCTATCAAAGCATTTTCCACTGAGAGTGTATTTAAGAGCATGGTCTAGAGACATAATGACAGTGTTGACTACCTTAAGTAACATTTACCATTTAACAGAAAGGGGTGCTCAGAATCATGGAAAAAAAGCAAAATTGACCCCAGATGGTCTTTGTGTAACACCACCTGCTAGCAAGATCGCACATGTAGGTGAGCTCTTCCTAAAGAACCACGCTAAATAAGAGTGGAAGACTGAACTACAATTTTGTTAATTCTTTCAGTTTTAATAACATATGGTACTGTCTTTTAACGTAAATATTTCTCAACATTAGCACTAAAAACTATAGAAGTACAGAGCCCTCATACCAGCAATTTACTTTTAATAGTGCATGGGTATTGTTGTACCTGTAGGAATGCTGAATCAGGACACTTGGACAGCCAGCTGTAGTTGTGAGTCACCACTGGGGAAACTTCTTGGGCTGATAGATATCATGTCTGCTTTAAAGAAAAAAGTAAAGATAAATGTGAAATGAATTTGTGTTCATCAAGCCTATTTGCTTTTGGGCTACAATAATTGTACATCCATTGCTTTATCCATGTCCATTTTTTAAGGCCTCAATAGGAGGAGCAGAGGAGACAAGAGGGATACCAGAGAGGAGAGACCAAAAAGATTGCATTAGAGCAAGGCAAAACCCCAAAGCAAAAACAATTAATTATTTATAGATTAAATTCACAACAGATAGGAAAATAAAGCTAACCCAAAAATGTAATTAGAAGTGTTCAGAAGACTGAATAAGCAGTTTCTGTAATTTACAGTTACATGATAAAACATTTATTCTTTTCTAGGATTCTGCTGTAAGTCAGTTTTATGTCTCTCTTAAAGAACTACAATTCTGCTAATTGCATTCCCAGAAGAGTAAGTGATTCATAGTAGAATTGTCTTTCTAACATGATTGATCTGTCTGAGACACATGACAGAATTAAGAATTCCTTAGTTAAGAGTATCCATAATGATATGTACCTTTGGTTAAGCATCATTCTTCCCAGGTTTCCCAGGACACAGCAGGCATTTATAAGACTGCAGCAGTTGGTCTGGATACAAAATCATGATTGTTTAATAGAAGAAAATGACAAGTGCCCTCAGTTCAGCCATATTTGCTAATACTGGAGACAGAAGAATCAAGCAACTAGTTACACATGCAGTGTTGTACTTACTGTATAGGCAGAGACCAAAATTCTGAGAAATCCCAATGTCAAGAAACTTGGGCATCAGGTCCACCGTAAAACTATCTGATTATTATGATTTGGCTTTGTAACACAGCTCACCAAAGACCTGCTCATCCTTTTATCTTCCAAAAAGTCTGGAAGTTTATGTCTAATTACAGCATAGGAGAGGTTCTCAGCTATCCATGACAAAACCTCTCTGAGTATTGCTCAACAAAATTACTTCTCTGCTTAATAAAATACCTTGCTGCTGACTGGACTGATGGCATCATGGCAATTTCCTTGTCGGTCCACTTTTTTTCTATATTCCCAGCTCATTATTCCTCTTATCCCCATTTGAACCACAAATTTATTTCAGTATTAATTTTATGAAGGTTTTCATTTTGCTGTTTCCAATGTGGCTTAGGACACCAACTCTCTTATTTCCCAAAAATAGCATCTAGTTTATGTCCAGTTCATCTGGTTGGTTCTGAGAGACCTTGAAAACATCCTTTCCTCTTGTATTTCTGCTGCTTTTCAGTGAGTTTAATAGAAGAGCATTAACACTGTGTTAATTGTTAGGTGTACAGGACCACAGCTGACAATGAGCATGGGCCTTCGAGAAGTGCAAAAGACAGGAGGGAAGATGGCATGGAGTTACTTGTCATAGAAGGACCATAAATCCTGGAATATTGGTGCAAGAGGAGTCTGTCTTGTAGTCTAACACTTTGGCATTCAAGATGGCAGTGCATGTACTGAGATTAGAAGGTTCCCTTCCCCCGTTTAAAACATATTTGAAGGCACAATAGGAATAACAGTAAATTCTTACTCTGATAGACATTTTTCAAGTACTCACATAGTTTATTGAGGAGGTTGTTGGGGTTTTATATATACAGTTAAAAAACAAAAAAACAAAACAAAAAACAAAACAACAAAAAAATGTAACTTGTATCAGATAGCTTATGTGTATTTACTGTTGGCTGGTAACCTTAAGACAGTTGTCACTTGGACAAGTTTCCTTCTAAGCAGTTCAGTACATTCGCCTTGATACCAGTGAACTATAAAAAGATTATGTTCAACTTTACATTGGACTTGAATCCTGAATAGTCTTTGTGTTGAGCTATCTCTGGAATTCAAATTTAATCTTAACTATTGCATGCTGCATATAATGCTGTGAACAAATTTAGTGCAAGCCATGGATGAAAATCTGTTTCTGTTTGAGAGAGTTAGGCCTAAAGTCATGTGAGCAGTGTTCCTGGACTGTGATAGTGCTGGGGTCTTCAGGGCTGGATCTCCCAAGCAGTGACAAAATAAAAGGTCTGTCAAACCAGCACACTACTGCACTTGGCATGAGTGAGATAATGTGGATAGCCGCATACTCAGTGTGGTATTGCCCAGGGAAGGCAATGAACCATTCACGCATTGCAAATTATTAAGGAGATCTGTCATCAGTGATCAAGCGTGGACAGTACCTAATGGCTCTGGTAATGATGACATGGGAGTGTGCACTAGGCAGTTTAATAGTATCAGTGACCATCCTTTATCTGCCCCACCTTTATGTATCATCATGCCAAACACCGAGCTACATAGCATTTCAACATTTCACAGGTGTTGCTTACGCTAGTATGTTACTCTTCTGTAGGATGACACCAGGCGCTCTACTGCCTTCTTCCCAAAGGGCGTAATCCTCCCTTCTCTTTTCCTTGGTGGGTACAGTCCTGTGAAGTTGCTCTTTGAATCACCAGGGGTTTGTTTCTGGCCTCCACACTGGGCTAGTGTGCAGTGATCTGTGTGGAGAGCTGAGACTGTTTTGCATCATGCTTTTCTTGTACCAGTTCCACACTTGTGCAATGCGTTGGAATGGTTTTCAGGACCTTGGCAGCTAGCTCTGCTCTCTCCTTGGGTGTGACCCTATTACCATTTTGCCATGCTACGTGACCAAGTGGCTCAGCATACACACAGAACACCTGAGCACCCTCAGATCTGAGAAGGTTGCGACACAAAGCTTTTACTAATGGTTCATTCCTCCTGACCAGGCTTTTGCCACCCTATAAGCTGTATAATGCATATGACAATTAGGAATGTGTATAATGTATACATATATGTGTAATTTATTGCTCTGTAGTTCCAGTTGCAATATAATAATGAGTTTGCAAAAGGTAGTCATGAAAAACTTCACCTTTCTGGTTTTATTGTCTCAAGAACTGAATTACAGTGAATAAGCTGGAATGCTCCTTCACTTACCCGCTTAAAACAAGCACTCGATCAGCCATGGCTCAAGATCTGCAAAAGCAAAGCATGATCCACTTTAAAAAAAAATTGCCCAAACTGCTGTTTGAGTAAGATTTAGAGATAGTAAAAGAAATCTACCGTTCCTACAAACTAGAATTGTTGATAAAATTTTCAAAATCACAGTGGGTAATTTTTCACCAGATAAGTTTTGAGTTTATTGTGGTGCAAGCTGTAGCTAAACATTTAAATGGAATGCAATGTTTTGAAGTACAGACATTGCTTTTTTTTATAATGGAACTTTGACATCATAATTTTGTCTGAATCATACATTATGACATGCAAATAAAAATATATCCTCTTTTCCTCTCCTATCTTTACAACTCCCCTCTTTTTTTTTTTTTTTAATTGTCTAGGAGGAAAATAGGGATTTAAAAGTGTAGCTTTTAAAAAGTCTGAAAAATCTGACAAACTACACCGTAAATGTTTAGCAACCAGAATTTAAATAAAAAGAACATCAAGATCTGTTTAGGTTTTTTGTATTTCATCTGGGGAAACTTGTGATTTTAAAAGGCTTATCAGTGGTAATTCTGGATATTCCCCTTCCCTCTTCTTTGGGGGAGTTTTGATTGTTTTCCTTCTGGAAACACTGAGGGTATGTTTTTTGTTTGGCCTGTAGGACTTAGTTTTTATTAGACAAATTTCTGACCTGAAAAAGAAACTCCCTTTTCAAACATGAAAATGCATAGACGGTTTGTGCGGGTTTTTTCTTAAGTGGGTGCCCAGCAAAACAGAAGCTCACCCTGCTTGTTGGGGGCTGCTCTCCAGAGCCCTGTGCACAGCTGGGAAACTGAAGAGACTTGTACAGACAAAAACATGGAGTCATTTGTAGACAAAAAGGGTAGGTAGCTAAAACAAAATCATACAGAATAGGAGAGATTTCTCTTCCCACCCTTTCCCACCGGGTTCCAAGAAGGCATGGGAGGAATGTGGTAAGTTAGGAACAAGAGAGAGAAGGTTCATGCCTGCATTCTATTTACAGAAAACACTTGTTGTCTACCAGGTTTCAATGGCTGACGACCAGCTCCCTCCTACATGCCAAAGCACCAACAAATAATGGAGTAAGTTTATGCAAAGGGGACCCCAAAAGTTGCTAATGGACTGTTTTTACCACAATTTATTTAGAAAGTATCTAAAATAGTTTGAGCCCAACACTAGAACTGCTGTAGCTAAAACTGTGTTTGGTTAATCATGATGTTTTTAAGGGTTAGCTTTGTCATGACTCTTGTTCTGAGCCACAGACATCAAAGCCAATCATAAAGTGTGTTGGATTGGCCTTTGCCCAAACTAAAATCTTCAGAAATTCAAGTACAGAATCAATAATTCTGTGTATTTCTTGGCATTTCCTGGAAATCCGATATTTCTGAACTGTACAATTTCATCCAGTTCGATGCAATTTCCTCTTGCATTACTGCTAATCAACAAAATATATCTTTAGAGGTAAGACCTGAAGACTTAGGAATTAGAATTTTGATCCAATTATCCACAAATAAGAGTAGTGAGATTTAAATGTTGTTGTAGTTATATCTCTTTAGCAGCTAACGTTTAATAGTTTGAGTGCACAGTGGTTTAATGCAACAGGTCTCTAATAATAGATACGTAATAGCAGGAAAACATATATGTCTTTCTTCAGAAGCAATAACATGTCTGTTTTCTGGACAGACATGTATTGTTTATTTTAATGTTTTATATAATTATTAGTTCTGTTGGAGCCTAAAATAAACGCACCTGAGAATATAAATGCATTTAATTAAAACATTTCCTCTTAGAAGTTTCTCTTGGTTAATGGTGAATATTGTGATATGGATGTAATTGTGGGATTATTAGTAAAGAGTTTGAGGGACTATTCCACTTGATTTAGGTTTCGCCTGCAGCACTGCAGGGAACCACCGAGTCTGTAAGTAATTTCCACCTTCTTCATCCTGGTTTTATAAACTTCATTCTAACCAATATTAAGGCAATTTTCTGTAATAATTATTATAAGAAATAATTTTAGTGAATTCTGGAAGCCTTAGGTGAACACTGTTATTTAGAATAAAGGCTAAATTGTGACATTAATTCAAATATAAAATGAGGTGTCCAGCCAATTTTTATGAGGTCAGGATAAGGTATATTAGTAATAATAGTTCCTTGTAGTTTAAACTCTTCATCTGTACATGATGAAAAATCTGTATATCAAAGAAGTTATCAAGGAGTGTAAACACTTTATGCATTTCTTAAAAGGGCTCTTTGAAGCACAGAGACTATCAAACCAAAATTTTCCAAAGCAGCTGCTATGTTGGGTACCTTTATATTGGGGGATTGACTTGAGACACATTTAAGTTGAAAGGTTCAGTTTATTTAAAGGTACAAAATGGTACCCTGGCATAATGTGTAATAGGGGTTACATTGCATGATTTTTATCTATTTAATGAGAACTTCTGTGGAGAAGAGATTCTATTAATTTCATTTTAAAATACACCTACAACTATTGTCATTTTTCATCCTGTTAAATAGTTTTCAGACTCATAAGCATAAGGTAATTTTTTTCTGTTATAAGACCATCACATCAACTTTTAGAAGCAAGCATGTCAAATATGCAGTTCACTTGGTTTATGAAATTTTGCTTTGGTCAGAGTAGTGGTCCAATTCGCACTTTGTTTACAGTTTTTATTCTTTTACACCTTTGCATCCTCACCTTAGTAACACAGTGCTGAGAAAGGTGGCTTTCTGCCTCTTTCCTTGTATGCCTGTGACAGCCTGTATTCTACTGCACCTGACCTGGGGAAAGTCCTTGAGTAGCTAGCAAAAGGCTTTTAGTTTTCCATTTATAGTGGCATACTGCTTTACTCAATGAAAAGATCTCAAGTTCTGTAAATTTCAAATTATGTAACAAGTTACTCTTAGATTTCTGGAGCTAGAGCTGCTGAAGGACACATTGGTGTTTTAGTCACTTAAACTAATTCTGAGGCATATGTTCCCTAGACTGAATTAAAACTGCAGATAAGATGTAGGTCTCCTACCTAGTGCAAGCAAACAGTGAGGTAATCAATATCCTTCATCTGCTGAGCACTTAGAGCTAGCTGATAAGAAACATTGGGCATGGGAGCATATTAGAAATCCCACCTTGCTCTTGAGCTACGTAGAATCACAGAATATCATGAGTTGGAAGGGGCACACATGGATCATGGAAGTCCATCTTCTGGCTCTGAACAGGAGAGTCACAAGAATCACATTGTGTGCCTGTGACAGCATTGTCCAAACATTTCTTGAACAGTGGCAGGCTTGGTGCTGTGACCACTTCCCTGGGGAGCCTGTTCCAGTGCCCAACCACCCTGAAGAACCTTTTCCTAACCTAACATAAACCTCCCCTGGCACAGCTTCATGCTGTTCCCTCAGGTCCTGTCAGTGGTCACCACAGAGGAGATTGGTGCCTGCCCCTTCCCTTCACGGGAAGTTGTAGATTGCGATGAGGTCTCCCCTCAGTCTCGTCTTCTTCAGGCTGAACAAGCCAAGTGACCTCAGCCGCTCCTCGTAAGTCTTCCCTTCTGGTCCCTTCACCATCTTTGTAGACCTTCTTTAGAGGCTTTCTAATAGCTTTATATCCTTCTTATACTGTGGCACCCAAAACTGCACACAGGACTTGAGGTAAGGCCACGTGCAGCATCATATAGAGATGCCCAGGAAAAGCCAGCGCAGATAGCCAGCACAGAGTAGCCACATCAGTGCCGTGTTTGGCAAAGACTGA
>JAWWLV010000121.1:70473598-70499088 GCA_035041135.1 Platyrinchus mystaceus | reverse complement strand
TAGAGATGCCCAGGAAAAGCCAGCGCAGATAGCCAGCACAGAGTAGCCACATCAGTGCCGTGTTTGGCAAAGACTGAAAATATATGTATCTCATTAGAATTATTTCCTATTTGTCTTATAGTCATTTAATGTAACGTTGCAAGACTTTTTCAAATGTCATATACTTCGACGACTGTGGAGCTCCTGTTGACAGCAGCAATTTTGTGTGAAAGCATTGGGAGGAGATCAAGATTGATTATGCTTAGGAAAGAGCTGATTTACAGTGATTGATAGCTCAGTCTGTCATACAGACACTCTCAGATGTGAAGAAAAAAATCCTATTTCCTATCTCTGGTAATTAAACATACATACTTCATCTAAAAAGAATTGGGAAGTGTTACAGTAAACTATAGATCTAAATTAGGCAATTTATGTTAAATCTATACTTACCAGTATACACCATTTAGAGTTAGTGAAAGGACACTGTACACTCTCACAAAACAGAAGAGAGACCTACAAACCTAGAAGGAAGCAATCTTGTATATCAAAACCACATAGGTAACATATTTTTTATCATTCTGAATTGCATTCAGAATTGAAAAAAGGGAGAGGATTACATTTATTAGTTGTGGCATAAGGTTTGGGGAGACCTAAAAAACTTCCAGTCCTCTCTCTTCCCCTCCAAAATGCTTTTGCCATTTATCCCTTATTGCTCAACAGAAAGAGTACTTTCATGATCCTCTCTCTTAGAACAAAACACATATAGCATGTATTTATTTTCACTGTTTACTTTGAAAGAGGTGGTCTTGCTGAATCTTTACACTGAGATTATCTAATGATACAGCTGTGACCCAGCAGCTGACTCAAAATCGTGAAAGTGAAGATGTGAGGCTAACTCATATTAAACTTCCTCACTTTCATTTATATTGAAACACAAAGAGTTACAAGGGCAATAATTTATGTTAATGCTATTTTTTTACATATAATTATATTTCTGGAAGTTTTCCAAGTTCAGGAGAGCTTAAATATTCCCTCTGTTCTTCAGTGTTGAATAATCCCTGCTCCTACTTTTGGTGCTAGTTCTTTTCTGCTTTTTCAAGTTCCTTTTTAGGATCATTTTACCATAAGTAGCTAGAAAAATACAGTCTTATTATACCAACCTAGGACAGTGAAGAACCGAGGATACCTGTATAAATCAGTCTCTTTCTTGAATACAGGCACAAGTGATTTTTTTTTTTCCTTTGGCCATCTTAAATGTGGATCAGAAAACAATAACCAGGTCTGTGAGAACCAACGTGTGTGGTATATTTTTTCCTACCGTTGCATATCTGTGCTCTAGTATTGCATGTTAATTAATACACGTAAGGCGTTTGCCCAACACTAACTTTATAGTTCTTTGCAACAGGTTCTGTGCTTCTGTAGAGGTGCTTACTGAATGACTTGCTGCCAGCCTTCTGCAGTTCTTTCTCCTATCCTCTAATTGAGCCCCTTTCGTAGTTATAATTTGTCTGCCAAATGACTTATCAGTTGGAAAGGCTCAAGTCAGATACTACTTCCTTTTTTTGCTTGTTTTTACCTGAGTGCTGCCAGAAGAAAGAAGGGGTTAAAGCGTGGGAGGATAGCTAAGAAAAAGGGTTTGGTTAGTGACACACAGGACTGCATCTCACACACCATAGTTTGTTTATTCTTCTGTAAACAGCAGAAAGAATTATCATCATCATGGTAAGGCAAACAACACTCTCTTTTTTTCCCTTTTTAAACCACAGCAGAAATCTTTAGGTTAATATGCAATTAATTTTTGAATCATAAAATGAACTGATCTCCATTAGCTTTATAGAGCGTCTCTTTAACTGCCAGATGCTCCTGTTGACAGAAGGGGAGGGGGAAAACATTTTAGTATATGGAAATAACTAGCTCTGGGGAAGAGCAGATGGGAGCAGGCATGCCTTTTCTGACATGCCTGTTCTTTATTATCTCACTCATTTCCTAAATACTCATGTAAGGATCTGTTCAATTTTTATGCTTCTTTGTCTTTCCTGAGCTTTTTTGAAAGATTTCCATTAATTTGATTCTGCATTATTTGCTTATTTCAATTTTGCTGTTCCTTTTTAATACATACAATATCTAAATCTCTGTGTTTGTCACCTAAGAAATAATACGGGATTTATATTTACTTATTTTTACTTACTTATATTTATCTGTACTTTTTCAGTTGATTATTTCCCCCCAAAAAATTTGTTGAACATGCAGACTCAGTATTATCGTTAATCTATATGTTGTTGCAAAAATGGTCAATTTTCAGTGTACATTTGAACTAAAAATTTTGTTTTATGGTTACAAAATAAATTCAAAGCAGACAGGTCCTGTTTTCTTGAAGACATGAACCGCTTTGCTAAAATATTGTGACTTAATAGAAAATACATTTTGTGGAAAAATATGGCTATTAACAGTCTCACATTTATAGCCCCTTGGTTATTCAGGTATGTTCCTCAATCTATATAAATGCATTCCCTTCACAGAGAGTTTAAGTAAAGCTGAATTTTTTAAAAACCCAGTTATTGCTGTTTATATCCTCTATATGCATAGCAGGCAAAGAGCTGGGAGAGGCAGGGAATGAATTCCATGCTAGAGTGGACTTGTTAAATTTAAAGTGTGTTTCTTTCCCTAACTCTGAAGGGGACACTGTCAACCTGGAATATAATATATTTAAAATAAATGCTAAAAAAAAAAGTTTAAAGAGTATATGCCAAACTCCTGGTGTTCGAAGAAGGCAGTGTGGGAGTTAAAATAATGTAAGTCATACTTTCTTGATAGTAACCCCCGCTTTTGTGGCTTTGTGAAGTGTCAGTATAAACAAGGAAAAAGTATTATAGTGAATTGAAGTAATTCAAGTCTATTTGACTAACAGCAAGGTAAGTGGTTAAGTTCAGAAATCGTTCAGGTTAAAATATAATTGCTTTTTCCCCTCAGTGAATTACCAGGAAAAATTGATTAAGGTCAAATTTTTTTAAGTATGCTTTTTCCCATGCTTTTAAAAGACGAACACAAGCAAAAGCAGCAAGCCTTTATTTCCATCTGCAACTCCCTCCCTCCCCATCCTTCTCATTCTCCTTCCTGCTCCTTCTCTTTCTCTCAGTCAGTAGCTATGGTACTCACCTGTAGGAGAGCAGTATGAAATCTCTCTGTAGGATTTGAAACAGAGACTTGAGTGGGTCTTGTACTTCTCAGAGTTTCTCTCTCTTAGCTTTGATTTGTACATTGTTCCTTCCAGTTTTTCTACTAATATTTTTACAGCACATTGTGCCAGCAATAGTCCACTGATATAAATTTTCCACATAAGAAAGCCTGGCACTGCTAGTGTTAGATATTTGAGCCTCAGTCTGCAGAATGCTAAAGCCTGAAGAGTAATAGGTAATTTATTTAAATGTTTTTGGCTAATGCACTTTTTGGGATAGCATGTGACTGCTAGAACTCCGAGGCTTTGTGTTTCTCATGACTGGGCAAATTATGATACTGTGATTTAAAGATACTCAAAGTTACTGGCATTCCAGCATGATCTTGTAGGGATCCTACTTTATTAGAATTGTTGAAGATAGAACAGTCTCAAAGGTCTTCATATTACTTGAAATCCAGTTATTTATGACCTTCTAGTGAAGCTCCAACTTACTCTTCACTAAATGGTTTGTTGCTTTTTTTCCCCCCCTCTGAAGGTAAACGTGTGCTAAAAATAAATGTTTAAATTAAAGAACTGTCTACACAGGATATTACCACCTATTAGTTACCACAAAGTTGCTAATGACTAGGAAAAATACTACTTTTTTCTATAATGTGTGCTCTAAGAAGTGTTTTCATTTATATTCAGCTGACTCAGACGAACTCATCTAAGAAAATAACATCCAATTGATCCCTCAAGACACAGCCTGAAGTTCTGATTCAACAAATCACAGTAGCTCTCTCTCCACTGAAGATCAGCAAAGCACATGTTTAATTACATTGTTAAATTAGGGGTTTGGCTGTGGCAACTTACATTAGCTAATGAGAAAAAACCCCAGCCAAAAACAGAGGAAATATTTTAATGCTAACATAAACAGGTATGAATATAAATACAAACAAGATTTACATTTCTTGGTTAAGAAGGCAGCATTTTGCTTTCAGATTAGAACATGGTTTTAAAGATTCATGCAGTGTGGTTAAAACAAGGTTCCTCCGCACTGTCCAAGTAATGGATAGGCAAGTCCTCTAGTTTTTTCATGTGCCAATGCCTTTGATCAGGGATTTCTCAAACAGCTAATGTCTCAACAGTAAGAATGCTCGAGCAGAGAACACTTGAGCAGAAACATATTGAAGAAGCCTGATTTGCAGAGGAAGGATACGGAATTCCTGCCTTCTGAACTCAAACATTTCTGTGCGGTGCTCTGGAAGTCAAGCATTCTTGTGCTGTGCTCTGTCAGGCTGGGCCCCACTTCGCAGTCTCTTGAGAAGCTCAGTCTCTGTGCCCTCTTGCACTGGCAATACTGGCTCACCTGCATTTATCTGAGTTAAAATACAAGCTCTTCAGGGCAAGTACCCAGCCTTTCATGTGTTTGGAAAGAGCTGTATATAATTAAGGTACTTTGTATGAAGAAATTACTTCAAAACAGTTTACACAGGGCAGCTATTTCATGATCAAGAAAAAATCTTTAGCCTTGTTCCCTGAGGAAACAAGGCTTATGTGACTGGACTGGCTGGCTGTCCCTCCTCACATCCAACACCTTTTGAACTTGTTGGACAGTTTAAACTACATTTGAAAGGGGGAGACGTCTCAAAGATAATTAAGTTCCCATGGACTTTATGAAAATCAGTGGCTGGGAATAGAGAAATCCAGATCCGTAGTTCAAATAACTAATTTTTCCAAGTGTAATCTTGCAAACCCAAAAACTTGACTGCAAGTGTAATAATAACTGTCAGGCTGATAATGTAATTCCAACTGCTTTAGAAGACTGACAGCTATTTCACACCCAAATATTAGTATGGTTAGATGTAAATATATATAAATAGATTGACACCATAATGAAGTTAAATTTCCCCTATTTTGGTGTTTCATGAGTTTTTAATATGAACAATATAGACCACCTCCTCACACTTGTAGTTATTATGAATTTTCAGACAAATTAGCATCACTTATTCCTTATTGATGTACATTAAGTGTAAAAATATCATAGTTTTGGGGTTTTTTTAGCTAGCACTGTTTATTATTGTGTTATCCTTTCCCTATAATGAGTTAGTACTGGCAATAGATACATAGAATAAGAAATTAGATAGTAACTGGACTGCATTACTCATGATTGTTGCATTTGATCGAGAAATTAATAGTTGGTTTTGTTATCACTAAAGCACTTTACCTCTCTGAGCTGTATGAACTTAATGCAGCCGTCAATGTTGCTCTTTAATTAATTGTTTTCATTCTAATGGTTGAAAGAAGTCATCAAAGGGATGGAAAACACAGACATCAAGCTTTCTCATTTACAGATTATTTCACTATCTCTAAAAAAAAAAAAAAAATCCCCAACAGCCCAAAAACTTAATCTCAAGGCCGTGATCATAGACTTGCCTATCTGAAGGCTGCCGATGGAAGATTGCTATGTGTGAGGACACAGGACTTGGTCATATATCTGCATATCAGTTGAATGAGTAACACTGTTTAAGAAATGTAGACAAAGACAAAGGTTCCCATGGATTTCTCTTTGGTTGCAGTATGATAAGCCAATTCTACTTATTCCCCAGTTTAGGTTTTTCTGTGTTTTTCACGGTTTTTAGTATTTATTGTGTGCTTAGGCAAGCCTCGCTGGCATTAAGTATGTGCTGTAGGGGTCTAGTAAGCCAAGACACTGTTTCACAACTCACGTTTGGGGGGAGTTTTAGAACAGAGGCTAAACGTTAGTCTATTGATGGAGCAAAAAGAACCAACTTAACACTTTTTCAGCCAAAGGAGGAAGTGACTGTGTAAAAAAAAGGTCCTTATTTTCTACAATAGCCGGAGGGCCAGACACACCACAGGCCGGGCCGCCTGGCCAGCTGCAGGCAGCTTGACCTGATGTCTCCCCCGCCTCCGCACCGGGCCCTTTAGAAGCACCGAAGTGAGACTTGCATGGTCCTTCCTGTTGAAGCTGTTCCACTTCATATAAGTAATTAAGCGTTAATTAGAAGAGGACTAGTTGAGCATTCATAAAGCATTAAATACTAATTGAGCGCCTGGGGAGAGCGCCGGCACCATTTGGCCGCGGAGTCATTCTCACGCCGCCCCGACCGGGGACGGGGACAGCCGCCGCGGCCCCTGCAGCCGTGTCCCCGGCCCGCGGGCGGTGCGCCCGGGGCAGGCGGCGAGGGCAGCCAGGCAGGCAGGCAGGCAGGCACAGACGGCACCGCAGACGGCAGGCAGCCACGCCCGCCGCGGCGAGGTGGAAAATGTGGGTTCATCTATTTGCAGGGCTTTGAACCCAGATCTCTCACGAGGGCCCAGGCGGCCGGGTGATACCGGTCCCAGCACTACACGGGGCTGGAGGGAGCCACGCCAGACCCCGGAGCTCGGCACCTCCGAGAGTCTGCCACCGTGCCGGGCGGAGGCAAACCGGTGCTCTTGAGCCACCCTGCCCATTCCCCGAGCGCTGTCCGTGTCCCGGCCCGGGCGCTGGCTCACGCCGAGCAGCCCGCACTGCATCCCGCCGGCGCGGCGGCAGCGCGAACCGCCCGCCTCCGCCCCTCGGTGCTTTTCCTTCAACATCAAAGAGCGTCGGTTTTGCCCGGGGCGGCGTTTTGCCCTCAATAACAAGGCGGCAGCCGCAGCGCGGGCTGCTGGGGCACGTACGGGGCGCGGCGCCCACTCGCACCCCGCCGCCCCCTCGACGGCCTCGCCCGTGGCCCAGGGCGCCCGCGCTTCCCGCTGCCCCGCAGCCCTCGCTGGGGGCCGGTCCAGCGCCACCACCCCTCCCTCCGCGGCTGGGGGAGGTGGCCCGGCCAGGTAGAGCCGCTGCCGGCGGTCGGGGCGGTGGCTCGGGGCAGGGGCAGGGGCGGGCCGGGGCGGAGCGCACAGACGGCCGGCGCTGGGGCAGCCGCGCAGGTAGCGGCGGAGAGTGGGGGTTGACTTCGGCGGGGGCCGCCGAACCGAACCGCGCGGTGAGTGTCGGGCCATCGGCGGGGAGGGGTGTTGAGGCAAGGTGCCCGCTCCTGCGGAGCCGGGTGGGGATGCGGCGCGGCCGTGTAAAGTCCGCCGCGGTTCCTTCCTCCCGCTTATCCCGTCGTGGGACGGGGAAGGACGGCGGCATCCTCGGGAGGCTTCGCCCTCCCGGTAACGCGGGGGCCAGGCGTCGTGACTCCTGCGGCGAGGTGGTGCCGGGCTGGTTCTCCGCAGCCGCTCCTGCGGGGAAGGAAGCGGGGGCTGCGCGGAGGGCGCATCGACTTCAGCGCCGGCCGGCCCGCACTCGGCCCCGGCGGCACGCCGGGCACTGTCAGGCGGTCTCGGCGTCTGTAGCAAGAAACAAGTGTGAGACGGGCCGAAGCAGCTTCGGTGCTGCCGAGGGGACCCGCTCTCCTCGGGAGGTCTGGTCCGCCAGAGTAGAAGATACTCGCGGTGTTTTGAAACAAACGTCGCAAAACAGGTATTCATCGTACCGGCATGTAAAAAGGGCGAATATATTAAAATGCAAATATGCATGTGTACTTGGCGATGCTGTTGCGTGTTTCCTGTTTACCATGTTAATTAGAAGTTGTAAGGCAAAACTTCACCACGAGTAATCCAGGGCAGTATTTGACCCAGTAATGGTCGTTGAATGATGCAGTGGCTTTTATAGTTCTGAGTTTTCTAGCCCAAAACACAAGCCAAGTATTTATTGAACTTCATTAGTGAGAAATGTATGAATCGTAATACAACTTACGCCTTTGAAACTCTTCTTTGCTGGCACAAGTGTCAAAACTGACCCAGCCGGTATGGAAAGTTAAACTCCCCACTTTTGTTTTTTTAAGGAAAACTTTGACCAAGCAAAATTGACCAAAAAAACACCGGTCTTGCAGACGCCCGGATGCTTTCCTGTATTATTTTGGGTGACTTCAACTAATTGTGCAAAAGTTTGAGATTTGAGACATACAGTGCTGCTATCGTAAGGCAAGATGAGTTTATTTGTAAACAAACCCAGGCGCAAACATACAGAAGGATCTTGAAATTTTCTTTTTCAAGCGTTTTGTTTTTCTTATTCTTTTTTGAGAGCTGGTATTGTTCAGCAAGCTGGTTTGTTTCCATTACTGTGTCCTTTTAATTTATAGGTGGTGCTAATACAAACAAATGTATTATAGAAACTATTTTGACATTAACCAAATGTTTGTTTGTTTGTTTTTATAGTCCACTTCACACCTTCCAGATTCTTCCAGAGAAGAGAATAAAAAGAAACCAGTTTTGGAAAGACTTGGAAATTTGTTTGGTACAGGGAAAAGGAAAAACGTCAAAAGTTCACTAGAACACACTTCACATCATAGGAGGGAGAGGTCAGTGTCTCCTCACATAGCACAGCCGATATACTGTAGGCACGTACAGGAAGGACATGAAGCTCCTCAAGTACACAGCCAAGTGAGAAACGTAAGTGCTGTTTCTGAGGCACAGGAATATAATTTCAGTGGGGAAGTAAGACCGCTGTATCACGATACCATTTCAGAATGGAGTAGTAGGGGAGTCTCTTCTGACAGTGAGTGGTCAGCAGATTGGAGCGGCAGCAGTGAAACTATTAAAAACTCCTTCTGTGAGAGTAGCCTGAATGTGGAAGCCCTGGGACTGGAGAAGGAATCTGTCACAGATATAAATAATTCCACAACTCCAGATTTCATAAAGAGCTTGAGAAATTTGTCTAGTGAAGACTTAGAAAAGAGTATCTTAAGCCACAAGGAGCTTGTGAACACGTGGGTGTCTGAGGAGCCTGGGCATGCAAAACCGAAGGATTTGCCATACGAGTTGAAATCTGCAGCGAGTGAACACGCATATTCTGCTAGAGTGTTAACAGTTGATATCTATCTAAGAAAAACAGACGAACTCCTTAATGAACCTGTGACTCTTCAATCAGAAGAAAATTGCAGTGATTTGGACACAATGGATAAAAAATCTGCTAGTAAAAGATCTGGAAAAAGGAGAAAGTCTCAGTCATCTAGTGACATTCCAAATGGAGAGAGAAACCAGACTGAGACTACTACAAGAGAAGAATCTGGTTTTGAGGATGATGTCTCTTCTGAGGTGTTTTCAGACAAGATAATAAACTCTGAAAGAAAAGTGAGGTCTCCTCAACAGACTCCTGAAAGGAATTCCTCTTCATCAGGTAATAATCAGGACCTGAAAGTTGGATCTGCTCACAAAGGGGCGTCTAAAGCTGAAGCTGACAAAGGCAAGCAGCAGGTCTCAAACACAACCTCTGCAAGGAGAAGATCATATAAAAAGAATCAGTCAGATGCTGTACCCGTTTCCCCTACTGGTTTGAAGGGTCAGGTAAAAGATTACTCTTCAAAAAGGCAACCTTTAGCATTGCCAGAGAATAACCCAGTGACAAAAAGAACTTCGGTGGAAAAAGGAGCTATTCCTGTGGCTTTTGGGGAAGACAGCTTGGAGTGTCCCAAAGTTTCTGTGACTGCTAAGACAGAAGACAGTGCCTTGGTGCTTGCTGAAGGCAGAAATGAGACCAAGGCTGTGAAGCATGGTAATGGTTCGGATGGGAGAACTTTCTTGCATACTGATGGGATTAAAAACGGAGACCTGTGTCTGTCAGCTGAGAGACAGACAAATTCTGATTTAGACAACTCGAAGCTGAAGAGTTTGGATGCTACCAGAACAGTCATGACAAAGATTAGCCTGTAAGTAGCAAACAAGCTTACCTTGTCCCTGTAGCTGTAATTTTGCTTGCATCTGTGTTTAGAATTCTATAGAAACACTAGCTGTATATCTGTTACCTATCTAGATGGTTTTCAGTTAAGAGCTGCCTTTAAAAAAAACCCCTTAATTAGAGCTACCAGTTAGCAAGCACCGTAATTTACACGACTTAGAAAAATAATTCGGTTTTCCATTTTTTAGATGGCTAGGGAATGTCTTTGTCAATTCCATTATATGGAATAATTTAATGTACATAAAAGCTGCTTTGTCATCACTGTTGCTCAGATTAGCTTGTCTGTCATTTACTTTAATGTCATTTTGCTGCCTGTAACCAGCAGAATGTGATTGAAGATTTTGTATGTGAAAATCTTTGAGTAAGGAATGTGTTTGAAGTGTTCTTTGAAACAGCCTAAATTCTGCTATTATTTTACAAAGAAATGGAGGATGCAATGTAGAACTTGATTGTTCAAATGGTATGATAAATTATATTCCAGAAATTTAAATACATATGGTTGCTTTCTTAAGTACATGCAGGATGAATCATGTAAATTTTTATGCATGTGAATAACATCAGGTATTTGCAGAATTTTGCAGGTTTTGGTTTTACACTTGAAGAAATTGTTATCTGCCAAACAGAGGTGATCAGTGTTTTCCTTAGGATTATAAAGAAGTGAATTTGTTAAAAAATTTCACTGTAATCACTCGTATAAGCCCAGTGATTGATTGCCTGGATTCTGTTACATTCTCATCCACAGGGCTTGATTTTATTACATTATTTGTTTCCATTGTTTGGTTGTCATGACTATGTGGTGGTGTGTGGTTACACTCCTCGTTCTGGTACATTAATTTATAGGTGTCAGAGTACATTGAATCCTGTAGGCCCACCAGAGGTACCCCAAGAAGGTTCACCATGATGGTTAACGACACACATCTGTTTCCAATTATGCTTCCCACATCTGAGAAGCATTAAGAGCAGTTTCCTTTTCACAATTTGTAATACTCCATATCTGACTTGTTAATTTGTAACTAAATGTAAAACTCCTGATACGCAAGGTTGAACTGTGCCATTTTTGTACATGGTGATGCTTTGCTCCCTGGCAGTATGGATCACAAATCTTAAATTCTGAAGTTGCACCTTCACACCTTCAAAGGAAAGATAGCTTTAATGTTTTTCTCTTTGTGTCATTGTCATTAGTGATGACAGTGTGTGTGTGACACTGTGTCTTGGCCTTATCTGCAGCTATAGGAACTTTAGCCCTGGGTGGGGACTGCTGTGTTGCCTGTTAGGTTCCTGATGCATCTGATGGTTGTGACTGCACAGTACCACACCGTTTCTTCAGCCAAACAGAGTTATATGCTCAGGTTGCCTGGTATAATTTGTAGTCATTCGTCAGAACATGTGAACTATAAACCTGGATGTGCATTAACATGCTGTAAAATGGGAAAGGAAAAGATGAGGCCGTTACTAGAAGAAGGTGTGGTTTTATTCTCTAGTTACTGCCTTGAATGAGAGAACAGATAACTTTTCCATTTTCAAAGGTTAAAAATTTATTGTTAGGTAGTTCATATGAATCCCTTTCAGGTTGAAAAATACTCATTTACTCACAGACTCATTGGCTTCGTATAAGATAATTTTTTAAATATATATAATACAAGTAGTCTTCCTTTAAAAGTGCACAGTGTCTCTTACTGATGACATTGTGCCAATTCTAGGAATTAAGTTTCTTTAGAAACAATTTTAAAACAGGTCAGTTCCTTCAGTCACCTCCAGAAGTGTGGGTTCCCTGTAAGTAATGACAGCCTTTTCTGTCTTTTTTCCTTTTATGTCTGTGTACTGGATAACTTGAAAGTCACAGGATACTTTGCTTCTAGCTGTTGAGAGGGATACGAATCAGATTTGAAACTAAACTGAGGTTGATGGTACATCTTAATCAGCAAATAAAACCTCAGGCAGTAGTTACTTTGATATGCTTAGCCGAAAATTTGGCTTCAGTTGTCGTATTTTATGTTCAGACATGATTTCGTAGTTCCCTTTACATTTATGCCCACTTGTTAAATTATTCTGCTCTTTTCACATGCCATTTTTCTTTGCTCACCTCAATCTGATGTTTTGGCATCAATGTTTTTTGGCACCAGTTACATGCTTGATGTGTGACTCACCTTCCATTTATGACTGTATTGGGAGAGGTCTAACTGCTTGCTTCCACAGTTTAGCTGCAAGGTCTAGCCAAAGAGAAGGACATTGGTATTTCTCTTGTGCCTGCTTGTTCCTGGCATTGCAGATCAGGAATGGGGAGTAGAAATGAGCCACACTGGCCTGTTTCTAAAAAAGTATTTACAGTGTTAAGTGAATCCATGTTCCATCTTTTTGCCCCATACTAGGTGGGAGGCTTAAAGGATACTCAAACATCATCTCCTGTTAAACAAGCTTAGAAACTCCAGTTCTTGCTATAAGGTGCATATTTTCACTATACTTAAAATCAGTATTTCTTAGTGTGGAAAAAGGTGTAATGAAAAGATTAGTAAGAGGAAGCCAGTTGTACTGGATGGAGCTCCAGGTCTGAGCTTTCTATTACTTTTTGGTCATACTGGTTTGACTGCTGCTGTGCAAAAATACTGCAGAGTATCAAATACAAAGTGTTGAAGTGGTTGTTTCTGCATAAATTGCAAAGCTTGAAACTATACCTTTGAGGGGTTAGCTGTTCGTTTAAAGTAAGTTTTAGGTGTGGCTGATAAGTATCACTGTTAACCATTAAACTTGCTTGTGTCAGGGCATACAGGGAGACACAGATTTTATGGGGAAGATATGTGTTGTTAAATTGAAATAAATGCATGTAGTGGCGCAAGTGACAGGCTGACAAAAGGGTGATACGGGAATGAGTTTATTAAGGTAATTAGGCTGTTAGTGATACCTCTTGAAAAATACAGGTAGAAGAAGAGGACGGAGGAAGGATGGATCACTTGAGGAAGAGAAAGGAGTGATTTCAGTTTTTGGGTTGTTCATGTTAACTCACTTGAATCTCACTTCTTTCTTGGGCTAAAAAGCTGCCCGAGAGCTCAGTGAACACAGTTCGTTTAGGTAAAAGAAAGAAGAAAGCACTTCAAGACCAGAGTCATCCATTGATTGGTAGACCATTTGAGGCCCCAGAGATCATTGCTGCAAGCTAGTTTCTGCTATCTCCCACCTTTGTCAGTTTTCATGTAGGGCAGTTTCTGCCTGTTCTTCCACCACTGTATCCCCAGATTCCTTTTTGGAGAACAGGTTTGCCTTTGAGGTGATGTGGGATCCTTGACACTGCTTACATCTGACTGATAAATTTTGAAGACATGTGCCCTGCATCTTGAAAGCTCTTCATACTGTTTCTGCAGTAGGAAGTGACATGAACAAATGATTTTTCCTGGTTGTTGGTATTCAGAAGAAGGAGGCTTGAAACTCTCAGCTGTGTATCATCATCCTTCTGCCATACTGAGTGCTGTGTACTTGTACATGCTTCGCTATTCATTCTGATGGAGAAGTTTTCTAAGTCTTTCAGAGTTCAATTCCTGTAAAATTAATAGGGTTAGTTTACACAATTTAAACTGTTAGCTAACTTTACCTGAAGGAAGTGAAAGAGTTCCTCACATGTGGTGTTTGCTTAGCCACACCACATGTGAGGCAGTGATTGGGGGCAGTTAACCTTTTCCCACAGCACTAATGAGGTCAGAAGATGTCTTTCATTCAGTTTAAGGTTGCAGTGTAAGTGTAAAGGCTGCAAAGAATCTGGGCAGATGTCTTCAAAATTCACTGGAGAGGTATATGCAAATATTAACCAACTCATTATCACCTTAATGAATTGGGATTTGTTTTCTAAACTCTGTAGGGAATTGCATCCATATAATTTATTCTGCCTATTCACTATTGAATTTTAATGTCTGTCAGTCATAAGTAGTTCTTTGCTTCAAATGCAGATGCTGTAGGCTGCCCTATTTTCTGTTCTACTGAACATTAGAGAACTAAGTACATGTTTGAAATGTACTCTCCCTATTTAGAGTTTATTTTTTTTCATTTGTATAGTTACTCCTTTTTTAGTTGATTCCTTTCGAGATACCAAAATTTAAACTAAGACTATGGAAAATTGTACTATAACCTTTTATTGTTTTGAAAATTGTCACGAGTCTGTTCAAGATTAATTAAACATGTCGCTCTGTATCACTTTTCTTCCTGTAGTCCAGCCAAACCGAAGAATATAGAACTGAATTTTAAAACACCTACAAATCAAGACAGTTTAGAAAATGAGCAGGATACTCTTGAAAAACCAGTTAATAAAACTAACAGCAACATTGCCAACAAAATTTCCTTGTTTGAAAATAAATGTGCTAACCAGAGCCAGAGGCCTACTGACATCCCTGCTTCCAAAAATAGTACTGTACCGAGCACATTCGTTGGCAGAGCAAAGCTGAAATTTGGAAAACAACCTAAAGAAAATGAACAGCCTGATAAAATGTTAAATAAGCAAAGCAGTCGCCAAAAGTTATTTGAGAATGGCACACTAGAGAAAGAAAGCACTGCAGAGTTAAAAGGCAAAAACGAAGAAGGCTTGGCCTCTTATGAGGATACTGGGAAGCCAACAGAACTTAAAGTAAAAGCTGCAATATCCCTTTTTAACCAAGGCAGCAAAAGTGATGCTAATAGTGTCTCTCTGAAGCAACCAGAACCAGAATTAACCACAGCAAAAAAAGAAAGTTCACCTTTTAAACTGTCCTTGCACTCCCCCATTAAAATTGAAAATGCTCAGGATACTTTCTACCAAAGAAATTACACAAGCTCAGAATTCCACAGAAACGAAGAAAAGATACTGCCAAACACAGAGGTTTTATCACCTTGCAGTAATGATAAATATCCTCTACCATCTCATCAGGTTTCTAGATCAGAATTTAAGAAGATGGAAAATGGAGATAAAAAGACAAAGCCAGGAGATTTGAACTTTGCAGCACTGCAGTATGATGACAGCAGTCAAGAAAGTATATTGATATCAGAGCACAGTGTCAATACACAAAAGAGCCCAGGCAAAGCCTGTAATGGATCTGCTGAAGACGATAGCATTTTTGATTCCCCATCTGACATGAAGAAGTTTGCTGAAACAATAAAGAACTTGGAAAGCTCAGTTTGTTTACCCCAGAAAAAGAAGAGGTCAAAGCTTCCGAAGTCCCCAGCACCCCACTTCGCAATGCCTCCCATTCATGAAGACAACTTAGAGAAAGTATTTGATCCTAGTGTATTTACTTTTGGTTTGGGATTGAGAAGGGAAAAAACACAGGATCTGTTACCAGCCCAACAAATTAAAATGCAAAGCCTGGAAACGATAGCCAGAGTCAGGCCCAAGCGTGCATCGACAGAGCAAAGTATCATATTCAAAGCTCTGCAGTCATGTAGAGAGGAACCTGTCTTTACTCATGAAATAAATGGAAAAGAGAACATTGATGGTACAGATGGTGAAATTAAGAGATCACGGCTTGAAAAAAGCTCCCTTTTCTCAAGCTTGCTGTCTTCTACACCTAAAGAAAAGTTTTTTAATCCTTCTGTCACCTCAGTAAATAACATTGCAACAGCTATTGCAACTGACCCATCAGGAATGCCTCCTTTACAACTGGATGCTTCCGGACCATTTGGCATGGCTCAAAAATCTGAGGTAATAAAGAACATTCCAGAAACAAAACATTGTTTGTCTACCTGCTGAATGACTGTTAATTTTGATTTTGCAATTCAGTCTCTTTCAGATATGAAGTTCCCAAATTTTGTGGAGAAGTACATGCAGGCAGATAGTGCAAAAAAAGAACTAAGCTTACAAATGCCGGGCTATGGCAACCCTGAGAAAAGTTTTTCCAGCTGGCTAGGGACAAGCAGATATGAATCAAATGTTCCCCCTGGTTTATTAGATGTGGATGTAAGTATTGTGCTGTTTAAAATCTGCCTGCAAAGTTACCCAGCTTTTATATTTTCTGTAGGCAATATGCGTACATTGTTTCGTTTCCTCTCTTAGGGTTATACATAGATTACAAATACACAGAGGTGCACTTAGGTGTGGTACCGCTTTCATATGATGGGCTAAGCATGAAAATGAGATGGCATCGATTAACATGATTAAGGTTCTTCATGGTGCCCTTACTTTGAGACTTTGCAAAAATGAATTGAAAGTGTATGTCAGAATATGTCTTCATCCTTGATTTTGTATTACGTTGAAACAAATCTCATGCTAACTTTGTTTTTTATTGTAAGTTAGTAGAATGCTTTCTGTGAACTTCAGAAAATGTCTGTTGACAGTAATCTCTCTCCTCTTCCAGCAAGACATTCAGTCATTGCGCTGTTAAATAAGCAACAGAGCAGACTTTTTTATATATATATTTTTGCTGTTTGTCATTGTTTCCAATATTTTCATGCATTTGATAGAAACTTATATATTCTTTAAGAATACTTTAACAACTGGATAGTAGTGATTATTGAAAGTGCTGGTATGGTGGATGGCTGTCCCTTGGTCTCTTTACAAGCATCTGATCCTCATGAGTGAAGACAGACCTACATTTTCTCTTCAAAGCAACTTTAACAAGGAATATCTTTGTATTTTCTGTTTCAAAAATTATGAACTACTGTCATGTAGTATCTGCTGTTCCTGTTAACTTGAGCCCTTATTGTCACCCAAGAGGAAAACTATAATCAGATCTAAGAACCGTGGGAAGAAATATATTCTCTGAAGTTTAATGGCCACATGAATGTGACCTGCGGAGTAGAAGCAACATGTAAAAGTTTGAGAGATACTTCGCAAAGCTTAATGGTTAAGTGCTATAATGGTTCTACTAAAAGGAGTGAGGTAGTAGAAATAGCTCCTCTCTTCACTTTGCAGGAGGAAATCATCCATGGTACCTTGCAGTTCTGAGAATGTAGATTTTTCTGTCGTAGGAAGATTTTTAATTAGTGTGGGGATGAAAATTAGGGGGTGAAAATTGCAATGGTGTAGATTTATGCTGGCAGTTAAACAGGCTTTCTTACTCTGATGGTCCTACTTGGATTTAAAAACTTGAATTTAAAGCTAAATGACTAGTATGGTTTTGTTTTGGTTTTTTGCTACTTAAAATACTGTTCTTGCGTGGGTTTCAATTTTGCAGTGGAGTGTGGAGGCCTGATATTGCAATGGAGTGTGTATGCACCTAAGACTGCAGTTGAGAGAATCTCTTTAGGTTCTGAAGGGTTTCTGGAGTTCTGTGGCACTGTCGCTGAGTCTGAATTGTCGTCATCAAGTTATACAGGAACCAAAAATGTTTATATGATGTGTACCTACTGTGCATCTTCCATCAACTGATGATGCATTGGCTAGTGGGAAAATGATGATGCAATGGCTAGTGGGAAATGTGAAAGAAAGAGTAAGGGCAGCCCAGAACAATGGCTTTGGCATTCCTTAAAACACAGAGCAAGCAAGTTTTAACAGGAATTGAAGCATGGGCTAAAAAAAGTCATGCTTCAACGTGTCTTGATGATGCCTACAAAAATCTGATGGTGGCTAAGAACTCTGTCCTGAGACCGCTGCCTGCTCTGTGTGTTAACTGATATGGTCTCATTAATTCCTTGCACGTGTTGCTGGTTGTCTTAGGCTGCCACTGATTCAGGGGCATGATCTGTTTCGGTCCTTTTGTTTGTATGAATAGTTCCTAGAAGAGTGAGCCCGTGCCCTGGAGAGAGCACTCCTGTCCTTGCTAGGAAGCCAAATGTGTAACTGCAGTGCTTGCTTTATTTGTTTTAAGATGACGTGATGAGACCACAGCTTTCCCATATATTCTGTTATCACATAACTTACTGCTGACTTCAGCATTGTTTTAAATGTTGTATATCTCAGTGTGTATTATTTGTTCTGAATATTTTTTTAGTTTATCACTTATTGTGCAGCCTCATGCTTTTTGAGGAAACTTATGCTGGTACAAGCCATTAGTCACAAAACTGATTATGTTGGTTAGCTCATACATATATATGCCATCATTCCCCCTCAGTCTTTTCATATATTCCTTCAAAATTATTTCGTGCTTTATGGCTTGACATTTTTAAACATGTAAGACTTCATTAATATCTTTATCTTTGGTAGAGCATGTACTTTTATCAATGCCAGTGTTTAAAGTAGTTTCATGGTATGAAACTTCTGGAATATATTGGAAGCTGATCCAGAAAGATTTTAGTGTTTGAGATTAGTTAACTTCAGTAAGATGATAATTCAAAGTTAAAAAAAAGTGTGTAAATTTATATATTTATATAGCAGAAATAGTGCTCTTCAAGAGGAAGAAGAGATTGAAGGAATAAGTAGGTATAGTTGAAACTATTACTAGCTTTTTACTATTCACACTAGTTTTTATTTTGGTCTACTAGCCCTGTTTTTTTATAGCTGAGCATCTTTATTGAATATCTTTCTGATTTTTTTTGGTTTTCTGGTGATTTTTCTCTCCCCACTGTCTATTAGACGCTTTCAAGAAATGGACAAAGTAAAATTAATCCCAGACCTGGCAAGGTAAGATCAATTTAAATATTTGTACTGTTCCTTTCTATATTTAAAGCATAGGAAGATAGAACTGCACGTTGCTGGTGTGTGTTTTTCTGTTTGTTTTTTTAAACACAGCTGGTGATATACTGTGACTCAGACTGTCAAAAAACTGGTATTGAAGTTTTCCATGATGTTCTGGATTGCAGTTCTTGGGTTCTGTCACCAACAATTTTTGTTAAAGTCATCAGAGGATGGTAAGAGATGAATTTTTACTCTTTGTCATTGGTCTGTCTAAAAATGTTTTGAAACAAACGTGTAATTCACATTAAGTTTGCCTTGTAAATGGCAATGTGACATCAACACTTGTGAGCAAAAAATACAGCATTTTACCTCTGCAAGAGGAAGTTCTGGGTTGGGAAACCTATTTCACGTTCTAATTGAATGAGCGTTACCATCTGGAGGGGTGCAAGATTTCAGCAGGCATAGGTGTGGGCTGAAATAACAGCTTCTGTCCAGCTGTGCTGCTCTTGGACTCCTCTGCCTGTTAGGGGTTCTTGCATAGTATTTGGATTGGGCTAAAAGGCTAGTAGGTAAGTTTAAAGCTGGGTCTAACATGATTAATTTCATGTCCAAAGGAATAAGACAGTGCTGTAGAGATAATTGACTGTTTTTCTGACAAATCCAGAGGGATTTTGCTCTAAAAGTTACATTGCCTAAGAGTAATTCAAAACAAGTTCATCTTCTGCTTTCTTCATAGCATCAGCAGAATGGCCTTTAGTGTGGCTAGCATGGCAAGTTATGTTGTGGCCAGGCTATAATGCAGTCAAATAGCAGGTTCTCAAAAGTAATGATCTGATAGTAAGCTGCAGAAACAAGTGCTAGCTGCAGTAGGAGGTACTGGGAAGCATGCTGATTGCTGTTTAACTTCAGAAAACTGGAATGAAAGCCTTTTGGTCTGTGTAGACCAGCTTGTATTTTCCAGCATGGACTAGACGGACTGGGGACTTTTTTTCCCCCCCTTCAGTTGAGAACATAAGGGAGGGGTTTGTATTGGCAGATGGATAAAGTTTTTATCTAGTTATATCTTCCAACCTGGTGTTAAAAATGAAGTTGTATTTGTGTGTACTTTTGTACTGCAAGCTGTACCTGAGCAGTCTTTGGCACATCTACACCAGCCCCTGTGAACTCCAAGCTGTTGTTCAGAGGATCCAAGTAGCTTGTCTGTTTATACTTGATGCAGCATCTTGCAGTGTCAGTGTTTTCTGACCTACAAATTGGTTCTAATTAGTATCACATACAGAAGTCTGGTATTCATAGACAGTAGTCTTTGCTGCCCCAAATCATCAATTTAAAAAGGTGGAGCAGTTTTTGATGAAATTACAATTCAGCAGTAGACATCTTTGTTTTTATCGTTGCTTTTAAAAGTGTCAGAGACGGGGAATGACTTGCATCAGCAGTGTTGGGCAAATAAGCTGTATTGGGGAAATGGGAAGGGGCTGGAATAGTACTTTTTATGAAAGGATTTGTTAAATCTGAGCATGATTTTTGCAAATCACACTTGATAAAGCACCATTAAAAATCAGAATTTTTTATTTTAAGCTGGATACTCTACGAGAAACCAAATTTTGAAGGTCCCTCTATTCCACTGGAAGAAGGAGAGCTGGAACTCCCAGATATTTGGGGTGCAGGTACTTCTGAAGAGCAAAATGACTGCAAATCTGTAAAGCCTGCAGTGATTGGTTCAATAAGACATGTTGTTAAGGCAAGTAATATAGATAAAGAAAGTTTTGTATGGATCTTAAGTGATGTTTTATACTGATACAAAGTGTGACTGGTGTCTTATGACACAAGTGTAACATGAATTACAAATGCATGAAACAATTTTCCATGTTGAATGTCTTGTTTAATCACAAAATGCATGTGGGGGCTTTTGCACGATGGGAATTATGGTAACATCAACTGGAAAGATAGGGCAGGAAAGTGTATTTTATTGGAATAGCTACATACAGCATATGCTTTGTACCTTGATGAGGCACAAGAAAAGCATTGCAGAAAACCATCAATAATTCTGTACCTGTACGAGGCTCCTTCTTCGCCTCCCCCACCCCCCAATATAAACCAATCTTATACTCAATACAAACTTCAGGGTCAAACACCAGACCTTGCTTGATACTCAGTAAATAGCCCTGAATGCACAAACTTACCAGTGAGTTTCACACATGGTGGAACACCTTTCTGCTTGCACTTTTAACCTACCATTAAGCAGTTACTTATGCAGGTTGCCAAAACAAACATGAGCTATAAAATTATTTGACTAGGAAAGGGAAAAACAGGCATATATATATTGCTTGTAACTACAATTCTTGTTTCAATTGCAGTTCTCTTCAAGAGTGGCTTGCTTAGTGTTATCTTGGGATTTAATTTGCTAGAGGAGATGTTCACTGATGAAAGAAGACGCATTCCTGCCTAGATGGCAGAAAGTAAACAATGTAAATGCTGATTAGAGATTGACTGACTGTCTTGGTCCAAACAGGGACAACCAAACTGGCTTAGCTATACTTTTATTATAGGCATCTAATAGCAGTAGTAATTGACAAGGGGGAAAACAATTTAAAATAAGCAGGTGTTTCAAAACTGATTTAGTTATCCATAATAATTACAGAACTCGAAGCACAGATTAAGTGATTATGGCAATCTTCATTTTTCAGGATTACAGGGTTTGCCGAATTGATTTGTATACAGAGCCTGAAGGGTTAGGAATCGTGACTTCCTTTTTTGATGACACTGAAGAAACAGGGGTGTTTGGCACCACTCAGAAGACTTGTTCTATTAAAGTACATTGGGGCATGTAAGTACATAGTTCTCTATGAATGTGTAGTGCTATGAAAGGAATTTGTTTTAAACCATTGGTTACACCTGTCAGACAATACAAGCAGGCTATATTTATTCTAGTCCTATATTTTGGTAGTATTTGTTGACAGTAGCATTAGTGCATCATTGTAGTGCTTCACTCCTGGAGAGGCTGACCTCTTAGAATGTTTTGTTAGAGCCAGTTTTTATTCTGTTTGCATGCAGTAAATACCAAATAATCCCTGTGTATTTGCAGCAAAGGAATGAGTTTGCTTCCCTTGCTTTCTCATTCAGGCAAACTTATCGTAACTGTTATGATAAGACCACATTTCCTACTTTCTTTCTTCTAAACTTGAAATCATTGTACTAAAAGAAGAAAAAAAATTAAGTCCTTCTGTTAAAAAGTAAGGCCTAATGCTTTACAGAGTCCAGGCATGACATTCCTGTATTTCACAGGGCATTTTGATCGGTGTTTTTATGGTGATGTTTAGGACATAAATTACATCACCTGAAAATGTCTCGCCATATGAGTTAGGAGGGTAATGTCATGAACCAAGAAAGCTTCTACGAGAAAGGGGACCTCTAAGGAACAGTGTAGGTGCTGTACCAATGTTAGTTTTGATGACTTAATAGACAAACTTGTAAATCATTATGGAAAATATGCCTCAAAGTGGTATTGGCGGTACGCAGAAGAGGGAGGCTGTTTTCAGAAAAACTGAGATTGGAACCACTTTTCCATGATGTTGGGTCCTGCTGAACAGGGTGTTTAGACCTTGGCTGTTACTTGTTAGCTGTGTTCTGTTTGGGCACTGATAGCACTTGTCTTGCTGCAAATGATCTAACTATCAAAAACTGCCCAGCTAAAGAGAGGTGTTACATACCATTGCAAAGATGTATTCAAATATGCCACATGATATATAGGACATTTAAGTTGTTAGGCAAAGGGTATTTTATTTAATGAAATAGTTACATCTTGATTTCTGGAAAAAAAAAATGAAGCATTTTGGTATATAGGCAAATTTTAAGATGTCCAAGTAGTTGGTTCTCTGACAGGAAGTTATTTCTGGTGAACTGCAAGCTTAATCCAAATTACATGTCTCCCAAGAATAATGAAAGATGTGTTATTTGGAGGTTGATTATTAATTCACTTCATCTACCTCTCCACTTTATTCCTGTCTCTCACTTAAAAGTTCTCTGTGAGTGGTAAAATTAAAAGAAATTTTGAAAGGAGGGAGAGCCTATGCACATCTCTGAATTGTCTGTCTTTTGCATCAGTGTGACAGCATTTTTTGTACTAAATCAGTGGAAACCTTTATAGTCTTAATGTCTCTCTGTTGCATTTGGATCCCTTGAGGGAAAGCACCAGAAAGCAAAGTATATTATTTTTCAACTCTCTTTCTCAGATGTCTCTTCATTAGTCCAGTGTAGAAAGAAGTTGCTTGCATGAGAAAGTCAGTAAATTGCTGCTGCTTTTTTGCATGTTGCAAGGTTTTGTTTTGGGGTTTTTTTTGCCTTTAGTTTATGGGCATGGCATAGTTCACTGTATTGGCCGTGAGGGAGGCTCTCATTCTGAGTCACCTTGCCATGTGGGTGTGGTTGTATCTTCTTAAAGTTTCCCAGTATTCATGCTTAATTGCTGTTTGTTAAAAGCTGCCAACAAAAATGAGTCAATGCACCTTTATCTTCTGACTGTGCTCTTCCTTGGTCTTCCATGTGTTTCAGTTCTTGGAGTGAAGTCAGAATCATAGAATCATTTAGGCTGGAAAAGACCTTTTAATATGATCCAGTCTAACCATTAACCCAGCATTGCCAAATCCAGCATTAAACCATGTCCCGAAATGCCATATCTACACATCTTTAAATATCTCCAGGGATGTTGATTCCGCCACTCCCCTGGGCAGCCTGTTCCAATCCTTGACAATGCTTTCAGTGAATAATTTTTTCCTAATATCCAGTCTAAACCTCCCCTGGTGCAACTTGTGGTCATTTCCTCTTGTCCACTCCCTTGTTACTTGTGAGAAGAGACCAACCCCCCACCTGGCTACAATCTCCTTTCATGTAGTTGTAGAGAGAGATGAGGTCTCCCCAGAGTCTCCTTTTCTCCATGTTAGACAACCCCAGTTCACTCAGCCTCTCCTCATAAGACTTGTGACCAGCTCCAAGCTGAGGGCTCACTGAGCAGTGTGAATACAGGGCACACAGTATAGCAAACATTCAGCTGGAGGCAGTAATAGAGCTTGAAGCACCTTGTTTGTTTCTTGAAACTGCGTATCTGCAATGAAACTATACCAACCTGTGCAAGTTTACATCAGGTTGGAATTTGTCTTTTAAGCATGATAGAGTGATGGATTATTTTAATATCTTCTTGGTATCACCAGATTTATACATAATGATCCTTACATGAATTAAAGGGTCAGCTGCATAAAGTGTTTATGTGTGTTTTACCCTGTTCCATGCTGTACTTCTCAGAGATCAGTAAATTTAAACTGAAGAAATACTTTGACATCCTTATGCAGAGATCAGCAGTATGATTCTTTGTTTCCAGCAAGTGATTAATGGCTAAGATATTAGTGAAAAAGCTTTGAAACGCTACTCTTGCTGTCCCTATCAAGAATTATGGAAGATGTCATTCAAAGCAGATTTAGTAGCAGATACAACCCATAAGGAAGTAGATTTCTAAGGAGTTGTCAGGTTTTTCTGTGTAGTAAATAACACGTCTAGAATTTTTTACTGAATAGATTTTTCATCAAATCCGAGTCTAGGTTAGTAAGGTCCTTTAAGTTCTTGCAAATTGGTTCTGCATTTTAAAACTGTTCTAAAAAGTAATAGAATAACCTTAAGTCTTGATAATTCATCCTAAAACATGGGTTACCTTCAAATAAAACAGAGTCACAATTTTAATTGTTCGTTTTACTGGTTTGTTCTGGGGTTTTTTGCCTGTTCCAACAAAACGTGTTATTGGTGGTTCCTGCACAGGCACAGAAGTTTGTCAGTATGCCAGCTTGTAACTGGCAATTTTGATGGTAAAGAAACAAAGTTTTGTTAAGGATACAATGATGTCTTTACTAAAGTAAGCCTGTTGTCTTGTTCTTTACTGTTCAGAAATGCTTTGGGGTTTTTATCTTTTGCTTTCCTCCCTCCACCCCCTCTACTTTAGATGGCTAATTTATGAAGAACCTGGTTTCCAAGGAGTCCCTCTAATGTTGGAGCCTGGTGAATATCCTAATTTAGCATTCTGGGAGAAGAAGGAAGCCTACATTAGGTCAATGAGGCCCTTGAAAATGGTAAAATACTGTTCTTACTTGCAAGTTACATGACCTGTGTTTATGTGTTAAAAATAACCTATTAATGTGGCTAGATTTTTCAAGATTTAACAAAATGTAACTCTTTAAAAACCCCAAAATTTTTAGTCTATAAAATTCTTGAACTTTCAACATTTGATTGTGTCCATTTCTTCCATTAATCTGCTCCTTATTTTTGCTTTTACTCTTCAAGGAAGATTTCATCCTAATCCTGCCTTTTTGTAAAGAATCGGTGACTCTTAGAGATGCCTATAAATTGTCTAAGTATAGACAGCTTATTTTTTATTTCTTTTTTTTTTAAATTCTATTACAGGGTGGTCGCAAAGTTGAATTCAGTGGAGAGCCAAAGGTAAAAGTCAATGTTTGAGTGTCCAGAGCTATTTTACAACACACGAACTGCACAAACTACATGCGGGTAGATAAGTATGTCTTGATTGTGTACCAAGTACTGATGGCTTAGTGGGTAGTCCCTTTGTATGTCACCATACCATGAAATTGCAATTTCTGTCAGGTTATGCATCCATCACGTACATATATGACAGTATTAATAACAGTCTGGATAATGCAGATGGATAATGAATATTCAAGCCCCTATGTTGCGTCTCTAAAGGAAAGACCTCTTATGAAGAACAGAGAGATCCCACTAGTTGGTTTCGTCATCTTGCTTTCTCCCTATGTGCCCATGCAAAAGAAACTGTTTGTTGTCAGAATTTATCATGCTCTCTGCAATAAATTTCTTTTACTTAATTTCCACTCCAGGTAATCGTTTATGAGAAGCCTTTCTTTGAAGGGAGACATGTGGAAATAGAATCAGAGATCTTTATGCTTGATGACAAGGAATCAGAAGAAAAGACAAGACTTCCACTTACATCAGTGGGATCCATGAAAGTACTGGGAGGAGTGTAAGTCTGGAAAAATGGTATTACCCCTTCAGCTGAAGTAATAACTCCATAGGCTGGAAATTGCAATGGACAAATTCAGTAC
>JAWWLV010000121.1:70446671-70473498 GCA_035041135.1 Platyrinchus mystaceus | reverse complement strand
TCTGGAAAAATGGTATTACCCCTTCAGCTGAAGTAATAACTCCATAGGCTGGAAATTGCAATGGACAAATTCAGTACTTGTTTATCTGTTTTTCTAGTTTTTGGGTTGAGGTATACTCCTTGGTTAAATTTGATAATATTCACAGTGAAAGAACAAATATCACACATCTGTATCTGCCTCATAAAAACACGGAGTGGCAGTTGTCCATTTTCACGCGTGGACTCTGTTGTTGTTGTTTAGTTGGGTCGCTTATGAGAAGCCTGGGTTTGAAGGCCATCAGTACTTGCTGGAAGAAGGAGCGTATCGGGATTGGACAGACTGGGGTGGCTATGATGAGGAGGTGCAGTCATTGCGACCAATTGTTGGCGTAAGTTCCAAAAACACGTTGTAGGCATATCCCGAGTGCTCTGAGATGTCATGGCATTTTCCTTATGCTGCTTCTCTTTGTTTTAACAGGACTTCACAAGCTCCCATATGATAATGTACAGTGAAAAAGACTTTGGATCAAAGGGTTCCAATATTAATGTCTTAGGAATTATTTCCAATTTGAAAGACACTGGATATGGGCTGCGGACACAGTCTATAAATGTGCTAAGTGGCGTGTAAGTACTATTTTTAGTCACTGTTTAATTTTAGATGTGCTGTTCTTTTTAGAATTTTATAGTATTTGCAGATATTTTTCAGCACTCTGACTCCTAATGTCTGTGTGGAGTCTCCAGATAAAATTTTCTGCCCTTGACTGCAGAATGTGAAAAGTAAAGTTTTTGTGAATGTGTACAGTAAATCGTCTTTCTTCTCACGATAAGGTGGTCCCAGGAAATGCTGACTTACTGATACCCAAAGTATGAAAGTATGAGATGATATTTCATCAGAGAGGAAGAAATAGCTTTTTCTTGTGGCTGTATTTGTTTTAAGCATTTCAGCAGCAAAATTGTTACGGAAATAATTAATAGTTTTGTAACTAATTTCCAGGCTTCTTGCATTTAACCACAGGCAGATTCCTTGCTCTTTCTCTCACTTGTTTGTAAAGTGGAGATAACTCTTACCATGCTCACTTATACATTCTGATATTAAGGAGAGTAACTGTTCTGAAAATTAACATTGCTTTTGCAGTGAATCCTGTAGGTTAATGGGAGTTTAGTGCTGTGGCGTTGTTTTTTATTGTTTCGTTGGGTTTTTTTTAACACAGGTGTTCCCAAAAAGTTGTATTGGCCATGGCCATTAACAAATCTGATTCTTTGTGTCATGAGCACTATCACATGCCGTTGATATGTTGATAGAATTTGTTGTTTGATTTGTCTAGTACCTCAGTTGCAAATTGAGTTTCAAAGCCTTGCAGACTGTGAAGGCAGAAATATAGACAAGTATTAGCAATCATGGCTGCAAATATACAAAATTAACTAAAGTAGTAGAACCAAAAGAGTATGAGATGTACAGTCTGTCTCCCTGCTTAGTATGCATGCAGGTGACTTGCTGAAAGCTCTGCTTACGCAGCCACACCTTAAATCTTTCTGTGTGTTATCTGTGCAATATCTCAGCAAGTTTTGTCTGGATAAAGGTTGCAGAATCAAGCTCGGTGCGTTCCAGAGGAATGCTTTTAATTTGTATATGAATATGGTGCAACAGCAGGTTTTTTTTTTCTGCCTGGTGACCTTTGAAGCCGCTGTGGTCTTTTGTCTTCGTAATATGCAACGGAGATTAATGGGAAAGAGTCACCTCAGAAGGCTGGGAAACAAATTGCGGGTTACCTATCATGCCCTTCGTGTAGTTGTTCTAGTCTGTTGCTGCTGAGGTAGAAATCATACTTGAGTTTGAGTATTCTGGTAATTAAGAGTGACTCTAAAACTCTGATGGCAAACGTGGATAGAAGTCATTATGAACAAAACTTGTCCCACAGACTCTGCTACTGCTCCTGTAATCTTCACCTTGTAGTCTCTAAAAGATGTAATTTGTAGCAATAAGCTTTTTAAAAATTTAGATGCATTGTTCGTAATAGGTGGTTATGAACCTTTTCTTTCTTTCCAGAGAGGTTATGAGTATTTGGGGGTTTTGTGGTAGAGTTCTTACTAACTGTTAATGTGTCAGAAAGCTTGAACGATTTGTATTAAGTCATGTTTGGTAACACAGTGCTTTATTTTAAGTGTTAACCATCTGTTCAGGTAGAAGATTTTTTTATATCCTCCTTTCCAAGAAATCTGTCATAGAGCAGTGAATAATCCATTGCGCAATTTCCTGAGCTGTTTAGACTGTAATGCAGATGATGACGTAGTGAATTGTGACAGATTCAGTAAAAGCTTGTCATAATATTTCGAAGTAACCTTCCTGGTATCGTATTGAGAGTACTTCATTAAAATAAAAAGTAAAAAATGTAAGAAGCCCTGAATCTTTCTTTGCAATTTTTTAACTACAGGTGTCTGGGGTAGGCAGTTAGAGCAGTAACAGATGTAACAGATGATCTGTATTTCCCACATAATTAATTTGATTGCTCTGTAATTTAAAGGGTATATCAAAGAAAAGGAAGCCTGACACTGCAGTGCACAGATACTGCTGAACAAGTTCTGAGCTCAACTGCAGCTCTAAACAGTAAGCTGAAGACAGTCCAGCTCTGCATTTGGGGAGTGAATATTCTGTTTTGGCGTAATTGAGCACTAGCTGCATTAAAATTTTCAGCTATTGTGTTTCTAAAGTATGTTTCTAAGCAATATTTTAATGTCTTTGCTAAATCCATTGTAAAGACAGCCTGAAAAATATATCCTAAGGTTATGAGTATTCACTTCTTTATAAATGAAAATGTTTTGCTCTTGAGCATTCTTCAGAGATTGGACAAACATAAAATCCAAAAATTATTTTTCTGCCATTAGGGTGGGAGAAAGTAATCCAGACTGCCTGAAAATAGGAGAGGCCTTTCTTCTTTTAGGTAGCGTTTGATCTTTTCTTCTAAATTGGCAGAATGTGAAGTGGTGGAAAATGGAAGTATTTACTAGCAACAGCTAACACCCTTTACAAGTTCAAGCAAGTACTATAATCAACTGTTGTACAATTTTGATTTCCCCTCTGCTTAAAAGCTCTTCAAGCTTATACTTAATAGAGATCAAAATCACAGGAATTGTACACTTGCGATGCACCTTTTCTTTATCTATAAACACACCAAACTTTTGCCAGAACTCCTGAAGAAGCCTCTGTCTTTTAGTTGACTGTTTTAGAACTTGCTGGAAGAACTTTTCCGGATTTTTTTTTTTTTTATGTAGGCATTTGTTTACTGTGGTTGTGTAATCAGTCTGGTTTTCCCCTAGTTACCAAGTAATTAGTCCACAGTGTAGATTTGGCTGCTTCTAGTGTACTTATGGATAGTGATATTAAGGAAATAAGTAGATGTTGAGTAGTTCATATACCAGAAGAAACCACAAGGTAGTAAATTTAATCTACATGCAGTCAGGGCGGTAACACAAGTGAAACTAAAGGGATACAAGGTACAAGAACAAACCTCCACTGGATGTAGAAAAGGGCAAGAGCCCTTCAAACAAAGGATCCACTTCTCCCTATCTCTGAACTGATGTTTGGCAAAAACCTTAAAACAAGTGACAACGTGAAAGTTTGCAGGTAGGTCCCTGGGATACTAGGAATCACAGTCACAAAGGGGTATGAGGAACCTGTTTTCTCTCTTTCCTATAAAAAAAATTTCATTCCCTCATCCTCTCTGTTAATCATGCTACAAATCTGCAGGTGCCAGTTAACTTTCTGGTGCCCCCCCCTTCCCCCGCTTTCCCCCAAAGTTAAATAAGGTGGATACTGGGCTAACCCTGTTTGGAGCTGCACTTCCTCGACATCATACGTAGAGGGATTTGGAGAAAGATTCTCTGTGTGTAATAGTATTAACAATATATAAACAGAGCTTTGTGCTACATCTCTGTTTTCAGGGGCATGGATGGTGCAGAGGAGTCTCCAGCACCATCCTGCCAGCCACCTGGGATGAAGCTGTGGCTCAGCCTCGCTAAAGCAGTTTGTACGGCTGGGGGTTACAAAATCTGTTGTGTTAGGAGAACTCGCTCCCTGTGGGGCAGGGTGGTTGTTGCCATGCTGCAGAGCAGTACTTCAGTTTTTGTTGTGCCTGGCAGCTGGAATGTTGCTCTCCTGCTCAGATATGGAGACGGTGTCTTGCTCTCCAGGCCTTTCAGTTAGTCAGAAGTTGGATTAAGGCAGTGCTCCTTCCTAGGGATAGTCTTGAGGTCTGACAGGTTTAGCTGGTACTGAATTCAGCTGCCTGTCCTTGATGTTGTTATTACTACTTTCAGCAGCTTGTATGGGCTTCTGAATGAAGTGGAAAAGCTCAAGTATTTCACCATTAAGGCCTGACTCTAGAAATTCTCTTAAGTAATTTCATGGAAGGGTGGTACTTAATTATTTAAATCCCATTTATTTTAATGTAAACATGTGCAGTTCATATTTTTTGATTATTTTTGCATTCAATCTTCTTTTTAGATGGGGTTAACTAAACTGCTACCAAGAGATTTTTAGGAGGCATCTGATATGTTTTATAATTCACTTAATATCAGAAACACTTGCTTTCATAGATGTCAATCAAGTTAAACTGTCGTGTACCATAGTTGTACCCTGGCATTTGTCCATTGAAAAATCTAATGAATGTCTGCTGAAGGAATTATTTAAGGAAACCTCATTTTCACTGCTTTTGGTATATGTGGTATACAGGTATAGACACACCTGAGGCATTTGAACTGTCTGCTCAATTTATTGTACATACCAATGTCTCTTTGATGAATTACTCTGAGGTGATTTTGAAATGGGCCTTGAAATATGCCGTAAGTAATTAGTGCGTAACAAGTTAGAATAATTGATTATATCTGAGGCAAATCAAGAGATGTGAATAGTGATGTATGTGAATCATTATATGAGTGTTTGCCATGGAAAAGTAATACAAAGTTCATACTCTCAGCACATACATGTTGATGCAGCTTTATTTCAGTTTGAGGTTATCCCCCTTCATATATCTGCAGATACTATGGCATTTGTACTTGGAATAAACTTGCAGCTTAGTAGAATCCAGTTGTTCAACACACATAGATCATTTTATGGTGAATTTAGATGGTGAGAATTATCTTCCACTGCAAATTGTAAGTTCCATATCATTTCACTGCTACTGTGGCCTGTTCGCATATGGGCACTTAAAAAGCAACCAATCCAAAAAAGACTGTAAATGTAATTATGGGAAAGTTGGAAGAGTCTAGTGGTGAAAGGAAAGAGAAGTTACGTGGGTTATCACAAAATCAAAGGTAGATTAAGGGAGTGCTCTTTCTGGGCTTTCAGTATGGAACCAGGGTTAGAAGAACGCCGTAGCAGAAGGTTTATTGAATGTAGTTGACTATGCATAGCAAGACTATAACTGATAGCAGATACTTCAGACTAGACCTAAAGCACTGCAGGGGTAATTGAAGATTGGAGAGAGATATGTAGTGATTTGGTTGCTTTTTAAGTGTGTATTATCTCAAAAGATGATTGTCTTTCAAAAAAGCTTATTCTGACTGAGAAGTTACAGGCTTGATGCAGAACTCTGAGTTTGTGGCCTATGTTAGGCATGAAATCTGACTAAGTAGTTATAGTAATGGCTTTGAATTTAAATACATTATTCTGGTCAAATTTGTGATGGTTTTGATGCTTAACTTTCAAGAGTGTTCTTTCTGCTGATGTCTCTGATTCCTAGCAGGGAACAGCCTTCTCTTGTAGGTATTTATGCCTGTTGTTGCAGCTCAGCTTTCTGTTTGTGTGTGTATTTTCTTACACACAACTGAACTGTAGCTACAGGCAAC
Source organism: Platyrinchus mystaceus (assembly GCA_035041135.1). Lineage (NCBI taxonomy): Eukaryota > Metazoa > Chordata > Aves > Passeriformes > Tyrannidae > Platyrinchus > Platyrinchus mystaceus. The sequence continues at coordinate 70,467,676 of JAWWLV010000121.1, read as the reverse complement.
ATTAAAAGCCACTATTCCCATCTTTACTGCCCACATGACTCTGAAAGTTAGTTTTATCCAAAAAGCTGTATTCTGTTATCTGTCTGGTTTTCTTTTTTAGAGGAGAACTTGTTCTAGGTGAAACAGTAGAATTGTAAAACATCTCAAAATACTCTTACTGTAGACAGCTTTTAAGATATCTCAGATGATGTATCTAAACTTGTGTTTGCTTTATCTAATTCACTTTGATTTGTATTGACACAGTAGCACTAATGGAACTAAAATTTACATGGAGTGTGCAGTATCAGATGCACTGGTTTGTTTAGGATTTTAATAGCATCAGTTTGGCACTTCAGAAATTTTTTATTTGTTCTTACATTAAGAGAGTAATTAATATACACACCTGTGTTTTGGAAGTGTAGTGTGACTTCTACTGATAACCCTCCTCTTCTTTCTCTTTTAGATGGGTGGCTTATGAGAATCCTGAGTTTACGGGGGAGCAGTATATACTATCTAAAGGGCTATATCCCAGCACTGAGGCATGGGGGGGAAAGAATTGCAAAATATCTTCAGTTCAACCCATTGTCATGGTAAGGACCTACTTTTATACTTTTGCAAGTTTCTCTTAAGTATTTGGAAGTATACTTTTTCTATCAAATTCAGTTTATTTACATTCTTTAAACAATAGTTAATAGTAAAATTTTGTATGTTATTTTATCACTGTTGAAAATGTTTTTCCTTTTTTTTCCCCTCAAAACTTTTACAGGATTTTGTTGGAAGTGAAAGGGGCAAAGTCAAGGTAAGAGACTTGTCTAAGTGCATGAAACATACTGTGTAGTGTCTGTGACACGTAAATAAAGAAATGGCTTTTCATCCAGTGTAACACCCAGGTATTTGCATAGATAGCTATTAGTCAGGCAAAGATTGAGAAGTGCAGCTGAAGGAAGGCTGCTTTCCAAACCTCTTCAGTAAGGCATTAAGACCCAAGGAAGCTGGGATTTAATACACAACTGCCGTCAAAACATCCTTAGGGCACTGGCGGTGTCTTGGTTCAGCAAGTGAGCTCTTTCGGGGTCTCAGTGATCGTTTTGGGGAGCTGCAGCCCTCTATGCAGAGGTGCAGGTACCTGAAGTCTGTCACTGAGGCGAGGCCTCTACAAGATAGATGTTGTTGTTTGTGGTACAGTTGTGACTTAATTACTTTTGGACCTCTTATTTAGTTAACAGTTCTGCAAATTCAAGGGAGTCTTGTTCACTCACAACTACTGCTGAGTTGTGCTTAAAAGTGCCATCTTTGTCAATAACTTAAGGAAATGGCAGGGAGTCTTGTCTGTTCAGCGACTTAACGTTGGACTGTCTCCTGTGGGAAAGTACTAATGTGTAGTTTTGACTACATGAGGCTAGTGGGCGTCTTTTTTTCATTCTTTCTTAATTCTGAACTTTTTCAGGTTTTTCCCTGTACAAAGTTATTTTTTATTTTCATTTCAGTCAAAATGGTGAGTGTGTCATGGAACTAAAAAAATAGGGAAAAATGTATTAGCTGACTTGTTTTGCAGTCCTGATGAGTATCATGCCTCACTGGAATCTTTTGCGTAGGGATAATATATAAACTATGGGGAATAAAAATCTCAGCTATGTGCATGGAAATTTATTTGCACCTCTATATTAAGTGCCTATTAAGACCCTATCCTAGGGAAGACCTTATTCTAAGGAAGCAAAGAAGTAATGGCTTTCAGTCAATATTTTGCATCCATCATCAGTGTGTTCATCTTTGGAGAATGCTGTACGTGCCCACACTCGTATCTCTATTGAGAGTGAATAAAGCTGGTAGGCATGTGATAATGTGAATGACTTCTGGGTGATCATGGTTAATTATCCTCTAACCAAATTAGCATGTTTGCTGCTTAGATTTTTTTTTTATTATTATTTTTTTTAACAAGGACAAAAGACTCTGGGTGACATACCCTCTCTAATCCTCCAAGCAGAGAAGGAATTAACGTGACTGTAGCTATAGAAATTAACAGGCACATAAAGCCCATCTATGCTGGGAATATATACCATGCCTGTTGGCATGCTGAGTACTTTGCCAAGATTATGCACCATTTATGTTCTGAGAGGCAGAGAGTTTTCATTTACTGGGAAGTGTATGTATTTTGGAGATTAAGTGGATTGATAATAGAAAACTTTTTATGGCCATTTACTAAATGTGTGCCTACCCTGGCCATTCTGCGGGAATTAAAAAAATTTTCCAGCAGATACACCAAGGAGCTATTTTCACTAGTGTTGTTTTAATTATTTTTTTTGTTACTGAGTGATTTACAGCCAGAAGTAATTTTTAGAGTTGTTACCTTGCTGTCTTGAACAAGGATTGCAAGACTGAAGAGGTGACAAAAAAATATCTGTAACTGAGGAACTCTGTGTGTTTTAAGTATGTTTTAATCTAATTATAGAAGTAGTGTAGAGACATTACTGAAGGTAGAAGAATGAATTGTTTTTAAATATGTCTATACCTTTTTAAAGGTCCAGTTATTTTCAGAGCCTGAATTCAAGGGTAACTGCCAAATATTTGAAAAAAACACAAGATGTATTGATTCATTTGCTGTGAAGTCTTCAAAAATTTTAGATGGCAGGTAAGTTATATTGAATGAATACTACAAAATCGCTAAGATAGTATAAGTTTTAGAAAAGCAACCAGCTTTCTAACACCTGAAGTGGTTTCATATATGGGGACTTACAGAGGGCAATACTTTGCAGTTTGCACATCAGTCTTTCACGACAAAACATTGTAAATAATGTTTCTGCATTTTGCTTGCACAGATGTCTTAAGAGGCAATTTCTTCTCCTTCTTCCTGCAGCTGCATAGTGTATGACCAGGAAGAATTCTCTGGTAACCAGTATGTGTTAGAAGAAGGAACCTATCCTGATCTAGCAGCAATGGGTTGTTCACCCCAAGCAATTCTAAAATCTTTACGGATTATAAATATTGTAAGTAAAGTTATTAGAAATATTGTAAAGGTTAATACAGTGATGATTCCGACCTCTGTATTTTTTACAACAGTAAAAATTCTAAGGCACACAGACAACAGAGTAGGGTTGGGGTTTTTTGTTTGTTTGTTTGTTTTTGGTTTGGTTTGGTTTTGTGGGGTTTTTTGGGTTTTTTGGTTTTCTGCAGTTTTTTGTTTGTTTGGTTGGGTTTTTGTTTGTTTTGGTTTGTTTTTGGTTTTGGATGTTTTTTCTTAAATGCAGTAGCAGTTAAATGTCCTAGCTGCAGTCAGTCAGTTGTGCTGTTTTTGCTATGAAGACATCACAGAAGCAGTTGGCTGGGATCCCCATTCTTCATAACAGCTTATAAAAGAACTTGTAAAGAGTCAAGATTGTGTCAGACTATTTCCCAGTAGGAGAGACCACTTAGAGTGGGTTGAGAAAGTGGTAGAACAGTGTGAAGAATTACCTGTACTGTGGACTTTGTTTTTGATGCGTATTAAAAAAGCAGACGTAACTAAGCAACTTTGCATGAAATACATGTAATTACAAAACACTGTTGGTATCATCAGGGAAATGCAATTTGAGTTAAACACAAAATAATGCATGCTTCTAGATAAAGTAAAGCAACTCCTAATGCCATTTGGCAAAATTAGGCAGTGTTGTGTGTGGTGGATACAAACTACATTTACATATTTTACACGTTTGCTCAAGCCTATTATGATGGATTGCTTATGGAATCTGCAAGTATCTTTTAAGATCAAAGTAATTACTAGCAAAATGTGGTCAAGATTCCAGGAACTTAACGGCAATATGAAGAGATGGTACTCATTTTTAAGAGGGAGGAGTTCACTGTTGACTCTCTTCTTTGAATTTGGCAACCTTACTTGCACTCCACTGTAATTTTGGTAACTTGTCAGTGGCATAGCAGTTGAATGAGAACTAAAAATGTGTCATCCTCTTTCATGTCTTGAGCATTTTGATGTAACCCTGTAAACAAACATGTGCAGCAAGTATGTCTGCCTTCTGAACTCTTAGGCTGTCTAGTACACAGATCCTCTTAAAACAATAGAATTGTTTTTAGCCAAGCTTGGTGGGTGATCACCATGAATTAAAATAGGCTCTTCTATAAATGTCAAGAATTCTTGGGTTCAAAATGCTTACTTTGGAAAGATTTATTATTTGTGACAGAGACTGTTGTCTTAAAACAGCCAAATGCCTGTTCTGGGCCTTTTCTAAGTTCTTTTCACTTGTGAAACTTGTTCTAGTCCTACAGTTTATCACACTTCAGACAGGAGCACAGAGCTGCATCTGTCTGCAAATCATGTAGTGCTGCTTCCTTTTTCAGAGGCTTCCTAGCTGCAGAGTAAAGGAAAATGGGTTGCTTTGCTCAGTGGTTTATGAGCAAACCAGAACAGAAAGAATAAGCAGTTAGATGGAAATGATCATATTGTTCATTTTTGATGATTTTCTGAAAGCTTGAACCTTATTATTCTAGCTACCTGTCAGACTAATTTTGGAACTCTTTTTTTGGCAGTGCCAATCTTAAATTCCTCCCCACCATCTGCCCTTTCTATAACTTTGCTTATGATTTTTCTGTGACATTTCTATACAAGAAGCACCTTTGCTAGTTGAATATGTCACATTACTGTACTTATCTAATTAAACTCCCTTTTGCTGGGATCCATTTATAGGGGACCTTACAAAAAAAAAGGAAATTAAGGGGATATTTGATAAACTTGTAAGTGAAAGTTAAAAGAGCTTTTGTTTATAAGCTCAAAGTTTTGGGGGTTTTTATGCCATGATGTCTTTGCTTGGTAGTGCTTGCTTTGCGTGCTCCACGTGGTTGTGCTGCAGATAGAAAATAGCATTTTTCCTTCTTGAATTTGATACATGTTCTTTTTCCTGAATGTACTATTAAAAAAACCTGTGAATGTGGTTTATGCTTGAAGAGTCATGCTGAAAATACCTCTTTTTAACAAGCAACTCTGTGGAATAACTAAATGTAGATATACAGGAACACCAACTTCATACAGTGCAGTACATGGGAAGTACTGAAAGAAAAATTCATGAGTTGATCTTGCACTTCTCTCTTCGAGGAATGCTTTATCTAACAGTGTTGCTGCTGAATCCAGAGAATGCCCAGAGTGTAAGGTGTGGCAGAATACTGGAGGATTTCCTTTTCTGTTTCTGTTTTCTTTGGAAGTAGATCATTTCTAAAGCACTGTATGTAGCTGAAGGGCTGCTGCCTGAGCAGTTGCATGTCTCAGAGTGCAGGTGGTGTTTTGTAAAAGGGCTGAGTGGTCAGAGGCACTGGGACATCAACATGGTGTGACTGTTCTTGTTAGGCTCTTTACCTGTGGTGGTGCGTGACAGACTAACTGGAGTTAGCCTTTCACACTGAGTGCTGAGGATGAGCATACTCTAATTTTGGGGTAAGCTAAAAGGCCTCTCCTGGCATTTCCCACAGCCTAGCAGCATGTGTGCCATCAGAAAGCACAGCTCAGCTGCTGTGCCGTAGCCTGGACTGCTGCGCAGATAATGGTGATGCTCGTGCAGTACTGTCATCTGAGCCCTTAGACATCTAGAGGAAGACTAAAGAGGAATTTAAGCACTGTCTAGAAATTGGTAGATGTGAGGTCTTGCTTAACAAAGTCACATGGAAGCATGCATGTATGAGCTGCCACGCATGTATGGAGCCAGCTCTGCCTTGGAGGGCCTGTTTCCATGCCTGAGGCCAGATGGGAGTCTGTCGAGACTTTGCGTCATGTCAGGCGTTCCCGATCCAGTTGATGTGTTTGAGTGTGCTGAACACATGCCAGAAGGAAGGAATTCCTCTGGCTATGGTGTTGCTTTTATGCAGTTGTTGCTGGAAGACTTGTGAGAAAGGGAGTGGCAGTGCCATTTCTGTCTGTGAGTGTACACTGTAACACTGGGACACTGAGACTTAAATGACTTTACCCTGGGGGATTTCAAACCCCACCTCCCAGCTTCCACAGGAAGGCCTTAATTGTGAGAGGTTATTTCCAGTCCACTACACATAGCTTGCCCCACAGAAAAGAGTCCCAGATTTGTTATCCAGAATACATTTAAATTGGATTCAGTGGTGCGGGGAGTTTCATGTAGGCAGAATCCCTTTGACACCAGAAGCATTTTGACAGAGGGGGAGAAGAATCACTTCCCCATTTTGGAGAATTCAGATGTTCCAGTTTTCACTTGTCATGAATTTCACCTCAGAAGTATGAATCTTGCAGCTTTTGTCTAGTCAGAGATTGATGTTGCCAGAACCTACTGTAAAAGTTAAAAATTAAACAGTAAGTGATAAGCAGTGCTGACAAGGCTGTCATCATTTGAAGCTGTAAAAATCAATATTATCTTACCATGTGTTCGGGTCTGAAGATGAAAATTCCTACAGTGAGTGGTGTTTGGTGCAATGGAAAAGGGGTGTGGCATTGATTAAAATGTATTTTAAAACATACTTAAAGATATTATGCAAGAATCAACCACAGAGATGTTTGTGTGTGCCTTAAGATAAGGAAGTTTTGTGTTCTATGCAAGAAGATCTCTTGTGTGTTTTGAAGAACAGGTTTTTTTTCCTTTTTAAATTTCCTTTAAGGAACTGGTTGTAGAGCAAAAACGTTGTCTTTGGTCTTAATCAAGAAACCTCTGAAATAAAAGGACTGTGTGGAGTAATGTTCACAGTCACCATCTGGAGTTCTAACATCCTATAAAAAGTGCTCATCTTCCTTTTGCAGGAGCTGTCTGAGCCCTGCATAGCTCTTTTTGAAAAGACGGATTTCCAAGGAAAGAAAATTGAATTCAGTACAGAAATCTTAAACCTCCAGTTCCTGGGATACAGTCCTCGAATAGCTTCAGTTCAAGTCCTTGGCGGCATGTAAGTTTAAAATGACTTTCTGATTCTGTAGAATGATGTACTTATTCAACAGAAACATTACAGGTGCTAGGAACCAAGGAATGTAAAATTAGAATATCATAATGTGTGTAGTGCATTAATGCAGTTTCTTCTTACAGAGCATTTTCACTTCATCTCATTTTCCTGTTTCAACAGTGTTTTCCCTGACTGGTGTCCTGTGCTAGAAGTTGAAATTAATTTGAATAAAGCTCACAAGGAAACTGGTGTCGTCTCTCATGCCATATTATAAAAGTCAGCCCGTATAGCATCCAACTTCTGTGCTCTTGGTTTAGATCTCAGTCATAAATAAATCATTCAGTTTGTGATCTGTGTCATAAGTTCAACATTTTCATCCTTTAACCTTGTTATGGACACAGTGTTACAATCAGATCATTATCTGGCCCCTTCTGTCATTAGTAATCGTCCCTTTTTTCTTCAGGAGTTGGATGAGACCCTGGGTTGTGAATCTAGCAGTTAAATTTATTTTTAAGCAGTTTTGTTCTCTAAATGTACTCTTGAAGATCATGTAAAAAAATAGTCTGTGATGAAATTTAAAAGCTGTTCAAAAGAATTTTTAAAATTACTGTGCTATCTTCTAGGGTTCCAGTAGATCTGTTACATTTCTCTTTTTGTTTTTTCCCCTGTTTTTAACCTCTACCTCTAAGATATTTGTGTCAGGTATATGTTGGGTTTTTTTCTTTCTAAGTTGAAGAATGTGACTTTTTTTAAATGATAGATCCATGTTACTGTTGCTTTGCATTTAAATGTGTTCTTTTGAAGAGGTAAATTTCCTAGGAGTGTGCTAGAGAGATGCTGTTGGAAAGCTTAAGACTGCCCTCAAGTGGACAGCTGATACCAGGTGCAGAGCAAATCATTTCCTCCATCTGGATAAGCTGGTCAAAGGGTTTCCCTTAGCTCATTGAACTGAACTTTGAAACAAAGGTTATAAGAAAGGGTACATGTTCTGTATTCTGAAGCCTCCTGAGATTTCAGTATCTTTCATTCTAACGACAACATAGCTGATTCTCACTTTCCAGAACATCAAGTCAAACATCAAGTTACTTCTTTACCAATAACATGGTTACCATGATTCCAGGTGATAGAGTTGAGAATTGTGTGTTTCCTGTCCAGTGCACATATGTGGGATTTTTTTTCTGGTGAATCACTGGAAACATATAGAATATGACTTAAAATTCTGATTTCATTATAGCAGTGTCAGCTGCTGAAATGTGTCAAAATACAAGGTTTAGTTTCCTTGCCCCTACTGCCTCCCTTATTGAAGGGGGGTTTCATCTTCTCATCCTTTGCAAAGAGACCTCCATTTATAATTTTCCTAATTTCATACCTGGGATAGATATGTATTAGGCTGTGAAAAAGCACCAAAATTAAGCTGAGTGTGCTTCTAGATATAGACGTCTGCTGACAAACCAGCCAGAGAAAGGAGGTAACAGGAAAACATGCATATTGAGTATTCATGTACTCACATACCAATGGCTGTTTGACAATTCCAGCAAATCAGTGTGAGAAAACTCTACAAATTGCACTGTATTGCAGCCTACTTTGAAGCCTAGTTGTAATTCACTGCCTGTGCCAATAGTAGAGAACCAGAAGTTGGGTTCTGACAGATTGCACTCATAGTGTGCAATGTAGGTGTAGTTGGATGTGTGCTAGGGAATGCTAAACTAAAATTTCTGTAGGCACTCTTGCTCTCTCTCTGTCTCTTACCTGCCCCCCTTTCAGGTATTTGGAAAGAAGAAAGGTGTTCTGAAATAAAACCTCTGTCAAAACAACGGAGAGCTTCACCCTGTTGCAGTTTTCAGTATTTGCCTGTTGCAGTCTGAATCCACAGCAGTTCTTTCCCACATGCCTCAGGCCAAATTTAGATACACAAAATTAGATACACAATTTAGATACACAAATTTAGATACACTTCAGGTTCTGCACCTGCAGCCGTCTAGCATACATGGCACATGCAGCATATAAATCTATGCTCCCTGAGGAGTCACAGTGCCTCCTGAAAATAGATGATAGTTAGAAGTTTGATTTTCCCAAGAAAATGCTTTGTTTCATTCAGCTTGTAATTTTTAAATAACAGGACTTCAAAATTTGAACTCTGGTGTACTCATCTTAATGTGGTTGATCTAAATCAGGACACAATTTTATTATTTTTCAAGGCCTCTTACAAAGAACGTCATTGACTTTGCAAAGCTAAACACTACTATGTGGGACTGATTTCTGTTAAAGCCATTTATTGATTCCAAGAAAGATTTGTCAGTAAAAATATTCTTTTTTTTTCTTCCTTGGTAGATGGATAATTTATGAACATAGTAATTACAGGGGGCGTCAGATGTTGTTAACACCGAATGAAATTCCAGACTGGTATAAAGCAAGTGGCTATTGTCAGATAGGTTCTCTGAGACCTTTACTGCAGGTGAGTAGGCTCTGACATGAGCTTATGAAGTACTAACTTATATTTTGTAGTGGGTTTGGGGAGGTAGAGAGTTGAAAGCAGCATTACAGCCTTGATGCATGCCACAAGCTTCAGTAATGGCAATTGTGTAAAGAAATCACTCTACAGTTTCGGTTGTAATAAAAGCTGTTTGATTATGCTACATGGCTTTGCAATTACACTGCTTAAACTCTTCATTAAGCATACTTTAAACCGAAGTATCGAAGACAGCATATAAGGATTAACAAGTAATGGCTATATCTACTATATATGAATTATTTGAAATTGTTTCATAATTAGCACCCAAACTGGTTACTGGCATATTGTCTGTACTATGTGCATTATTTTTCTAACAACAAGAATATTGATTAAAAAAAAAAGATCCTTCAATTAGTAGTGATTTTTGTGTTGATTTACGAGGAAGGTCCCTCCCTGCTTATTACTTGGCAGAATAATTTGCAAATCGAATGCAAAATTTATTCTTGTGGTGCCCTTTTCATTTTGTTCTCTAAGTAAGGACCAAGTGATTTTGTCCAATGGTGTGGCAGTCCTGGGAGCTTTAACATTTGAGATTTTTGCTGAGCTATATTTTATTGAAGAAACAGCTTTTTCTAATTCACAGATTACTTGTACCTGCAACCAGCTGTACTTGCTTGCTGTCATAGCGTTGTCTTCGTATAGTCTTAAGCAGAGTTAGGAATAATGCATTTTGACTGCCCTGCTGAGAGCTTGTCTAAATAGAAATGTAAATTAACATGTCACAGCATGAATGTGCAGTGAAATACTTGCTGCCAGTGAAATAAGCAGCACTGCAGAAGTGTACCCTTAACGAAAGCTAAGAGCATCTATACAAGGGGTTAGCAGAAAGAAGTTAGTGCTGCTCTGAACTAAAAATTCTTAGCTTTCCTCTGTGTGCTGATTTCAGTGCTTAGGAGAGCCTAAAACTCTCCATGGAGAATAGTGAGTTCTCAAAGCTTGTCCAAGAGGTTTATGGGCTTTCAAATTTAAATTCTCAAAAAAGTTAAGCTTTCTGAAAGAAAGAGGGAGGCATGGGGTTCAGCACTGACAGTAATTGCTCTGAAGTTAACCAAGAGCAAGACGTGTTCTCTGTGGTTAAAGAGGTCTTTTGTTTTCTGCAGAAACGTGTGTACTTCAGGCTTCGAAACAAGGAAACGGGAAAATTCATGTCAGCTGATGGAAACTTGGATAATCTGAATCTTCTCAGAATACAGGTTGCAGAAGATACAGACTCAGATGATCAAATCTGGGTTTATCAGGATGGATTCATAAGGTGCCGGGTAAGGTTCAAGTTCAATGTGCATTTTCTCTTTTCTCCTCTAATAGTAGGGCTTTCTGAATTTAATTCCTACTGCACCATCTTAATTTGTTTTATAGGCATATTCTGTTTCATCTGTAATATAATCTCGCTGTAGGGGAGTGTTTTTAGTGAGTTTTTGTTTTAATTGAACTCTGTCTTTTTCTGGTGACACTAACTAGTAGTGTGATTTTTTTAATATATATAATTGACATTTTTAGATATTATAGTTACAATTTATTGTCTTCTAAAGAATAGTAGCCTCAGAAGTACAGTCAACACCAGAAGATCATTGTCTTGCACTTCATGAGCTCTTTCCATATTCATGCCCTCTTTCTCCACAGTGAAAATATCACAAAAATGTCAAAGCAGGAGACCTTTTAAAATAGACCCTTCCTGATAATGTTTGAACTATGCATACCTTGTGGTAGGTCAATTAGTGTAATGTACGTTATATACTCTTCTGTATTCAGGCAAGCTTAAAGATAAAATCCTATTCTTTTCTGGGGTGGTTTTTTTTTTTTTGTTTTGGTTTTTGAGTTTGTTTGTTTGTGTTTGGTTTTGTTTGGTTTTGTTTGTTTTGTTTTGGGGTTTTTTGTTTTTTGGTTATCCCTGTATTTGTCAAATGCATCCCTTTCCTTTCCTCTGTACAAGTTTCCAAATCACGCCCTACTTTTCTCACAGTGCATAAAACTAATCATGTGCAAATTGTCATTGAGGTGAGCAGAGGTATGTGCAGTTCATACAGTGTTTAAGCTTGAAAAGTGTTAGGTAGGGATGCCAGCCAAAAGAAAATTAAGTTACTTTAATACTGTTAAATAGCTGGACTGCAAAGAATCATGTGAACTTTTTCTATAGGATTGTATAACTTCAAAGGAGCCATTTATAACTATGTCATCTATGCTGGAGGGAAGAATCTTACTGTTAATAAGTTAAGGCATTGTTCGGACATGTTTACAGGACATATGCAGTTGTAAAAGGGATTTATGCAGACAGCAAAATGATGCAAAGTAAGCTAAAAGCTTTAATATCGCTTACAAAAGACTTCTCTTTTGATGGTGCCTCTCAAACATGTCACTGAAAGTAATCATATGGAGACAGCATGGTATTATATGGCTTTAGATAAATGCTCCTAGTTTTTGTCCCTGTTCTGTATCTCATAAAGCAGTTTTCCTGTGCACAAACAATACACAGCTCATGCTGTATAGCAGTCAGGTAGCTTAGTGTGGAGTGCAAGTTGGCAACACTGATCTTAAGTGACTGAAATCTTACAGAGCTTTGCCATCTTTCTGTTGAATGATAGTAAATCTACTTTGCACAAAACAAAAATTGTTTTTTACCACATAGTAAAAAGAAAATTGAGCTCCTGGGTGGGTAGGCATGTAGGGCAGACATAGGTCATTGGAAGCACTTTGGCCTTTCTTTTTACAAGCTTGGGTCATCTCACTGGCTGAGTCACAGTACCTTGAGGTATGCCTGAGGTTTTCAAGGAAGGGCTGATTTAAGTATATGGGATAACCAGTAAGCAGGACATGAAAATCATTCTGCTCATTTGTCAGAAACAGATATGAATAGCAGATAAAAATTCAGGTCTCCTCACTCTTCATGTGTTTCTTGGAGATGGATGCAGTACTGGCTTAGTGGACCTAACGTGTAAGACAGGGGCCTTCCTAGTCCCACTAGAGAATGTTTTAGATACAGATTTCAGAACTGCAGAACTCAATCGACTTACTTGAATTCTAGGTTATGATAGTCAGAAGTACTAGTTTTTCAAGGAGTAGTGCTTTGCAAAATACTGGCAAAATATAATTTAGGGCCATATCAACAGTGACAGATAGGCATTTAATCTGCCACAGAAGTGCATTCAGTAGTTAAAAGGTGCAGCTTATGGTGATCTATTGAAAATCACTGTTCATCTAGAATAATTAACTGCTATTTACTACTAATACAGCCTTAATACTCTTTCAAAGTAAGCTTGATTTTTGCCAGTTCTTTTTTTAACCAAGAAGACATTTGCAGAGTTTTAAAAGCAAGTAACAGGAATTACTAGGAAGAGAGTGTAGAACACAGAAGCAAATAGTATTGTGATACACTGTGAAATTCATACACTTGGTACTGTGCAGCCTACATCCTTTATCTCAAAAGGTTACTGCAGAACTAGAAACGGATGAACAAAAAAAAATTGTGCAGAGGAGATGGAGGGTTTCTATGCAAGGAAGAGACAAAAGAGCTAGCACTTTTTAGCCTGCAAAGGGGATGCTTTGAGGGATGATACATTTGAAGAGTCTGCAAACAGCATGGACAAGATATCCCTTAAAATAAGGGAGGGGTGAGGAGAGCATCAAATAAAACTAGTAGTTGTGTATTACTTTTTTTTTTTAATTAGTAGTCAAGATTTGGAACTTCTTGCCACAGAAGGGTTACAATACAGAAGGGTGTTCATATAAAAGGGCTACACTGATCTTCATGGGTAGTGACAGGGAACAAGCATTAGAGGTGTTGGGTCTGAGTGGAAAAGCCTGGGCTGGCAGTTGGTGTAGACTTGGTGAGATAACCAGGAACATACCACATACAAGAGTAGAGTGCATGTAGTCTTCCTCAGCATCTGTTATTGGCCACTGCTAGAGACAGGTGTTAATTGTACCTTTTGATCTGATACAGCATGGTTATTTTAATCTTCCTGTGTAGTGGAGAGTCTCAGCAGAAATAGGAACAAAAGAAGAATACGTAGTCTTGTGTTCGTGGCAAAAATACGTTCCTTGAGGGAAAGTAATTCCTGAATTCTATTCTTACCTGATGACATCTCTCCTATCTGATAAAAAAACAGTGGATACTAGAAGTAAGGCCATTTTGAATAATTGCTGTTGCCTTTCTGATGATACAGATGGCAGAGGATTGTTGCTTGACAATTGTTGGAAATCTTATAACTCCTGGCTCTAAACTTGGTCTGTCATTTGAACGGAATGAAGACAAACAATATTGGCATATTAGTCCCGATGGCAGGATTTATAGCAAGATGAAACCCAAGCTGGTTTTAGATGTCAAAGGTAAGCAAATGTTATCTCATTACATTGGGTCTTAATTACCTGGTACTTACAGTGGGTAGGCACTAAATGTGCCTATAAATTAAGGATGGTGCTTTAGTTACTTTAATCTAGAAGCAAAGAAGACCCGATCAGCTTGTTTGACCTACTGAATTATACAGGCCCTAGGACTTCATTTCATTTTTCCTATATACAATTTAGTAACTCACAGTACTTGCTTATCTTGTATTCTCAGTGTCCACTCACTGTAGATACCCTCAGTTAATTTTTGGGTGATGTGAATATGATTATTTAAAATGCTGAAGCAAGAACAACCTAACTTCTCATTAACTTTAATTTGAATAGAGCAAATTTTCTTACATAGTAGCTGTAGATGCAATAGCCAAAGGATATTAGGAAAGCAAAGGCAGGCTTTTACAGTGATATGATTAGATACAAAAAGTTTTTTCACTGGTTTATTAATGGCTATACCTTTATTGCAAGCATGAGATCCTGCCACAGTAGCCTAAGGTCTTTGCGAACTTGATGTGTGTTTTGGAGTCACTTTTGTCATAGTAATTTGATTCGTGTAGATACTGTTTCTGAACTTTGTTTTTATAGCTTCATAGAAGGTATGAAAAAGCAGCAAATGGAATGATTAGCAGAATTAGCATAATCAGATGTCCTTGCATAACTGCCTTTTTGGGTGAGGGGAACAATCATTTTCTATAGCTGTTGATTTTTTTTTTTTTAGCTGTTTTAAAATTAATTTTGTATTGATGCCGTGGCATTAAGTACATCACAAATACCACCACCACACCACCATAAAAAACTCAACCAAAAAACCAAACAAACAAAAACACAAACAAAAAACCCAAACAAACAAACAAAAAACACCAAGGAAAACACCAAAACCAAAAAAAAACACAAAAACACCCAAGCGGAAAAATATCAGTCAGAGTCAGTACTTTAGAACTAAAAAGGACAAGACTCATAGAATTATAGAATATCCTGAGTTGGAAGGGACACACAAGGATCATCCAAGTCCAACTCCTCGCCCTGCACAGGACACCCCAAGAACCCCACCATGTGCCTGAGAGCATTGTCCAAACACTTCCTGAACTCAGATAGGCTTGGTGCTGTGACAGGTTTCTTGGGGAGCCTGTTCCAGTGCCCAGCCACCCTCTGGGGTGAAGAACCTTTTCCTACTATCCCACTTCTCCCCTAGCACAGCTTCATGCCATTCCTGTGGGTCCTGTCACTGGTCACCAGAGAGGGGAGATCAGTGCCTACTCCTGCGCCTACCCTCACGAGGCAGTTGTAGACTGCAGTGAGGTCTCCCCTCAGTCTCCTCTTCTCCAGGCTGAACAGACCAAGTGACCTCAGCCACTTCTCATACGGCTTCCCCTCAAGGCCCTTCACCATCCTCACAGCCCTCCTTTGGACACTCTCTAATAGTTTTATATTCTTCTTATATTGTGGCCCCCAAAACTGCACACAGGACTCGAGGCAAGGCTGTACCAGTGCAGAGCAGAGCAGGATAATCACCTGCCTCAACTGGGTAGGACTATCAGAACTGTGAGAAAAAGGTTACCTGATGTCTGACCAGAATACAATAGTGGCACAAATAGTCAAAAATTCTCTTTACTGCCATAAAAAGCTCGTGATGATTAATTATAAACTTATCAAAAAGATTCCAGTTCAAGGCAGAGCCTTTAGTCACAATGACTGCCATACCTTCTTCTAAAATCAGTTCTTAGTTGCACCAAACAAGCAGAAATACTATTGCCTTCTCTTCAGTTAATCATGTTAAAAGCAATAATGTATTCCACATTTATAATTGAAGAACTTTACAATGGATAGGTCTGGTGGTGAAAGTACAGAGGCACTCTTAGCTTAAAAAAAAAAACAACTAGATCTGTACAGTAAATTCGAAAGAGTAGGTACTTTTAGCTTTTATTGGAGAAAGTCTAGTAGGAAAAATACCTGTTTCTGCCAATTCTCCTGATCCATTCTAGACCACAAATTGAGTGTTAAAAGAATTCTTCAGCCAGTTAATGTAGTCGTTCAACTGTGCAGTTACCAATGCCACCTTGTGGATATACTGGCATAGCACAAAGCCTTGTCCAGAGTACCACCCTACCAAAGTAAAGAGTCTCTATCCACTGTAAAAAAAAAAAATCCCATATTTTCCACTTCAACATGTTTACATTCTATCAGATACTGCTTAAAATTGTTTTTGCACTCACAGTGATAACTGAGCTATGTAGCCAATGTTATTGGCTTTTTCCCCCCTTTCTGAAGAATTTTGCAAGTTGTATCTCTCTACTGCTTTTTAGTAATTGCCTGGCAGTGGCAAGGAGGGAAATCATGTTTGTTAGCCTTCCCAGAGACCCTTCTGATTTGGGACAGTGGCACCAGAAAGCATCCCCCAAATTCCTGAAGTGGAGAACAGCTGAGCTTGAGTCAGTATTTCCTTAGTACAGAAGAGCTGTTCTTAAATGTGCCTGCCCATGCAGGACTCCAGGTGCATAGTATATATTTCTTTATGACGTCTGCTAGAATCCATATTTGTTACTCACCATAAGCTTTCAGCTGCCAGACTTATCTTTTGCTCATTCAGGGAGGGTGAAGGCAGTTGGTGTGCAGAACAAAAGACAAGTGTCTGTGGGAGTATCCTGGCCTGCTTTGTATAAATGGCTGGCTCAGATGGGTGCTTCCAATGGGAATACTACCTGCTGTTTGCAGGTGTGTTGTACTACAGGAGATGCACGTGTCCTACGCTTCTGCAGTACATAGCAGAGACGAGAAAAAAATGTCAATTCCGACTTTCAGCTCTAATCGAATGTTTCTTTGCTTCTGAGTTTCTTAAGTCAGAATATTAATGGTGCTCTTCTTATAGGAACATGTTTGGCATTGCATTACGTAATTGAATTAAGCTCCTCAAAGAAAGGGTTCTGTTTTGCATTCAGATATGTTTCGCTGCCAGTGGAAACAGCTGAACGTTGGGTGATACTCTCTGCATGCAGCTGGTCAAGTAAAGGATTATAACGGCAAAGAGTAAATGAGACGCTGACGTGATCACACATGTACTGTCTGTTAGCAGCAGGACTTACTTTGTCATGTAAACATCATTTTTAGAGTGGAGTTACAACTGATGACTCTTGTGGGGAAACCAAACAGCCAAGTGTGACTTTCGGGAAGTGACAGTCTTAAAGGAGCTATACCTGGCTGCATTGCAGCGTTTTCTTTTCTTTCCCACCCAGGCTGAAAAAGCCAAGGAACTGAATTACTGAATGGGTGGAGAGGATCAGGCAGACCGATCCTGATTAATTCAAAAATTGTTTGAAAATTAATTCCAAAAGCAGGCAGTGATGAAAACACGTCTGTCTTCTCAGTGCCTCGAGGTGAAGAAAAACTCTCAACACCAGCTTTTGCTAGGTTTTTTTTCTGAAACACAGAGTATTTATCTCTAATTTCAAAGACAACCTACCCTCTTTGAAATTTCTCTTTACAGGAGGCACACAGTATGATTGCGACCATGTTGTTGTCAACACAGTCAACGAGGAAAAGTTAACACAATGTTGGGAACCACTAGTTGTATAAACCCGAAGAAGCAAAGGATGATGATTCAACTGGCCACTATTCTGGACACTGGAATTGGCACTGCCATCTCTGAAGGATACAGGATCAACAATGAGAGTTTTGTCTTTTATTCACAAGTTTAAATAGGAAGAGCAACAGAATTATTTCACCTCCTTATCCAAGATTATTATCCCTACAAAAGCTTGAGCATATCTAAACTTTTTTTTTTAATCAACACAACTCAGTGTTGACTAGAGAGTGATAGTATGTCTTGGGCTAGAATGGAACAGCTAAAGGTGGGAGAGATCCCATGGAGTTACAGTTTTGTCAGTGAGTAGTTAACCCAGAATAGTCAATTAGTGTAACTTTAAATTATTTTTAAAAGATTTTTTTAACTGTTAGAGGGGCTAAAAATATTAAAGCTTATTTTATAAAGGACAGGAGTGCAAGTGTATATGTGGGCATAGCAATTTGGATCTATGGGCTGTAGTATAGAGAAATATTCACTACAGAAAATTAATATATTTCACTGGAATAAACTTATGTTTACTGAAAGTTGAAAGACTGCTAACACAGCACATCCAAAGAATTTTTAACATATAGCTTCAGGTGTATAGTTAGTATGCTAATATAGTAACTCCTAAATTAAGAAAAAAATCTAGATTTCCTCATGTGTAGACAATGTGAAGGAGTTTGTTAGAAAAAGGGCTGGCAAAAGGATGTATTGGAATGTGAAGAATTTTTGCCTATTTTGTAGGCTGCCTTAACTTTTTTGAGTTATGGGTATTTTTCTTCTTTGCCAAATCAAATTTGTAGCTTTTAAAACAGTTTCAGTCAGTACAGTCTTCCTGAACTCCAAAATCATATAGACAACTAGAATTCTTAGGGAGAGTATCACTAAAGATGACTGCAACAGCACGTAAGCGCTGTGGTTACTGAGTTCTTCAGCTTGTTGGGCTTACAGTGGAGAATGGCAGACTCCCCACTATTTCTGGTGGTGGTGGAGAGCAATGTCCGTGGTTGGCTGCTGGCTCCTGGTTGGACAGAAGTGTCAGACTGCTCTAGGAAGGTGCATAGCCAAGCCTGGATATGTGACCAGCCACAAGGGCTGTGCCCATTCATTGTAAGTGTTACTGGTTTACTAAAGGGCTTGTGACAAGTAGGACATCCTGGTGGCTGCAGGAGGTCCTTCTATTGCCCTGCTTTGAACCTGGTTGTGTTGGTTTTCCTTAATAATATTGACAAAGAGGTAAAATACAAACGAAGCCTTGTACTATGCTGCTGTGTTTTGTTCTGGCTTAGACCAGTGTTATTACAAGCTGCTCCTAGGAGCATCCAGGCCTTTGTATTGCATAGTAAGTCTGTTTAACATTTTTGTTACTATCGTATTGCCTCAAAGGATACTGGTGCTTTTTACCATTACCACCCTAGAGGAAGTGCCTTACTAATTTTCCTCCTTTTGTAAAGAAGCACTGATGTTTTGTTGCTCTGAAATGTGCTGCTTATAGTTCTTTGTAGAAAACACGTTGTTAGTGGTTCCAAACAGTGGTACTTTGTCATATTGATGTGCTCTTGCTATATATAATATAGCATTTTACAAATAAATTTAAGTTAGGTAACTTTTATGGAAATTACTTCTAAAGTAGAAAGCTGGCGTTTTATGGTTAGTTTTGTTCCATCTTGTGCCTGTTTCTGTCCATAATTCCTCTGTGACAGCTAGCTAATGAGGAGGGAATATGTGGTGTGGAATAGCTGCAGGTTCTTGAGGAATGAACGATTCTTCTATACCAGCATGTGTTCAGTGCCATTTGTGCACATGGCCACAGTTCACACCACAGCCACTTCTTTCCTCTGGTGTAAGTGTTGCGTGACTTGGTTTGTCTGCCACCGTAGCTGCACCGCAGTAAATGTGCTGCTCTCAATGAAGAGGTTGCCACTTTCCTTCAATCTACCTGCATAATTGCAGGAGAAGTTACTCCACCGCCCATCACAGACCACCAGACACACCCCCCTTCAAGCTCTTCCCCCCCACCAGGCATAACAGGGCATGACAGGAACAAGGGCTTCCAACTACTGACAAAATCATGTCTAGCCTACCTGCATAAACACTGCAGTCAGCTGAATCTGAGCCAGGAGTTGGGCTGTTAGGATAATTATCAGTTACAGATTGATTTTGTTCCCTGCTTCTATCTGGATTAGTTATGCCATGAGAGAGTTGCCATATCAAGATTAAACTATCAGTCTTGAGACAGTGATGTGACCACTTAGTTCTGAGAATCTACTACATTGAGTAATAATATATACTAATGGAGGTGAACAGAACTAGGAAAGGCTGAGGAAAACCAGCACAGGTTTCACATGAACAATTAGATAAGAGTGTGCCTCACCATTTCCAGACTTAGCTAAAATATCTGAAAAGTAAAAGCTCCAAGAGCTACAATCCAAAAATGCTTCAGACTGTTCCTCTTATCCCAGGAGTAAAGGGCATTCTGCAAAAGTCACAGCAATATTCTTAACATAGTTTTCATGTAGAAATGCATAAGGGACATTAGTATGTCTTGTCTACCTATTAACAGGCAGTGTATAAAAGAACCAGAAGCTTTTCTAAACCAAGACTTTTTTATAAGTTATGCATCCTGTAAGAGCTTTTAAAGAAGAAACAGTTGCTACATACCAATTTATGTTCAAGGACTGACTGCAAGCATAATAATGATCAGAAATACTTTATTGTCTACTAATTACATTGATCACCGTTTTTCCACGTGCATGTCCTCCTTCCAATTTCAGAAAGGCCTTTGGAACTTCAGAAAAAGAGAAGACTTCATCAATAACTGGTTGAATCTACAGAATAAAAAAAAAGTGTCACTATATTAGGATTAAACTAATGTATCAGCCTTACACTTCAAAATTGTATGAAGGGGGGAAGTTTCTTTAAAGTATTTAGTGCAGAAATGACCAAATATTGTAGTCACTAGCTTTTAACATTTCTCAGGGATACCTCTGCAATCAGAAGGTGGCTTTCTGCTGCTCTTTGCCCAAGTTTTGAAACAGCTCTACTAGCAGAGTTCAGAGCTCTTACCGGGGACTCTACCACTAAAGTCACCATGCAAGACTCAAAATTTTAAGTCCCTTCAAAGGCTGCCACTGTGGTTTAACTCTTTGTTGTCCACAATCATACACTGACAAAAAGAACATTTTTTTTCTCATATTTCTCTACGCTTTTCTTGTTAAACACAAGAATTCTCACAGGGTCAGGTATTTCAAAGGTACCTATAAATCTGGCGCCTGTCAGCATCATTACATACCTAAGTACCCTTAAAAGACCACAGAAAACCGCCCACAAACATTTGTTGCTGAATCATTTAGCTACACTTGAAAATTCAGCCACTGTGTATTCCAGTAGGCATACATTATTAAGGCCAGCTTGCATCAACTGCTGTTTTGGCATTAATTATGTGGAGTGGCCTTCTGGATTGTTTTAGACTCGTTTCTAACAACAGCAGTGAAGCTACTTACTCATTGTCGTGGGTTTGGCCATAGGCCAATTTTTTTTTACTCCCCCCTCCCCACACAATTGCTAAGAGTCGAGAGAAAGTTTATGCAGACAAAAGAGATGTGTGAGGAAAATAATATTAGGATTTATTATTTAACAAATAAAAACTAAAGAATTATAAATATACAACCATTCTAACTAAGCACAAATACTATATATTTACAGAAGTACCCCTTTTCCCTTTGGATCAATTCAGGAGGAGGAAAA
>JAWWLV010000121.1:70404807-70435934 GCA_035041135.1 Platyrinchus mystaceus | reverse complement strand
CTGAGTAAGTCATTAATAAATAAGAGCCATCATCTGCTAAAGAGAGATGATTTTTAATGCATGGCATAGAATCCTCCTCATCACTGAAATATGCACACTGAGAAATATATTACATTATTTCTTCAATGCCTTTTCATTTTGTTTTTGGGCTTTACTGTGAAAGTATTTGTGCAGGACTTAGAATCTCATTAAGCCAAGTCATCCCAGGAATACCATAGCAACTGCTTGAAAAGCATTCATCTGGAGAGCAAGTACACAAGTGGAGAGAAGAAAAAGTTCTAAAAAGCCCCACTGATCAGAATGCCCCACTGGCAGAATGTTTTAAGATCCACTTATGAAAACTAGAAAAATCAGTATCACCATCCAGATACATGAACATGAAAGAGAAGAAAGATTTCCTAGCCACCCTCAACGACTTTTATTACTCTCTGGTGCTGGAATAGGATGAAGAGAATTAGTCATGGAACAATGTTTTGAGAGAAAGCCTGACCAGCCCAAAGCAAGTAGCAAAACTGCCCTCATTTCAATGAGGCAGAGATTTGCTCTGTTTACTATGAAACACTGGCTGTCAGCAGGACTCACTAGGGAGGCCATATGGAAAAGACCACAGTGGAAAGCACAATAAGGAATAAAAACTTCAAAGCTCCTCAAACTACCACATACACCCAACAGCACCAGCCCACCACATTTCAGTGCAAGAAAGAAGAAAAGAATAATAGTGCATCTCAAGTATACTTAATGACATATGAGGACAGTGCACCAGCTGCCTCTACATGAGCCACATGACCAGCATCCAAGCCACAAGACAAGTCACTAGAGTACTACAAAATATGAAAGTATATAGGATTTTGTCAAATACCTTTAGAGTTTTGGAACCAACAGTGACTCCTGTTTGCAACATGCCATCAGCCACTCCAAGTTTGTCCATATTGATCAGGAAAGGTGTCACTAAGGTAACGTATGTTGCTCCTGACCACTTCTTCAAGAGATCTAATGCCCACTTCTCATTGGATCCACCAACATTATCTAGGATAAAATCAAATCTGCAGACATAAAGAACAGGTTTAAAGTTATGATATGGAAAAAATAATTTCATCATAATTAAGCTAATTAATAGCAGAAATTTATTACACTTCACATTTTTACATGTCACTGCAATGCAAAAAAATAATCAGCCTGCAAGACAGTAGCAAGAAAGTCCCAAGACTTCAGCTAAATCCCAGCTTTACTCTACAATGGGATTTAAACTTACAGGTTGTTGCCCATCCACGGGCAGCAGACACAGACTATTTAAATAACTTAAATGGCACTTAAACTCCAGAAAACAGACATAGGTGCACAACTACATTCTCTACTTGCTTAAAGCCTTCTAGAGCTCTATTTCTTCAGCCCTCCCACAGAGACTACTGGAACAGTCTTGAGGTCTGATCCTAGCACTGAACAATACGGTATGTGCACGTAAAAACTAGTCTGTACTCATGCCCTCACTAAGAACATCTCTTGTACCTCATGTGTACTCATGTGAAAGTCAGTTCCAGTGGCTAAAATTACATAATTCTACTAACCCTTATCTCCTCACCCACTTCTCAGCTTCACTTCTAAAAGTCTTTTTTCTAACCTCCTTATTTGTTTGAGGGCCATTTTACCTCTCCTGGCAGCTCTTTCATTCACATCTACCTATTTAACATTGAACCTAACAATGCAATGGGTCTAAAACCTTCCCCCCATGGAATGGGTATATGCAGCCTCTGGCAACAAGACAGGTTCAGCATTCCTTCTCATTATCCCAGTGTGGGAGCCTGTAAAGGCTGAATAGGGCAACAGGGAGCTATGCACCTGTTCTGAAAGATGCATAACTCATTCTCATTTTCATCTGTAAACTTCCAGCAATCTCCATATGGCAATAGATATGTATATATGCATACCTCTAATCCAAATAACCTATAAATAAGAGGGAAAATACTTTACAAAAATTAAATAGAAAAGTTCCTATGTCTGGAATGGCAGTTTTCCTGCCTCATCTTCCAAGGATGTGATTTCATGTTTAGAGTTCAGTCAATGTAACAGCTGCTAACAGGAACAGATAATGAAAACTAATGCTTCTGTAAAAAGTAGTTCACAATGGGTTCTGAAGAGTCAGTACAACTGAAAAGGGAAGTAGGAACATCCCTGTCAGTATAGCTGACTGATCAGCCTAGTTGTATCATAAAACTGCACCCCAGGACACTGCTGTTGCTATCTCTTAACAAGGGTTACTTGCTAGAATGAGTGTTTAGCATTAAAGTGTTGAATTGCAAAAAGGCAAATTTAGCACTGATTGCAAACTACGAAGTCAGTTGCTGCATTTCCTGCCCATGGAGTGTCAGTAGCCTCACAGCTGCCCTCAGGCCTGCTGACAGCCACACTGCAGTGAAAGGGCACGTGGCTTCTTAGCAGAGTTATCAATAAAATTCCTTCTGAGATTGAGCAGCTTCTATTTCCCCTCCAGAAAGTTACCTCAATCTACCTAAAAAGAGCAGTATAAATATCATATTCAAATACAAGTCACAGCAGACTAAGTTTAAACAGATGGAAAGATTACAAAAGCAAAAAATACTTCTGTTCTAGAGAAAATTCCCAAGTTAGTTTAAACATAACTGCTGTGACAAGATAAGTGTAATTGTTTATCAGAGGCAGCTGTACCCAATGTTACAGAAGAGAAATTTACTCCCAACTGAGTTGCACAGTGGCAAGTCAATTCACTGCTTCACGATATAGTTCTCTACAAGACCAATTTTACTATTTACCAACCTCACACAGGATTTTGGAAACCGATTTTAATTTATTCATGCATTGCGTATGTCCAAGATCCTTGGATGAAGGCTGACAAAACTGTTCAAATAACAGTCACTGAAGAGAAGCACGTGGAAATGAGCTTGCCACCACAAGCCCAATTAACTGGCTTAGTCTTACAAAGAAATCTGTGCTGGGGATTCTCACTTGGCAAACTGCATTCACAAAGGGTTGTGGTGAATTTGCTTTACAAAATAATGCTTTAGAAATGGGAAAAGAAAAATAAAAATGAGGGAGTTCTGATAGACTGGAGTCAAGCAATCAAAAGACAGACAGTCTGACCACTAACTCCTTTACCTCAGTATTAAGCAACACAAACACGTACAAGGGTAATGTTTTAAGTTGCTCTTCCAGATTTCCAGATTTGTAATCAATCACATCATCTGCTCCAAGCTTCTTCACCAGTGTGCTGGCATCCTGAGAACAAACTGCTGTCACGTGAGCACCCCAGGCCTTCACTAGCTAAAAACAAGTATGAAAAACAGGAGAAATCCAAAGATTAAAATTTAGTGAAACACTGAGAACAACTTAAAAAAAGTCTCATTATATTTACATAACAAATGAGGACATTTAATAGGGAGTGGGAGACAGTGTTCCAGTACAGGATAATCTGTCACATGTCCCACAGACAAAATAATGACTCGAATTTATCAATATTTAAGGTGGTTTTGAGGAGGGAGGAGTTGGTATGAAGGAAAAAGGGTGGGTTTTTTAATGCCACTTAAAGATACTGGGTCTCACAACAAATAAGGCTCCAAATGAAATACTCAGTTTGCCATCTGAATCTGTCAGCTAAACAGGTACCGTCCAAGTTGCCAATCTACAAAACTGAATATTTTTAAATATGCCCTTTAAGTATTTCATATATCTGTTTTACAGTAAATAGGTCAAATACAAAAAACAAGAAATAGGTTAAATACAAAAACAAGAAAAAGAAGGAAGTCATCCCTGATTTACCACAGGGACAATATCAGGTTATCTTATACTCCAAAAGCTATAGCAAAGTAAAGGATTTTTGCTAGTTATTTCTCTCTTTTGGCATTTCATTTTTTCATTCACACTAATATTTTTTTACCTTTATTCCACATTAATTAATGTAGTTTAACCAGGATTAATCAGTTACAAATTGTAACTCGTCAGTGGCTGGTCAACCTTTTGTACTGAAGGTAGTCACCTGCTTTATCATGGGTGAGGCAAACAGCATACCACAAAAACTTCTCCTGTAAGCCTCTTTAAAACCACGGTGTTTATGGCCTAGTAGCATGGAACACAGCGATGCAGTCACCCAACTACTGCATTTTTTTCATATTCTTGAGAGAAAGATGTTTCAGCATGAGACAACAGTGATTAGAATCAAAATACCCAAATTAACTGAGAGCATGAAAAGAGGATGTTCTACAACTAATGGATCAACAAAAGAGCATGTTGACTCTCCAAAATTTAGAGCTCCTGGAATAGACAGACAAAAGGGCAGCAGGTCAAAGACAGTGAAAGAAAGTTAATCTAAGCCACAGCACTTTTGATACACTGCACATAAAAGCCTGCTGGCCTCCCACATCATTTGACCAACTACAGCAGTGATGGTAGATGATACTACATCAGTTTTTCTACTCATACACCAAGTTCTGTTTGTATTTATAGAGCTGAGCTGAGTGAAAGGTAATAAGAACAGGTGGCATATCTCAAGTTACAACAATCAGAGATTTTCTGCACCGAAATTGTGAAATGCAATCTTAGACACAGTTCCTTTCTCTGAAAGTTCCTGCTTCCTACTTTAAACTAATACAATGTAACAGATGGAAAGCAATAAATCTGAAAATATTTCACTTTTGGAAATATCACTCGATCAGACAGATTAATCAGTAGCTTGATATTTTTCTATTCTTTCTCTCAATTCCCTTCTGTTACTTTTTTTTTCTCCATACTGAATCATTTGAAGATGCATCCTGGGCGTGCTGCTTTATATTACCTGTACAGCAAATGTACCAACTCCTCCTGAAGCTCCTAATATTAATACTCTGTAAGAGAAAATTAAAATATATTAAACTTTTTTTTAAATAAACTCTAGAGTAACTATGTATTCTAATTCTCCTTATACATCTCTGACACCAAAATACTTTAAGCAAAAGTTTGTATTTGTCATTCAATGTTATTCAAGAGTGGTTAACTCTTCAGATAGCCAATAATGTGCCTTAACATATAAGTCCTGTGACAAAAGCATTATCTCAGCATAGCCAAAGAGACTTCCTCATATGTGCTTTCCACTAAATGCAGGCAGTGGAGCTGTTAGGCAGTAACATTTATCACCCAAAAACCCTGTACCTGTCCTCACTTTCGCAAACATCATTGTTTAGTTTGGGACAAAGTCAGTTAAGAATGCTTTCTGTCTCCCAGACTCTGCTGTCCTATCTCCTGAAGAAAAAAATCTGATTCACCAACATTTTACACAAATTAGTCTTATCTAAGAGAAAAAAATAGTTAAATATCACATTATTTAAGGAGACTGTGAACTTCAGAATATATAGAACATAATTTTCCCATACTGCATAATATTTCTCTAAAAGACAAAAATACAGTGAAGTACCTTCACCATGAACAAGCTTGATTTCTATTAAATTATCTTTTTTTTAGAAAAAAGGCAGTAGATTTTTTCTAGTTCAGTACATCTCAACAAAAACTGTAAATGCCAAGTAACCGGCACACAAGGAAGAAAATAAAAGAATATATTATCAAAGTATTAGCAATTGAGAGTTCATTTTAACTGAATATATCATTCTGAATTTAAAAGGAAATTAATGCAAGTCTACTCGTGTGAGGACCTTACTGCTAGCAGCCAAATCACCATTCAAAAATTTCATCCAGATAATTTATTAAGTAAATAAACATTAGAAAATGAATTAGTAAAAAACCTTGCAGCTCAAGTTACAAACACTGCTTGGACTTTGGGCCTATTTGCTAATTCTAGGACAAAAGGAAGATTCAAGATGAAGTCCTGGCATAGGATTGGCAATCATGTTTCTCACAACTTCTGTTTGCCAGGAAAATTTCAGAATCTTGAGAAGCTGGTTTAAAACATTCCTGTTTTAAATGTCAGTGTGCTGGATGTTGAAGGAAATTCCTTTTTATGCTACAAAACTGTACTATACAATCTAGAGTCTCAGTTTACAAGAATTCTTTGAAATAACCTTAGAGACTTGGCTTTGGTCACAGTATCCATTTTAAAATGCTTCCTCTTTTGTAACTGATCAAATTCTGTTCCCTCCCATTTCCCTGATCCAAGCTGCAAAATTCAGATTAAGAATATGACACCATAATGCCTGAAGCTTTTAAATCTGCCACAATGTACTTATCCTCAGAACTAGGCTTCTAACGACAGATGCCTGAAGCAACATGCATATTTTTACTTTATTATACTTGAAAGGCTCAAGGATGCTACACTCAAGATACTGGGTTAAGCCCATCTTTATCCTTAAAAAGGACAGTCACAATTAAATCCTTTCAAAATAACCTTTTCAAGCTGCCCTTACAATTTTACTCCTTGCTTAAAGGGCATTTCTTCCACTACACATTTTGGGGAAAGTTGTCATCTTTAAATGTACACTTTGCTCAAAGGATTTAGGTAACATTTTCAGTTTGGGGAGCTGCTTGGCTAGGACTTATTTTTGTTTTCCCCTTCAACAAAAGCCCTTGAGATTCTTCAGGTAGAAATACTTTCCAGATTCAGTTTGTTCCTCTGTTACGGGGGCTATTTTCAACCAAACCTCTAATTATTGAAACACAATGTGACTTCAAGAAAGCTCTTCATTTCAGAGGCAAACTATGTCTGCACAGAAGATCCATGTGCCACAGCTCAACAGATCAGCATTTTTACAGCACTGACGACAGCAAGACACATTGTTTGGCAAAACACAAGCAAGGAAGTGTTTGAAGGTGCAGGACCTGTTAGGACGCTATTGAAGGACCACAGATGTTGCCAAGTGCCAAAGCAGGAATAGTTTTGTTTGCACTGCCTCAGGAAAACACAGAAACGAGACAAAAATATCATAAAAACTACCTGTTTTCACTGCAAAGGGGAGTTAGGAGTAAACTAATATAGTACGTGTACAAGGGAACAAACTAACAAATTATTTGACCCTACAGAGATCCACAAGAACCAATTCTCTCAAAAGAACAAAATGAACACTCGCGTCCCAGGTTTTCCTCCCTTCTGACAGAGACACAACATTCACCAAGTCCCATATGAGGCTCCAGCAGTTCAAATGATCAGGGAGTCAGCAGATCTCTCCAGAGAAGCGTACCATGAGATCTGACAGTTCAGCCCTTCTCCCTGGGCCTTGCTTGAAACTATGGTGTGATCAGAAACGAGCATCAGAGAGCCAGGACCTGTTTCAGCTGTGTGTGTCCCCCACCAAAACACACAGAGGGTGGGGAGTGGGTGTACGGATCAAGGACTAACATTTTCTCTGGATTATAAACAACTAACAAATTTCAGTGACTCAGGTACATGCAAAATAAAAATGAGTATATTTATTGAATAAATACATAAATTTTATATTGGCATAAAATTAATGTATTCACTGAATAAATATCTAAATTTTATTTAGATGTAACATTAAATTTCATTCAATTATGCCAACAAAATGTTCCCAAGAGATTTATTCCTGGATCAAGAAGTGTTTACCCTATCAGGAATTTTTACAACCTACACTCAATTTGTACTTCTCAACAGATAAAATGACAAAATAACAAACAGACATGGAAAAAATATTTTCTTGGGGTATTATACTGTTAAAATTTTCATTGTAACAGTATAAACCAGGAGTGTATGTTTAATAGCTTACAGTAAGAGAATCCAGCATCTCTCCCCAGCATACTAAAAAGTATAAAATATTTCCTCTGTATTTATATAAAGACCTTTACTTAACAGTAATGTAAGCACTCTGAAGAACTTATCAAACTGTAAGGTTTGCTTTTATCAAGCATTTTGTGAATACAGCAAGCAAGGTATTTAACAGCTGGTGTTGAAGAAGCTCTCCAGGTATTCACAGCAAACTTCAACACAACGGAGTAATTTTGAACATTTAGGATAGTATGAACATTGACTTTTAGCTCGTACAAGAATATGGACATTATTTACAGTCATAGAAAATAAAAGTTATGGAGAAAGGACTGGAATTATAGTGAAGCAAGAGGCTTCACAAACAATGTGAGCATGCTTCAGGTAACTTGTCAAAAAAAGATCTGTGAAAGTGTGTGCAGATGCAGCAGATATTCCTGTCAGATCAAAGTACAGTCAGATGTTGGACTGTTAGCAAGTACTTCTGGTTAGCCCACCCTTCCACCTTAAAAGAGGCAAAGAAAACAATACACACCAGCAGAAAAATCTCAATCTTTTTTAAGATGTCTTAACCCTGCAATAAAGTATTAGTGAAGTAACTTTCATCAAGGAATACAGCTGCTCTCTCAAAATAAGACACACTCTTGTGTGGGCATACACCCTTCTACACAGCTATTTACATACACCTGCAGGAAACAAAAAGACCACTATAAAATCACATATGTAAGTCACTCCTTACCAAATATATTATTTAAAGGAATCAAGAAACATTGTATAAATTCCTGTATTTTTATATTATTGTCTTGAGAGTTCGGGAATACAATTTTGCACAGCCCCTTCATATTTTCCTACAAGAGATTTTTCAGAGGAAAAAAAGTATCATCACA
This sequence comes from Platyrinchus mystaceus, assembly GCA_035041135.1. NCBI lineage: Eukaryota > Metazoa > Chordata > Aves > Passeriformes > Tyrannidae > Platyrinchus > Platyrinchus mystaceus. The sequence continues at coordinate 70,427,378 of JAWWLV010000121.1, read as the reverse complement.
TAAGTTATTTCCTGCTGGTTTTACAGTTCAAAATGTCTAGATAGTAAATATAATATTTTATAAATACATTTTTTTCTGACAGAGTAATTAAATATTTATTTGGAGCATAAAAGTAAATATTAAATGTAAAGACACTTTATAAATGGAGCTTGAATTTTACTTTTAACAGTCTGAACACTTACCTGAAGGTTGAAAAGAAATTGTAAACAAGGCTAGCCTACCAACATATATTTAGATTAATTCTATTTACATGTAGAAGCTAATAAAAAAATCAAGATACTGAAAAATAAAAAGGCAACATTATCTAGAATTTTAGTACTAGCTGGAAGTTAATTTCAATGACGTCTCATTGAAAATCCTTTAAATTGTGCAATTTAATTTTCTCAAAATATTCTTTATCTCTAGAACAAACAATTGCTCAGTATGTTCATGATGAAATTTACTGTGACATATGAATGACCACTCACTCGATTATCTTCAAAAGATGTGAGAGAAGAATTTCAGTAGATTTGGTGTCCTTTGCAATGTGTTGCATTGCAAAGTATCAGCCAAGATAAGAGGAGGTCAGGCATCTAGACTCCTCCTGCCCAATAATTGCTTTATGAACTAAATTTTTGGTGCAACATAGTAAGCTTAATTATTATTTTTTCCACTCCAGTATTTTTACTTCTGCCCTTATTTCCATTCTGAAGGTCTTGCTATCTATTTACTCAAACACCTAAAGGTCAAAATAACTGCGAGGTTCAATTATAAGAAGAAAAATGGTATTTGCTCAAATCTTTCAATGCATTTTTCCTCATCTGCCACTGTCAGATTAACAGGCTGATAAACAAAGCCAATTTTTCTATTTGATTGGCTGCTTGTCTTGCATGTTCTCCTCTCCTTGTCTGCATTCCTGACTTCATCAAAGTTCTTGCCTGCAGGTCAAGTAAGACTCAGTCACCTACTCATTTTCCTCTAAAATGCTGGAAAACCAGTCTGTTCCAAATGGCCCACGCATGCAGGAAGTGAGTGAACCATATCTCTGTGCTTCGAGGGCTTTTTGTGAGTTGTCAAATAACTGAGAGGATATTACATTTGGTTAACTGTCCCAACAGGAGAGGCAAACAGAAAGGCAAAGTCCCTATAAATTTCTAGAGATAACTTCCTTAAATTCTCTAGTCTGTACATTAGATATACGTTGGATTATCATAGAATGGCCTGGGTTGGAAGGAACCTCAAAGATCATTTAGTTCCAAACCAACCCCCTGATGTGGACAGGGACACCTTTCACTAGACCAGGTTGCCCAGAGCTCCATCCAACCTGGCCTTACACACTTCCAGGAATGGGGCATGCACAACTTCTCTGGGCATTTTCTACCTTTATACAGTCACTGGATAGAGGAAGTGCACACTTCAGTTATGGACCTCATCTGAGCCTCCCTTAAAGAAGCCTCTCTCAGAGCTGTGCAGATTGAACTAACATCTTCAGGCATCTGTCTTTGTGAACGTCATGGTGTGACAGTCTTCATCACTGCTGGACATGTCTTAGAAGCAGCTCATCAATATAAAAATGAACAACTTTAGTTTTAGCTCCAAAATCATTTACTTACCTTTTGCCACTACAGTTACTTTTGTTCAGTCCTCCTACTTGGTTAAGTGCAGACCATGCAGTGAGGCCAACATATGGTAAGGCAGCAGCTTCTATGTGACTGAGACACTTTGGCTTAAAAGACACCTGAAATAAAATCATATGTAAGTCACACAGCAGATCCCATGTGACACTGAAATATTTCAGCAAGCTTTACTGAATTGCAGATTGAGTACTGCACTTTTTCAACCATCTTCAGAACTAACTGGAATACAAATGAATCCAAGCACTAAGAAATGTACTCAAGAAGAAAAATGCCAGTCTTTACAACTTTGGGGTTTTGTCTTTAGCCACAGTTTTTAAAGTTTACCTCGTTTCCACTAGCTACCACAAACTCTGACAGAGTGCCCTGTTTCCATGGAGGAATTGCTGCCCACACCTAAAACCAAACAGAAAACAACTATCAATTTTTTTAACTTTGCACACAGTTGTATATAAACAGAAAAGCTTCCTTCCTTAAAAATAACTTTTTTTCGATTTGCAGAATGTCTTCATTGTTTATCAGAAACCAGTTTTAGCTTAACCATCACAAAACTGATGACTGTGTGACTGTACCATTGCACTATGTGTAACACATAATTTTCCAGAATCCCCAAACTACTCCCATACCAGGAAAGCCCAGATTAGAGGGGTGGGGGTGGTGCAGAATCAGACTCTGCTATACTAAAACTGCTGAAATGTGAAAGCAACTGGTGAAGGTGAAAGCAAATAGTATCTAGTATTTATGTCAGGGCCCATGAAGTGGTTCTTCAGTTAAGCCAAAGTTCCTACCCTAAATTACTCATAAAAAACCAACTAAACAACTAATTCCTTCCTGTCAGAATTCTATCTTCAGTCAAAAAGGAAGAAACATTTTGAGTGTGCACTTAAAAATAAATAAATTCCACTCTTGGTACCACTGAAATGGGCCAAAACCTAAAAATACAGAAGGGTAATTAACTTGCAGAAGCAAGTCTCTGAAAGACCACATTTTTCAGACAAAAAATGAAGGCAAGAAAGCATTCTAGGAATTTAATGCCAGATGGGCCTCATTAAGGGTGCAACAAAATTAAATAAAATCAAGAGGAAAATGAAAGCTGAACATCTTATAGTATATTTTAACTATATATGTTAGGAAAAAAAAAAAGAGATTGGTAGTATCACCTCATCTCCAGGTTTGAAATAAGACACACTCAGTCCACATTCCATAACAACACCAGAGACATCTCGACCAAGTGTTAATGGAAATTCAGTCTCCACGGTTTTGAGTTTCAGGGGATCCCGTTTCATATTTAAGGCGGTTGCACCATAACCACCTGCAAAACACGAAATTAACCATGACATACCATACTGAGTTTTCATTTATTAACTGGACAATTCCAATTAGAAAGCAATGTCTGTACAAAATGTGCCTCACTACTGTTATAACTCAAGCATGCAAAAAATCGGCAATATTTTGTACTTTTACAGATTTTACAAATAAAGAGCAAACCTTATTCTGGCTTACTTATCCATGAGATGGCTCTCCATCATAAAAATATTTAGTATGGGATAACACTGTCAGAAATTCTAACTCCACTTAAAATGCTGGAAATGGCCTGTTTTCCAACAGTATCATGTAGCTAGAAATCCAAAAGAACTCCAAGCTTTTCATCTGTCTTTCCAAATAAAATACTGTAAAAAGCAACACGAACATCACTGTAAAAAATATTACGGCACATCTCCTAAGATGAGTAACTTGAACTTCTATTCAGTAAGTAACACATAAATGCTCTGAAGTCTCAGAATTACCCATCTAATAACTATATTCAGCCTAAAAAAAGTCTGCATTCAGGCACGTATGCCCATTCAACTATCTGGACAAGTCTGCCTAGGTGCCCTGTCATGACAGAAAGCATCTCAATACTAAAAAGAAACAAACACAAAAGCAGGCAGCTTGAAAGAAGGATGAAAACATCGTTTCTTTCAAATACTTTTATAACTGACTCAAAATACTACCTGCAGCCCAGCAGTTCAAGTGGGTCATTTAACAGAAATCCTCAGGTGGCAAGTGTCCCATAATCAAAGCCCCAACTATATACAAACATTTTAATTCATTTATTAGAGACCCAAAACACAGATTACAGCTCTGTCAGCAGGCTTCCTGAAGATGTATCTGCACATTCTACTGAATCTGATTTGATATGTAAGATCACTTCTCAACATGAAATATAAGGTATTCTACTACCACAACTTCCTTCTCCTGTTTTGAACCTTAAAATTGCGGGGAAAAAAAATCTGATTAAATGTTTCAAATACAAAGAGAGCTGGACAGTGAAAGATACAGATTTCCTGGGCGAGATGACAGCAGGTACTCAGATGCCAATTCAGGGTGGGCATGGCAATAAACAACAGGGGGACAGTAGCAGGTCGCACGTGCTGACTTGACACCAACTGTGACCTTCAGCCTCATCCACCTCAAAGGGATTGGAAAATCCAGCTCCTCTGGGGAAGAACGCTGGTCCCTGGCTGGGCAAGTCTCCTGGCCAGAAGAGTAGCACCACCCAGACGGCGGGGAGAGGCGGGGAAACCAGGAGAGAAAATCCCACCATGCTTATGCTACTGACAGAAGGATAATGGCTTGTGAGGCGCAAGCTAGTGGGGCACCGCAGCTGGTCACTCGATTAAAAGCTCACCCCGGCAACACACACGCTCTCTTCAGTGGCTTTTTATATCATTGTTTCCCTAAGGACTTGAAAAATGCTTTTCGTACCGTTCTTCCCTGAGAACCTGACAAAAGTTAAGTTTCCAAGAGGCGGCGGTGTCCCACGGGGCTCACGGCAACACGTGCTTTGAGGCAGCCGCGGACACTGTCCGGCCGGGTGTGTGCCGGGGCAGGACGGTGCCCAGGTACCACTCCGGGCGTCGAGGGCCATGAGAGCCGCAGCCCCACCGCAGCCCCCGCCATCCTGGCAGCCCGGCCACGGCCGCCGGGGCTCGGCACTTACTTCTCATGCTGAGGTCGATGGGGTTCAGGCTCGCAGCGTGAACCCTGATGATGACCTCGTTCGGGAAGTGTATGATGGGGAACACCATGTCCCTGGTGAAGCGCAGCACCTCGTTGCTGCCGTACCGGTCTATGACCCAGCTGGGCATGGCGATCCAAGCCCGCGGAGAGGCGCGGAGCCCACGGGCCCGCGGCCGCCCGCCCCCCCAGCGCAGCGCCCGCCAGCCCGCAGCGCCCCGCGACAGCATGGCCGGGGCAGCCGGGATGGGCTGCGGGACGGGACCGGGACCGGGACCGGGACCGGGACCGGGGACGGGGACGGGGACGGGGACGGGACGCGCCTCTCCCGCTCGCCTCCGTGCTCAGCCCCGGCGGCACCGCAGCCAATGAGCGGCCGCCTTCTTGGCGGCCCTGCCAATGGCGGCGCTGCGTGTTGCGGCAACATGGCGGCGAGCGGCCGGCGCTGCGGGGACAGTGTCGAGGCGGCCGGGCGGGCGTGAGGAGGCGGCGGGGGGATACGGGCAGTCATGTTGCGCGCCTCTCTCCGCCAGGTGAGGGGGGACAGTCCGCCCGGCGCGGGGAGGGCGTGCCGAGGAGCGGGGCAAGCTCGCAAGGTGACCGGGGTCCCCCCGCGCCCCCGCTCCTCGGGGCGGCGGGGATTCGGCCGCGGTGGGTCCCTTGGGAGCTCTTCCCGTGGGCTCCTTCCCTTAGCGGATATCGCGCTTTATCCCTGTACCGCCCCGGCGCGGGCTCCGTCACCTGTCTGCCCTGAAAGGGGGGGGTTGCTCTTTTGCTGGAAATTACGTAACTGTCCTAAAATATTAATTAGTGGTAGCAAGTAGCCAGGTTCCCTTTTTTTTTTCCTTACACACTGTTGTCGGTTTGATCTTTAAATCACCGAAGCTTTGAGTTTCTCTGGACTAGCTCTGATAAGCTTCAATAAACAAAGCTTGAGGGAGTTGAAGGTTAGTCATCTGGGATCTTAAATTTATGGTCCTTCAAAGACACGTTGGAGTAACCAGAAGACACAGAGAGGATTAATAAAGGCATTATAGCCTGAAAGTTGGAGACTCTCTGTCTTAAGCAAGAATGATAAGAGAAGCAAAGAATATGGACCAAATTAGCCTGTAAAGGATAGAATACTAATTAAATTAAGAGAATTATGTAATTAAGGACCAGTGAACGGTCATTTTTTTTTTTGCTAAAGTGTATAAATACAGGTGAATAGTCTTGAAAGGGTCATATGTGGCTGGGATGATTTGCTACATCTCTCTGGCCAGAATAAAGAAATGTATGGCTCACTAACACTTAAAAGGTGGTGTTGGAGGGTTTCCTCTCTTCCTGACTATTTTGGGTGACACTTTCAGGTGTCGGCAGCGTTGAAGGAAGGACGCGTCACTCCCACGGAGCTTTGCCAGCAGTGCCTGTCGCTCATCAGAAGCACCAAGTTTCTTAATGCCTATATTACCATAGCGGAAGAAACCGCTTTGAAGCAGGCTGAAGCGTCAGAGGAAAGATACAAAAGAGGTGTGTCTGTTTGTAACTCTTACCAGTCCTTAAAAGGGTGCTGCGGAGGAGCTCTTTGTGTTAGATGAAGCATCTCTTCTGTGTCTGTGCTGCTTGTTTGACTATTGGGGGGTGAGGCTTGTGGTTGAGATTAGTGTGAGTGTACACTTGGCGCTCAGCAGAGTATTTAGTTCAGGAATGGGAGGCAAAACCTGGACCAACTGAGGCACTGCAGGTTAAACAGGCTCTGTTCCTCTCTGACAGCACTGCTACCGGGCTCCTCTTTCTTCCCTCAGCAGTTTATTGTGGATGTGTAGCCAGCAGCAGGTACCACAAACAGGCAGATGCAGTGGTCCTTCACAGGCCTGTTGATGGGGGCAGGCAAACACCTAGCTCACCCTATCAGGTTTTTAATTAAGAAGGCAAAATAAAGCAGCTTTGTTAATTGCAGTTATTAACTGGTGAACAGGACAGCTTTCAGTTCCGTTATCTGCAGCATTTAGAGGCTGACCATTCTCATTTTCCTTTGCATTTCAAAAAAGACAGGAAAGGTAAATTTTCACGTGGTAGGGTACTTTTTCCCTTCCTGGGTGACACTTGCTGCCCTCTAGCAGCTTAAGAAAATTTTGCTTCCTGACACAGGCCTTTTAATTTTTTTTTTTCTGGATGATTGACAGTCAGTCACTTAGGAGAGATTTCCTCTGCTTTAGATAATTTTTTAGGTGCTATGTATTGTGTATGTCAGGTAGGCAGAGTTTATGGCTTCCAGCCTAGTGATGAATTTAGCAGCACCTATGGCTGAAATAAGCACTGCGTGGTCACATTGGAAGAGCACCTTTGGGATAGCTAACCTGTATGGAAGCAGCTGCCTGTCTTGTGGGCTTAGGCACATCTGCAGAGCTCTTAAACACATCTGCAGAACCAGGTCTGGTCTGGGCAGAATTAATGCTTAATGCCAGAGTTAGAATAGAAGATGGTTCTTGGAAATGTAACAGACAACCATCAAATGCGAAGTGGATAGCATTCTTGCTTCCAAAAACCACCCACAGGGACATGTAAAGTAAACTGTAATTGATGAGAAAGCTATACATATAGCACCTTTGCTTTAATCTGTGTTGTGTTTGCAATCATTCCTAATGCAGGTCAGCCACTGGGTGTTCTAGATGGAATTCCTGTCTCAGTAAAAGACAACTTTAATACAGCTGGCATCGAGACAACATGTGCATCAAACATGCTAAGAGGTACAGTAAAGCTTTTAAAGTAAAATCAGATCGCATTTCAGAACTCTTGCTCTTTACAGGGTTTATGGAGAGGAGTCTTCCAGAAAACTAAATATTTTCAAAAAATGAGCTGGACTTATTTGAGGAAATACACTTAGCAAATTTCACGGGCCAAATTCATCTGGTATCACAGATGCATCTTTTTCTTCTTCTAAGCACATTATCTCTTTATTTATTAGTTACATGCTTTTAACAACACAGTTTTTATTATAATATATATACTAAAATCAAATTGTTCTAAAATTCATGTTTTGCTTCACATTATTTTTAGGTCTAGAGGAGAGCAGTCAGTACTGTTCTGCCTAGCAAAATCCAAAGACTGTCCTTTTTTTATTGTTGTTCTGCTGATAATTGTTGACTCAAGTAGTTTTTTCATATGGTAGTAGGAAGACTAGGCATTAACAATCCCGACATACAAACCTGTTGTATAATGCTTTGTTTTAATTTCCTAAATTCATTGTTTCTATTAACATGTCATGAACGTTTGCAAGGCATTACAGTGGGGGTTTTTTTTGTAGAAGCAAAAGCAGAAGGTATTTCTTATATCTATTTTATTCTGCACAAAGTAAAACTCTATAAAGTTTTGTGGAAGATAACATAAGTAAATCAGCAGAATCCTAATCTGATTATGGGATTTTTAGTAGCAGAAGAAACAAAGCATGATTTGGCTATTAAAAAGTGTTATATTACTTGAGATGCTTTTCATTAAAGCACATTATCAGACCTGTTGTGATTGATTGCAGTGAGTATTAGGAGTGATGTCCTTGTTCCTGTTGAAGGTGGGGGTGGAGAAACGCCTGTCAGTATTCACAAAATTAGTTGGTTATTACCTGAGATCTCATGTCCCTGTCATGATTCTCGTCCTATGTTATGTGGGGTCTAAGTGGCAAACAGTGCACATGTCTGACCACAGGATAGCCAGTTAGTATTTCACCTTGTGGTTAACCATATGCTCCTTTATCTCATGGTAATGAGAGATAATTTAAGATAGTTTATCACTTTCCTGTAAAGAGCTGTTTCTCATTTCTTCTCATTTTAGACAGTTCCTGCAAATTCGCCGAATGCAGTAATTTGCTACCCTTGTGGTGTCTTGTTTATGTGAAGTCTTAGCCCCACACTCTAGGCATGTATAATCCAGAATTAGTGGATTGTAATTTGTGGAGAAAAAGAAACGATGTTGCAAACTAAACAGTGTTTGGTTTACTTTTGTTAAATTTTGAAAATTATTCATTTTACCTTAAAGCAAAACTCTGCCACTGTGAACTGACAGTTCTTATGCAGAGGTAATGACAACTTTGAAATGTTCAGAGTGGCTACTTGTAAAAATAATTTGTATCTCATAAATCACTTAATTGTTCTGATTGTTTTCAGGTTATATTTCTCCTTACAATGCTACAGTAGTTCAGAAATTACTGGATCAGGGAGCTGTGCTTTTAGGCAAAACAAACCTAGATGAATTTGCAATGGGGTGAGTGATGTTTATTATTTTTAATGTGTGATTGTACATAAAAAGGAATACACACCATCTGTTCCAGTGTACCTGTAATTCTTAACTCCTGTTTCTGTGAGGCTGGACAATAATGAATACTTACCTGTAAAGAGTATATAGAGTTGCATGAACTTCTCCCTGAGCATTTATACTGTTGTGTAAATGATACAGACGCTCAGTTTTATGAACACAGTGTTCAACTGTAGCTGTGCTTGAGAGGGGGGAAGTGGTCCAGCCTTTGCAGAAGCACAAGGACAAGCAGCCTTCTTCCAGATCCAGTAGTGTGTTAGTAGAATTGGTTACATCACAGTTAATTGTTGCCTTTTTCTCCCTCCTTACTGGTGGTTTTTGCCCATAGCTAATTTTTATCATGCCCCCAGTGGCAGCCACTGCCTCTGCTACTCAGCCATTGGACTAATTCGTATGAGTAGTCCCTGATTTGCTGCAAACTGGCTAATTAGAGCAACATTTTTAAGTTACCTACAGTAATGTTGGTGACTTTTTGTCAGGAGCACATTGAAAAATGTTCTTACAAATTGATTCTCCAGCAAATCAGTGAAGGCAGCCAAGCTGTAGCAGGGAACAGAATCAGGCCATTAAGGATGGGTATCTGTCACACAAACTGCTGGGTCTGGAAGGGAATGTCTGGGACTTTAGTTACCTGAAAGAAACAAATGCTGTGTTTTGGTTTTATTTTTATTTTGCTTAAACTGAGGACAGAGGTTTGATTGGGAATTCATGTGGATGGCTTGGAAATACTTTGACTAGAGTTGAAAAAAATTGAATAAAGTAGTTTCTGTGCAAAAGAGATATTCCTCTGAGGAAGAGCGTGCAAAAAGCATCGCAAAAATCTGATTATGCAGTATTGCAACTTGTCTAAGCTCATTAAAGCACAGGATAAGCCTAAAAAGGCTTATCCCAACACTGGCTTCTCATTTCGGGTCTGTGTGTTTGCATGGTCTCTTATGCTAATACCAGCATAGCTGCACCATGAGCTTGATCAGGGAGCGGATCCAGCTCTAAAGTAATGATGTCTCAATGAGGTTAGTTCTCAAGTGCTGTCATCTGCCTGCTCTGTCTGATGATTTGGCTAGTAACACAGGCACCTTGGAGTCAGGGAACATGGGGTGGAGGTTGTGAGGAAGGAGGGAAGTACCCTCTGCCCCTGCTTCTGGTGGCAGCTCACACTTAGGTGACCACAAGGTGACTGAGGCCAGTTTCTGAGAACCCAGTCTAGCGCTCTGAATCAGCAAACCGTGGCCTCAGCAGAGCACTACAGAGTGAGTAACAGTGTGGCATTTACAGAGAAGAGCTTGTTCCTGCTATTGTGGAGCTTGTTCTCCACCTCTAGCACCATGGTTTTCCCCACAGCTGTGGTCAAATGCAAAGTTAGAAAAACAGAATGCCTTTGTTTTATAGCTTAAATCAGTTTTATATCTTTGTGATTATGTTCTTTTGTGTTGAAATTGAATTTGCTAGAATGAAGGATGAGGAATTGGATGAAAAAAAAAAATTGGTGAATACTCTGTGTCATCTGTCACTTCTGTCTGTATTTGTCCTTTCTGTCTTAGATCTGGGAGTACGGATGGAGTATTTGGACCAGTCAGAAATCCCTGGAGTTATTCAAGACAATACAAGGAAAAATCTGTCCCAAAATCCCATTCTGAGGATAAAGAATCTAACTGGGTAATAACAGGAGGGAGCTCAGGAGGCAGCGCGGCTGCTGTGTCGTCTTTCACGTGTTTTGCGTAAGAGGCTTTTAAAATTGTTTTTCACTAAATGTCTCAATATATGTTAGAAAGTCTTAATTTTGTAATTTTCTCATAAGCTAGTATGAAATGGGAGGGTTATTGGCACTGGCATGCAAGATTTTATTTCAGCATCCCTAGGTTATTTGTGGAATATCATGAAGCCAGAATTAATCCATGCAGGCGAATTTAGGCTTATTCACTTCAAGCATTTTTCAGTGTACTGATATGACCACTTTGCACTGTGTGAGATATAATAGCAGTAAAGGAGTGACAGTTTTATTCTTATTCCCACATAATCTCTTAAAAGTCTTACAGGGTTGGTGACACATTCTCTTCCTTAGTGAGTGTGTTACACAAACGTGCTGAAAATGTAATTCAGCAAATTAGGAGATCCCTTAATTTGTAACAGTATAATAATTGTTCCTCCCCTCCTTTGTTTTTATAGCATAGTTACATAATAATGTATGAGCTTTGGGATCTAAAAGCTTTCAAATCTCTGATTTAACAAAAGGGTGCACAGTACTTACTACACAGATACTTAAAAACTTGTCTGTTTTAGTGTTTGAGAGTTTTTTGGCAGGTGTGTGTTTTGGGTTGTTTGGTGAGTATTTTTCCTAAAGGAAGCTGGATTTTTTTTTTTTAATGGTAATTATTAACTGTGTGGAATAGCAACATGCTATTTAGCAAATCAGTTATCTATACTATCTTCCCCATCTGACCGTTAAAAGAAAACTAATCCTTAAAATTTTACACCTTGCATTTTTTGAAATTTTTAGAACTACATGTTTAAGCATGTTTTATAGAGTATTATTTCAATTGTACTCTTATTTGGAAGTTGTTTGAGAGTGCTCTTTAATTACTTTGTCCTTGTTTACCCATAGACTACATTACAATCATCTATTTTATTGTTACAATTTTTTTTTGCTAATGTTGATTACTTTTTTTTTTAGCTTTTTTATTTTTTTTTAATTATACGTCTCTTCGATTCATTGCCCTTTGCTAGGAGATAGTCTACTCAACATTTTAATACTGTTGAAACTGAAGTTGGTGCAGCCATTCCCAAGAACTGCTGGTCCTTGTCATGATCTTGATAGGGTCTGGCACCTTTCCTTACATTGCTGGCCATACTGAACTCCCATTTTGCGTTGCTCAGCACATTGTCAGATCAGGGAGATTTTTTGTCCAGCTATTTTACAGCCTATAACCTATTGTATATCCACTCTATTAGTGTCTTTCAAGCATCAGGAACGCTGCCAATCTTTGTCTTTTCAATTTGAGATTTGGATGTACAAAAATGCTACAAAATTGAGGATGTTTTATATCAACATGTAAGCTTTGAAAAAAAAGATCCAATTCAGCAAAGTTAATTGAATTGGTTCAGCCATTTCAGAAAGAGATGCCTATGGGAAAAGTCATATACTCACTCCAGTAAAAATTATACCCATTTCTTTAGTTTAATTTGATATTGGTAAAGATTTGAATGAAAGCTGCTCTATTTTTTTAATGGTGCTTGAGTTAAATTTACTAAAAACAAGAGAAGAGCATTTCATTTTAATATGAATTTCCAATGCCATTATGATTTTTGAAATAAAAATTTCAATTTAGAAGGAACAAGGTTTCACCTGTGAACAAAAAAGGAAGTCAAATCCAAAAAAACAATAAGAAAATATTGTGTCCTAATTGTACCTAAGCTATTGTAAACTGGGAGTTCTGATGCTATGTTTTGTAGGTTTGGAAAAAGGAAAAACATCCTAGACTTTCCAAAGTATGCCTTCTTGTTAGGGGTAAGAAGTGTCGCTGTTCATTTGTATACTGGAAGATGCTGATTCATAGTGCATTGGCTACTGAGTAACTAAGACGTCAGTGTTGAAAATTGTGCTCTAGATCACAAGAGATGTATCTTTTGCAGTCCACAGTATTGGAACAGAGGAGGCAGAAGGAGGTATTTGGGGTCATCTTCAGATGGTCTGGATTCTACCTATTTGTCTCTGCTTTGTGAAGAGACTTGGGCTCTCCTGATGGCTAATTCAGAGACCCTAATAAAAATCAAAGAACAGATAAACAGTGGAATAGGGAGCAGACTGAAATTTAGGCTGTGTGATGATGACTTCTAATCTGGAAGAATTAACAGAGTTTTAAATCTATGCATCTTAAAGCCACACATTCTTATTATTTGGAAATGTTCTGAATTATTTTACTAATGATGATCCTTTTAAAACCATAGAGCCTTAGGGTCAGACACAGGAGGATCTACCCGAAACCCTGCTGCTCACTGTGGTGTTGTAGGTTTAAAGCCAACATATGGACTGATCTCTCGCCATGGTCTCATTCCTCTAGTGAACTCCATGGATGTGCCAGGAATCCTAACCAGATGTGTGGATGACGCAGCAGTTGTGTTAGGTATTACTTTGTCATATGTCTTTGTTTACAGCATTGTCTCAAAATAAACTGAATTCTGGGTAAGTAATGTGCAATTTTCCTTTTCTTCATATGTCATATTTCAGGTTCACTTGCTGGACATGATCCTAAAGACTCTACCACAATTCAGGACAACTTTAAGCCATTTGAACTACCCAATTCGACTGATGTCAGCAAGCTCTCAATAGGAATTCCAAAGGTAACATTTAAATCCTGTCAGCAATTGTGGACAGGAACAACAAATAGGACACCTAAAAAAATAATTTGTGTCTTGCCCATTACCTCCCAGTCTCTCATGATTTAAAACTGTGAAGACAATACAAGCAGCTCCTGGAAAAAAGCAGTATTTGCTCTGTTGCCTCTTTAGGCAATTTGGAGTAAGCATATGTTAATGTGTCATCTAAAACATTTTGTCATCATTGTGGGAAGTACTGTTGGGAACTTCAGGCGAAATGGGAAAGTTCAGTTCTTGTTTCTCTCTGTTGCTCTTTCATTAGCAACCTCTGTAACCTCAAACAAGTTGCTCTTGGTGTCTTCTCACACAGTGAGGTTGGTTCTGGTTTGTGCAGTGCTTTGAGATACTTGTCCAAATGGCACTGTGTTAATACAAAGCAGAATTTTAAAGGCAATTGAATGGCACAAGGAGCTGCGACTTGCAGAGCTCTAGTAAGGGTGGAAAGACAGCTGTAATCTGGCATCAGTTGTGTGCAACTGAATGAGGTTTGTAACTACAAGGCTACTTGCAATTTAGGAACAACATGTGGGATTCCAGCCTATTTTTAATTCAATAAAGGCTCTGCCTTCAAAGCAACAATGTGAATAACATCTACCGGTTTGATTCTCAGCTACTGAAGCTTTGCTAGAACGGGCATACCAAAAGATTTAATTTGGTAAGCAGAGATGTCCACTGACCAATTATTCAGGATCTGTGAAGTGCAAAAAATTATATCCCTAGAAAATTAATTAGCTGCATACTTTTTAGATTTTGATAAATCTAAAATAGTGGTATTGGTTAATTATTTATAACCTTTGGACAGATGTTTTTATGCTGCTACAGATTATCCTAAATAGATGCATGCATACATGAAACATGAGTCATAGCTACTCAGAAATCAGACAGTATTATGCCTCTTTTTGTGGGTTAGAATTGAAGCAAAAATAGAGAATTTTAATGGAATATCTTTAACTTAGCTCTTTAACAGCAACCTAGCTTATTTAAGTCTTCTCCCAGCTCCTTAATTGTGGTTACTCTTTGGTGGGTCTTGCTTGCTTTGTTTCACTGAGGTGTGCCAGTTGCCACTGATACAATGTGGCCATAATTTCATTTTATCTTTCCTTCTCACAAGCAACCCTAGTTTCAGGATTTAGACCTGATGTATTTCTACTCATGACTGCAGAGCAGTTCAGTACAGTCTCAGTGAATAGATAAATAAGGGGATAACTGGGTAATTTCTCCTTCAGGAGAAACTGCTGAAATTCCACGATTGCAATATGTAGGTTGATCCTACCAAGATGAACATAATACTCTTAAGAAGACTCAATCCTGTTAATTTAATACTGCTTGATTGTATAATATTTAGTAGATGCAAAAAGCTTTTAATAAGTACTTTAAGTCATATAGTGGTAACATAATGATTTCAACATATTTTTAGTAAGGATTATTTGCATTTTGGTCTCTACTAGAAGTAAACCAGCATGTAAAATCACTCTCCTTCTTGTTTTTCCTCTAAGGAATATCATGCACCAGGGCTGTCTGGTGAAATTCTGGCTCTCTGGTCAAAGGCTGCTGACCTCTTTCGGAATGCAGGTGCTAAAGTGGTTGAAGTGAGTCTACCACACACTCACTACTCGATTGTCTGCTATCACGTGCTGTGCACAGCAGAAGTGGCATCAAATATGGCCAGGTTTGATGGACTGGAATATGGTAAGGCCTTTGAAAAAACTTTTTTCTCAGACAGTAGAAACATTGCTGAATGCCATGAAAAAGTGTTAGTTTTTATAGATGTACTTTTTATGGTTCTATGCCTGGTGTTATTTCTCCACAATGGAATAGAGTAAAAAACCTGGTCCAGATAAAAATATGTGAGTTAGTACATATTTTACTATATTTCACTATTAGATATGTGAGTGGGCTCAAAATCTGGTTTAGTATTTCTATAATAAACCAGGAATATGTTATGTTGTTTTTCCAGAATAGTAGCATGTCAGACTGCAGCAAACAGTGGCCTGTTGTATCACTATGTATAACACTACCTAATGTTGTTAAATCTTAAGGACTACAAGAAGTATTAATATCCAAAACGCTTTTTCTTTTCAGGACACCGTTCTGACATGAACGAGTCCACAGAAAGTATGTATGCTGCAACGCGACGAGAAGGTTTTAATGATGTTGTAAGAGGAAGAATTCTGTCAGGAAACTATTTCTTGTTGAAAGAGTAAGCAGAACCTCTTGAAATTGAAATTCACCAAGTTAGCAAATTTTTAAGCAAATGGTTCATCGTGACATGGAAAAAAAATTATTCTTAACTAGTGGCTCCTTGCATTTTTATTATTGCTTTAGCTATACAACATGTAGTGAACTGTTAATAATAAATGAAAATGTTTTCCTTGAGTCTTAACAGAGCCTCCTAAATTAAATAAGTAAAACAACTTAGTGATAATTTTTTCCCTACCAGAGTATTATTGGCTTCCATTAATTAAATTAAGCAAAAATCTCTACCCTATGGTATGACACTGAAATCATACTGAAGCCATTACTGTTGTAGTGTTAAAAGTTCTGTAGTTGTTGATCTCATTAAAACTGCACAGAAAAGCTGCTAGTACGTTCTAGCAAGGTCTTCTAGAGAAAGCCAAAGATACGTCAATTAAATTAACTGTAGCTCTTTGCCTCAGTGTGTAGGGAAAGAGAGGCACTGGCAGAGGTACCGAACTGAATGTCTTTACAGAAGATGGGGTTTTATCCAGCTCACAAATAGAAGCTGGTCCATGAATCGGTTTTACATTTTTAGGTTTCAGTCCTTATCCAACAGGCCCAATTTCTGCTAGTAAAACTGCTGGTTTTCTCTGTCTGAATTTGTTCAGATACTAACAAAAATATTGGTCATGTAATCAGTCTCTGCAGTGCACTTGCTTTGAAAGAGCTCTGTCAGCATGAGTATTCATCAGATGTGACTTCTTAATTGCTCTCAGAGACAGGAATGTTGTCAGTCAATCTGTAACAACCAGCTTTTATGGAATGACGATATTCCTGCCAAGTGTGCTCCTTCTGCTTACAACTGCCCAGATCAGCTTTCCTAAGGCTGCTTTAAAATTCACACAGTTAACTCTTCGGTGAAGGAACATACAATTGGCTCCCATCAAGATGGAACAGGAGAATTGTGTTCCTGTCCACAGTAAATTACTTTTGAAGAGCACAGGGTTCAGAAAGCATTCTTAGAATACGTAGTAAGGAAAACCCGTCTGTGTCTCCCACAAATGTTGCCTTTTACAACTTATATTTATCTTGCTTTTGAAATCTTTAAAATAACTAGGTGATTGTTCAGGAAGTTCTGTTTAACATCAGAGATGACATGGACAAGGGGATCGAGTCCTCCCTCAGCAAGTTTGCAGATGACACCAAGCTGAGTGGGAGTGTTGATCTGCTGGAGGGTAGGAAAGCTTTGCAGAGGGATCTGGACAAACTGGATCAATGGGCCAAGTCCAGCTGTATGAGGTTCAACAATGCCAAGTGGTGGGTCCTGCCCTTGGCTCCCAACAACCCCCTGCAGTGCTACAGGCTGAGGGAAGAGTGGCTGGAAAACTGCTTGGTGGAAAAGGACTTGGCAGTGCTGGTCAACAGCAGCTGAACGTGAGCCAGTAGTGTGCCCAGGTGGCCAAGAAAACCAATGGCATTCTGGCCTGTGTCAGGAATAGTGTGGCCAGCAGGACAAGGACAGTGATTTTTCCCTTGTACTTGGCACTGGTGAGGCCACACGTTGAATCCTGTGTTCTGTTCTGGGCCCCTCACTACAAGAATGACATTGAGGTGCTGGAGCGAGTCCAGAGGAGGGCAAGGAAGCTGGTGAAGGATCTGGAGCACAAGTCTTAAAAGAAGTTGGGGAGGGGGCTGGGGTTGTTTAGCCTGGAGAGAAGGAGGGACCTTATCACTCTCCCTACAACTATCTAAAAGGAGGTTGTAGCGAGGTGGGGGTCAGTCTCTTCTCCCAGGTAACAGGTGAAAGGACAAGAGGAAACAACCTTGTGTTGCACTAGAGGAGATCTAGATTAGATATTAGGAAAAATTTCTTCCCTGAAAGAGTTGTCAAGCATTGGAACAGGCTGCCTAAGGAAGTGGTGGAGCCACCATCCCTGGAGATATTTAAAAGATGTGTGGATGTGGCATTTAGGGACTTTCTGAAGTTAACAGCTAGGCTGATTTCAGAAATTATTGTAGAAAAAGGTCTAATTCCCATGATTTAACTACTTGAATCTGCTGTTTATTATTGATTATAACCATTTTCATTGCATTTTTTCAGAATCTTAAATCTTTAGATTAGTCTAACGAGTAGCTTTTGGGCAGTTTCAGTTCTTTTATCTATAAACACTGTCATATAGCAGTTGTTAATACATCCTTATCTTTTTTTCCCTTTCTTCCCCCCCCCTCCTTTTCTCCCCCTCCTTCCCCCCCATCTTTTCCTCCCCTTTTCCCCCCCTCTTTCCCATCTTTCTTTCATCGTTTCTTTCCTCTTTTTCCTGTTTTCTTTTTTCTTGTTTTCCTTCTTCCTCCTCTTTTCTCTTTTTTTTTCCTTTCCCAAGTAGTTGGGGGTTTAGATGGCAGTTACTTTTGAAACTGAACTTTCCTGAGTTTAAGGATTACACATTTACCAGTTCTGTATATGAAGTTAGAAGAAACAATAGACATAAAGCTGACTAATGTGTTTCTGTTTCAGAGTTGTGTTAAGATGGAAATCCATAGACCACATGTTTATGGGAGGGGGGGAAAAAAAGGGGTTAGGGAAAAATAAGGTCTTTATAGTATTCTATAGAGAATTATACTACAAACAGATGCATAGTTTTAAGTCCATTTGGAGTCCTCCACGAATGATGGGACCTCTTCATATGTTTCAAGTATCTTGCTGGGTTGAATCCTAAATGATTACTTCCTACTTTTCAGGCCTTTAGTTCTTTATTGTTTCTAGGTTTTGCTGTGCTGTTCTGCAGTGAAATTAGGTTGGATATCAGGAAAATGTTTTTTCACCCAGAGGGTGGTTGAGCACTGGAACAGGCTCCCTAGGGAAGTGGTCACAGCATCAGGCCTGACAGAGTTCAAGAAGCATTTGGACAACACTTTCAGGCACATTCTTGGGGTGTCCTGTGTAGGGCCAGGAGTTGGACTAGATGATCCTGAGGGTCCCTTCCAGCTCAGGATATTCTGATTCTATGAAATTCAATACACAGTTTAGTTTCCAAATGTAAGTAAAAGTATTATTTTGATTTTGAAAGGGTTGTTTTTATTTGTAAGGGTTTTGTTTTCCCTTCACTTTTCTTCAGCTGAATGCCCTCATCTCTTCCTTCTCTGACAACTTTGCTGCTATGAGAGCATAAACACCATGTTGATGACTAAGCATCCGGTATATCAAAAACTTAAGTACCAGTGTGAGTCAAAATTTTATCCAAAAGGAATATTGGGCTCGTGTTTTCTACGGTACCTAAGAAATTAAGTTCTGTGTTTTTGGAATTAAAGTGTCATGTCCTCATGTCCATATTTCTTTCTAGGAACTATGAGAAGTACTTTGTCAAGGCACAGAAAGTCCGACGTCTCATTGCCAATGACTTTGTGAAGGTTTTCCAGAGTGGTGTTGATGTTTTACTCACTCCTACCACTCTGAGTGATGCAGCACCATATAAGGAATTCATCAAAGAAGACAACAGAACCCGCAGTGCACAAAATGACATTCTAACACAGGCTGCAAACATGGCTGGTGAGTAGGGACAGGAATTCAACTATGTTTTGCCCTGCCTAGTAATAATATCTGGTCCCTTTAGCTATTTAATCTTCTCTTTAGAATCAAGGTATTTCACTCCCATGTTGTAATTCTCAGTGATAACCAAGTATAAGGATGGTTTATTAAATGCTTGAAAATGTAAGACTAGATTTTAAAGTGGGGCACTTCGGAGCTGAGTGTGGGCTGCAGGTAAGATGAATCCATTCAAGTTCTGGAGACAGAAATCTCTTTTTAAGGAGAACTGATTATCTTTTCAAAGGATGCTGGCTCCTTAAATCAGTCTAATTAATTTCTTGTGATCACCTAGGAGTATCCTTAGTTCATTGACTCAAATTATTTTAGCTAGTCGTTCTTCTCTACATAATTTTTCTTCTGGTTCTTTTAGAATTGCTACAAAAATTACTCCAACTACTGTTTATTAGTAAGTCTTTATATGTGTATCTTTTTTCCTTCAGGACTTCCAGCCATAAATGTTCCTACAGCTCTTTCAGAGAGAGGCTTGCCAGTTGGGCTTCAGTTCATTGGACGTTCATTCCAGGAGCAGCAGCTTCTCACTGTAGCCAAATGGTTTGAAAAACAAGTACAATTCCCAATGCTTCAGCTAGAAGAAGTAAAGAGGCATGACCATGATGTCTTTCAGCATGAGAAATCTGCTTCTTTTTCATAACACAGGACTTGCTAGTCAGCTAAAGCAAGAAGGCTGTGGGGTTGGTCTAAAGATGTATTCCTGCAGTTAATTATCCTTTGCAGAAATAACAATCTGTTTTAAGAAGACCTTATGCAATAATGCAGGATGGAATCACAACAGCTTGGTACTCTGTAATTAAGGCAAAGTGAATCATTAAGTAAACAGGTTTATGTTATTAAGAACCATTTCTGATACTAAAAACACCAAGTTGAAATTATGTATCTTATGCCTGTGGAACTGATTCTTTTTTCCATCCCCAGAATGTGTGTAAGGTATCTGGCCCATTAAAGAACTAACCTGAGCCTTTGCGGGAAAATTTCAGGGTTTCCAAAGGGTTTGGTTTCCTTCTGGAGTGTAGACTTTTGTAATGGCAACAACCAGACAAGCTCTGTTGGAACTAAGGTATTAAGGATCTGTTCACCAAGAGTTAAATACAAAAGGAAACAAGGGAATAACAAAGAATCATAGCAGCATTTAGGTTGGAAAAGACTTTTAAGATCATTGAGTCCAACCCAGCACAGCAAAGCCCACCAGTCAGCCATGTACCTAATGCCACATCTACATATCTTTTATGTGATGCTTATTAAGTCACTGAGAAAACTAAATCAGGCCTGCATTTAGATGCCTATTTTATCAAAATTTCAAGATATGGAAATATTAGTTCATTTAAAAACATAAAAATATTCTCTACTTCTAGCTAACTCATGCAGGAGGTGAAAATAACCTCCAGCTTTACAAATCATGCAGATTACTCTGGTTACATTCATGTAAAAATGATGAATTCCAGATTTCTTCTGGGAAAAGATGCCTGGTGGTCTTGAGTAGCTGTTTTCTTCTTTCTTCATCACTATTCTTTACAATCAGCACTTGAAATGAGTTCTTACTAAGAAAGAGATCTTCTCACTCAGTGTAACTCTCCATAAGAATAATACCACCTATTCCTTCATGGGCAGTCATTCAACACAATAGTAATTTGAACTGAATTTCCAAACCATCATGTTGTAGATGGAAGACTTACTAAACAGCTAATAACCTGTTTTGAATGTTGCAGTTTCCATTTCTTGAAAGTTAGAAGAATATGAAGGATAAAGCTTGTGGATTTGTTTTTGCATCAGATTCACTTTCAGTTGTAGTCTACAGCATGCAACAGGTGTAGGGTATGTAAATAGTGTAGGGTGGGGAAAATGACTGAGATGTGGTCCCATATGGAAACATATGGAATCTTCCTGAATTATGTCTTGTCATAGGCTATATTGCCACCCATATAAAAAAATAACAACCTTATTTCTAAAAATTGCACGATTGGTGAATTTTCCATACCCCAAGGTCAGCTATATCAATACCTTTCCAACATGATTAAAGTGGTACACAATTAAAAATCCTGCATGACAAAAGTTCTGAAAGTGAAATTAAAGTCTTCAACACTAAAAATCAAGATACAGCCTGTTTTCAGCCTGATTCTATCTGAATTTTTCCACAGAAGAGTCTTCAGGGAAATTGCTTTTTCCGTCAGTAGGTGATGATGAATTGAAAATCTCAACAGTCTCTTTTCTCTGTTGTCTTGTTCAGTAATTTAGATATGCTGTAATCGTGCATCTTGTCTTATAAAGCAGCTTGCTGACCAGAGCTCTTGGTAAGGTTATCCGTTATCCAAGTTGATATACATGGATATATACTTGCAATAACTGCTCTTTGATCTGCAGTCACATCCCAAACCCAGACCTACCACTTGCTGTTTCTGAAAGTAAAAGTCAGTGTCTTTTTCTCAGTTTGAGATAAAATCATGGCTGTTGAGAGCATTCCTGGACAGACATGAAGCAGCTTGGAGTGTTACTGACAGAAGAGAACAAGCAGAGAATTGTGCTTAAGATCGGACGTCTTTCTCTTAAAACTTCTCTGATACAAAGAGAAATCTAATGGAAAAACTGGATCAAGTCAAAGATCCCACTCCCTGTTTCCCAAGCAGCTAGAGGAGGGGTAGGTGAAGGGGACCCACCCGTTCCTTAGTCTGAACTACTTTTTTTTAAGGGAGGGCTCTGATTTCAGTCTCCAGAATCCTCTAAACAAGCATTCAGATGATAATAGCAATAGGTCCTTCAGAGTTTCTTATCCTGGCAGATTTCTGAATGTACAGTAACTGCAGTGTAATACACAATGGAGAAGTCACAAACCAGACAAGCAGACATCCATTCTGCATGGCCTTTCTGTTAGTAGTTGAGACCCATCTTTGAATAAAAGGTAGTAGAGACTCGAAAACCAAACTCCTGGCTAAATGCTTAAATTTCTGGGCTATCAGATTCAAGGCAGCCCCAACAAGGTTTCTGCCCTGCTCCCACTCCTAGCTCTTTTGCATTTTTGGGGGCCATTTGCCTTTCTTCCCTCCACTTTCTAAGGCTGGAATTTCACCAAACCAGAGGTAAGAACTTAGGAACCAGCATAGTCAAGCAGCTTCAGGATGTAAGCAAGAGTTCCTTATGTTGTGCAAGAGAATAGCTAAGAGATTTCTGCTGTTTTCATATTAGAAAAACTGTTCAAAGTAGTTGACTCTGAGCCCCCTTCAGCAGTTCCTGAAGGAGCTGAAAACCCCAGCTTACCTGTAAGTGGTTGTGAGGGGTATATCAGAGCAGAGCTTTGTGCGGCTGCTCCCAATGCCCAGTCATGTCTCCAGAGTTATGAACAGAAAAGTTTCTATACCAGATAATTGGACTCTTAAAACCCCTTGTTACAGAAGTAAAGGAATTCCAAGGAGCAGGAAGGTCTGTGTTAAAAAAAAAAAACAAAAACAAAACACCTGCCTATACAAACATTTTGTACAGCTGCCTTGAAAAACAATTCACTGAAATAATAGAGTTGAAAGTTT
>JAWWLV010000121.1:70382744-70400094 GCA_035041135.1 Platyrinchus mystaceus | reverse complement strand
CTTAGGATTAAAGGGTGGGCTCAGTTCAGCGCAGGCTGTGTCTCACCTAAAAAATCCATTGCGCAGGCTTGAGAGGTCAAAAGACCTTTCCCAGATCTTCGTTCGCGAAGACTGGCCACTTTTTTTTTTTAATCTTAAACTGATCACAAGGTTCTAAGAGCACTCTTAGTAGCACGCACATGGTGAATATGAGGAACATATAAAAGCCGCAAGGGCTGTGTGAAACACCGACTATGTGAAAACGTATCACACAAAGTGATAACATATCCCAAGGTCTGCCACAGAGAACATGACTAAACATTCTCAGGTGGGAACAAAAATGTTCATGCCTGTTTGATTTGGGTCTTAAAGCATCCATCTGACAGAATCACCCTCTAAGCCAAGAAAAAAACATTCACTCTGTGTTGTAGCCAACACTGCTGCACATTTTTGCCATGAGACCATCTCACCTGAGGGCAGCCCAGACCACAGCACATTCTGTCAGGAGGGACTCCCTCACAGAGCAAGCAAAGAAGCTGTACTATCTTCAGCCAAAGGGAGGAGTGATTACACCTCCTGGTATCTCTCTTGGGAGACGAACTCAGTGAAACACACTATTCTTAAACAAAAATACTGTTTGTTTTGTCCCCAGATTACATACTGAGACACTGCAGGCTCCAAGTGTATTTCTCCCACTCTGCTTGTTTTTCTTGAAAATCAACTTCCCCTTTTCTAGTACATACCACAGGAGGGAAGGATGGTAGTGGGGAGTTTGTAACATGCCTTAAAAAACGAGGGAAGGAAAATGGAGTACCAAAAGAGGAAATTATTTTTGCAAGCAAGTCAACAAAATATTCTAATACATTTGGTGTTCAAGGACAGTTACATTTACAAACAGCTTGATGAAAGGGAGGTGTGTTGCTCCAGTTCCACTGCCTCAGCAAGACTGGATTGAAGCAACGAAGGATTAGGACTAGATCTAACACGCTTTGAACCTGGGAAAAAACAGACTTCAGCTGAACTTGCACTGAACTAGCACCCTAACTAAAAATAAAGAAGATAATTTTTCCCTTTCTGCTTTAAAAGTGAGACCCTAAGACAAATTATGGCATAGAGGAACTTTAGGGAACTACTGCTCTTCTCTGTGCAACCTTTGCACTTGTCGTGTAGAGCATTTCTGAATCCTGCTCTTCATCACCACTAAATTTATTCAATTCAAAACCAAGATTTCCTAATGCATCTGACTGATAAACATAGAAATAATTGATTGATCAGATATGATGCAGGAAACCTTTCAAAACTGGTCATGCTTGGTGTAAACAGAATGGTCATGCTGTTGTCAAGAAGAGACATCAGCAAATACAGTAATGCATTCTTTACTCTGAAAGCATGGACGTTTCCTAAACCACTGTCAGTGTCTTTTATGAGCAAACTCACTAAACAAATGTCACATTTCCATGCAGTTTAGTACCACCAGATTGAGTGTGCTGTTGAATTAACAACACTTTGACACCCTTGTAGGGCATGTTTTAATCTTACTAAAGATATGAGAATTTAACTCATCTCAAACTTCTGTTCTTACAGCCAGAAATTGCTGTCATTGCCCTGAGTATCAGTACAATGTGGGAGAAGAAGACTCAATACCACTTAATTATTCTATTGATCTATTTCATTTTTAAGTATTTTTTCTAGGACCTGCTGCAAGCACTAACCTTTTTCTGTAATTACCACTAAAGAACATTGACAAGAAACAGTTCTGAAAAATTATGAACTCTCTGAAGATGAAATCTGAAAATGAGCTTCATTATTCATGAATAGCCTTTGGAGATATCTAACTGATTCTATAAGGCTAACATGGACAGGTTCCTACTTAAATGCCACTTTTGTAACATCTGATATATTTTTCTATTTTCAATAAGTTAATCTTTACTGATAGGTAGGATGGACTTATTTTCTCTGCTTTACCGTGGAAGACCAGCTGCATAGAGCAACTGAAGATATCAAACTGATCTTTTTCAGAAATGACTTAGCTCTCTACTCCTGGCACTACTTCAGAAAGCTTGGTCAGCCCTCACAGTTGAGGTTGCCTTCCAGGAGCCTGTGAAACATTACAAGGACAAGGCCAGTAACTCAGAGACTGCACTTGCATCACTTTGTAATAAATAATTTTTCTTAGCATTCTGCTGAAGGAGGCTGTATTTATTTTAGTGTTCTATGCTGTTTTTGTATCACTCTCACTTTCTACACAAGTGTCAAATACCATCAAAGTAAACAACAAAAAAAATCAGTCTACAACTTTAAATATACAGTGGCAACATTATAATATTTATCAACCTCCTCTTATAAAAACATTACAAAGCTTTCAAGTTAGTTTGATGGGAAGCACTTTTCTCTCAGTCTGTTGACACTCATTAGGTCGTTTTCAAATTGTTATCAGTCCAGTACCCCCATCATGGTTTCTGCTATTTTTCCTGTGACTAAGATCCAACAGACTTATGGTCGGCAGTGCCCACTGAAATCTTAACGGGTTTAACATGTTAACTTCCTCCCCTCCTTCCTGGGGACTTCCCCAGTGGCCACAACAACACTCACCACTGCAGTCTCTCAGCCCCACTCTGTTTCCTGGAGCAAATCTATGCATTTTCAAATGTTCAGGTGCAATTTAGCAATCTTTGGATTTATTACCAGAGGGGAAGATAAATGGTCATATGACATGGCTATGAAATCTCTCTTTTTGGTATCTATAAATACCCTTAAGTCCCTTCTCTGCTGCTAGTGTGCCAATGGCACTGGTAGGTGACCAGGAGCACAGCTGGGCTGAGAAGCGAAGATGGATTTTTATTCTTAAAAAAGCTTAGGGCTCCAGTGTTTAATATCTTATCCCACCCCATGTATTTAGTATCTTACCCTATGGAAAGTGCTGTATCAGCTTTTTCAGTTAGAATTTTGTGTCTTTTATTTGTCACTCTCAGCCTCCCCGTTCTTCCACTTGTTTTATATTCACAGAGAGGAGGATTATTGTTTTAACAGCTCCCTCTCAGCCAGGATGTTGTTGTTTTTCTTGAAACTAATGCACCCTTATTCTTTCCCAGTTATAGCTTATTAGGCAGCCTGTAAAATATTCTTAGACATTTTCCAATTATAATTTACAGTTTTTCCCCCAACTGGATTGCTTTCCACTTTGTTAAATTGTATCAGCTAAAGCTACTAATTTGCATTTTGTTTGCCTTGAACAAATATAATAAAGTTATGAATATTTTTATTTACTGTACCACTAATTTTCAGTACTGTGGTTCCTCCCCTCTGCTGATGCAAAAGTCTAGTCTGGACTTTCCCTGATACCTGGAGCAATCCTTTTTAAGAAAGAAAATTAAGGATGTTATTTAGTGATTCTGAAGATGCTTCAGTGCTGGCAGCATGAAACTGCCAGCATATGGCATTTGGATTAATATCTCCCACAAAACCCATAACCTTCTTTTTCCTCCTATACATTGTAGATAGTAACTGAAAGAGCCAGTCACCTGTTCCCCATAAAAAGTAGGCTTTTTTTTTTCTCTCACAGAGGGAAACTCCTACTCCACTTTGCACTTTTCACAGTCAGAAATCAGTTCATGAGATAATTTGTTTGTCATTTGTCACTAGTAAATTAATCATGCCTTTTTTTTTTGTCATAGTGTGCCATTTATCATTGCCTTCTGTCCACTAAACCTATCTTAAAAGATTATAGCCAGTGATTTAAAGATTTCAGTCACCAGAAAAATTCCCATCAAGTTCTAGCAATGTCATCTCTATTGAATTTATGCTCATAAATGAGCAATTCCAGTTCCTCTGTTTATTATCTAAGCCCCTTGCATTGGCTTAAGCATGTAAAGAATTTCTCCTTCTCATGGCCTTGGGCATGTGAGATGGTTTTATTCAACACAGCACAGCTTGGGGTTAAATGGATGCTCATTTGTTTCCTGACAGTCCCTTTCTCACAGGGATAGAAGCAGGCAGAGTTTCCCCCAGCAGACTCAGAGGCTGTCTGCTCACCAGGAACCCACCAAAAAGAGGAACCTGCCTTTCACCCTGCAGCCAAAGGCAGGAGATATTAAACAAATTTATGCCAGCTGCCTTTCTGCAGCATGGACAAGTGGGTTCTGTCATTACTCTGGTTAATACTTGACCACGTGCTGCTTTGCCTATCTCTCCCCCCTTAAAAAAAAACCAAAACAAAACAAAACAAAATCTTGCTCCTTGAGTAGTTTTTGCACCTCAGAGGAGGGTAGACATGAATGAATCTTTAAAGCAAAAATAATTTTTTGTGTGTATCCATATCCTTGCTCTTAACTTTCTTTCTTTTATAGGAAATGTTACATTAAAAATATCAGAGGGCAGCTGGTACATATTCAAAATAGCAGAGGATGGTTATTCTACATAAGTAATCAAAACCACAGAAGCCCATTCTTGAAATCCACGCTGTGTCTTACCAGAAAGATACTGGACACCAAATGAGAATGGCTTTAGCACTCTCCTGTCAGTGCCTTGTAAAATGGTCCTTTATATGCTTTAAAACTGGACCAATTATTCTTACAGATTGTAATACAAATCGTAGTGTAATTAGTACTTAACAGCAATAATGAAAGTGAGAAAAATAGTGAAATAAAGAGGGACAAAACCCAATTTATTCTAAGTAATTGAATTTCCACCTATTTATTTAAAATCTGCCACTTTCAGATCTTGTCATCTTGCCAGTGCTGTAGCACAATGTTCTGCTGCTAGCCCCTTTATATGTCTTTGTAGAATAAAAATCTCAGCTGCAGTATTCCCTTACTCTTAGAAAGAAATGGTTCCTTCCTAATCCAAATCTCCTAATGGCTCAGCATTTTGTGCTGAGAGATCTTACATCTTCTTGGGAGATCAAATAAGCAACTTTTCAGTTGAGTGTCCTAAAGGAACTATTGTCTATACCGCCACTTTAAAAGCCAGAACTTTTTTTTTTTCCTCCCATGTCTGAAGCGTTTTTTTACTTAGGAGATGTTTATTGCATTCTCTGTAACCACTTCTTACTCAGTTTGCTTAGCCCAATACAAACCTCATAGTTAATGGCCTCCTCATTATTTCAAATGCCTAGAGAAACTCAATTCAATTCAAGGCCAATACCACTGCAAGGCTATTGTAGCTCTAAAATATTTCCCTGTCAGTCTGTTGGAAGAAAGAAAAAGAAATAAATTTTTTGAAAGTCTAGAAAATAGCCACCAAGAACAAAGGTACAAGCTGTGTTAACCAGCATGGCTGAATGACATCCAGGATTTTAAATTTTTCCATCATTGCTCCATGGAGCTCAGTATTCCCCCAGTCCTCCAAAATTAAAGGGCTTGTTTTTTTGTTTGGATCTATATCTCCAGATCCATGGCTTTGAAAACATGAAACAACTGCAAATCGCTACAGCATTAATACCCAAATTTGGCAGCCAGACTAAATCAACTGTGTTCAGAAAGCATGAATTGCCTCATGCATTTCAATGGATTCCCTGGTCACTGTAGGCATAGGATAATGAGTTTTTTTAGCTGTTTCACCAATGATTGTGTTACTAAAATATATTCCTTTCTGAATGCCAGTTACTTTCTAGCCAGCGGTAAAAACCTTTCAGGTTCATCCTTCACAATTCCTGTGGCATATTGGTGAACTGGTAATACAAACATTTTAGATAGCATGAAACCCAGATACTACATAAAACACTGAATATACAAGAAGCATCAGGGAAAAAAAAAAGTATGAACATATTATTCACAACTGCACAAAACTTAGCGATTTTCAGAGTGGCTGTTTGGACTTTCCAGCCTGCCCTGGAAACCTCATGTCATGGCAGCTGGGAGCATTATTGCAACCTTCAGATCCCACTTGTCACCAAACATCCAGGTGTACATGCCTTGTGTAAACTTATCTGTCAGCAAAAGAAATTATAAGCTTTACATTGCAATGGAAAAGCTTATGCTTTTTTCTGCTGTGTAGGAGCGGACATGGAGAACCGGGACTTGTTTGCAGAGTCACATGTTGGTAATATGTGGCAGGGTGAACTTTATTGTAAAGCCAAATTGAGCTGGGAAGCGTTCAATTGTTTTAGTTAACGTAGTTTGGTGGGGGTTTTTTTGTTTGTTTTGGTTTTGGGGTGGTTTTTGTTTGGTTGGTTTTGTTTAGTTTTATTTTGGTTTTTTACATACAACAACCACCTGCAAGACTTGTTACCTGTTTTACATAAGTTTGTGTATTTCCTTTTCCACATAGGAACAGCTGTATCTTACAAAGCACCTATACAGCTGTAGTAACCATGTAGTAGCCATGTCTGTATCTGCTGTTTTGTAAGGGGCAGACAATCTGGGAAAAGGCCCAAGTACCTGAAATGTTCTGTTTTTTTCCAGTACACTGGTTGCTCTAACAAGGGCTACTACTTTTCTTTGCAAACCTTGCTTGCTTTATATTATACCCACTTTAATGAGGTCGTAGCACTTTATCTACCTGACAGGCCATAGCAAAATAAGCTGTGCTCTGTAGGCATGTCCTAAGGAGCATGAAAGGTGAAACTAGAATAGGTGGCTGCATTCTGGAGCTGCATTTTAAGCAACAGTTACTCCCTGCCTCCTTCACAGCCAGCTCACAGGCAGGGCAGTTTCTTTCCTAAAGCTTTTAATGGTTTTCAAAAAGCCACTCTGATCAGCCTGCCTTGCCCACACCCTTTACCACAGTTACCAGGGAGTGCTCATGTGAGGAAACCTACTGGCACAAGTAGCGAGGATGTAACTAGTTCTCAGCAGCCTCCATGGATGCTGTTCCTGAACCAGAATCATGGTTATTGGGAGTTAATTACTCTACCTGGCAAGCAAAGAGCTTGTCACTTAGCAAGTACATGTGCACTGTAAGTAAGTATTTTCCCTGAATCTGACTCCGAATCCCCCAGGCCCACTCAGCTCCATGTTCAGAGATCAAATCTGTTGATCAGAATCAACAGCAGCAGCTCTGCACTCCTCTTTCAGCACTGCTGATACCCCTGGCAGAAGCACTGTGCCACAGCCTCTCATTGCTCATCACTGAGCCCCAGGTCCTTTGCCAGGCGAGCAGATATACCAGCCTGTGCCTCCTCATCGCATTCTCCCGCAAGTGATAAGTTGTGCAAGCATTTTTGCCCTTCCAGATCAAATAACCTGACCCAAGATGTCTCACATGATGGGACATAGGGAAATTGAGAAGTCTGAATTGCTACGGTGTCACCTTTCTAAAGTGAAGCACCTGAACCAACAACATTTTTATGCTTTTCAAGCCCGGGGACTTGAATTTTTTGATCATCCCTCAGAAAAAAAATGCAGTAGAACTGTTCTTCACAGAAACAAACTGAGGACAAAAGAGATAGACACCCAAACAGAAATATTAGTATTGAGAATATACATATATGATTTGCCTGAAGCAGCAGAAGGAGAAGGTCTAACTGAAAATACCATGTGGATACCTTCTGATTATCTCCAAGTCCCAAAGCCACATTGATGTGTAAAATATTCCATCCCACCAGCGAATGAAAAAGCATCCCTAAATGCCTATGGCATGCTGCAAGCTAAGCAAAACTGAGCTGCTGACTTTGTGAACATGTGCTCAATGTGATGTAATTATCATATCATTTTGCAGTGCACCATCAAGAATTTGAGCAGGAAGAGCTTTGTCTTCTCTGCTGTGTTACTTAAAAGCCAGCAAAGTTCACTGTTCACCTTCTCCAAGCAGCACTGCCACTGTCGGTATTAAAGTGACAGTGACTAAAAGAATTAATGCTTATTTATTTTTAAATCAATGCTTCATATTTACTTGGATTCACAGAAGAAATAAAATTTTTGATCTTCCACCAATTCACCCAACTGAAAAGTATAACTATTCTTAAAATATTTTTGGGGGTGTAAAACTGAAATATGCTTTCTCGCAACTTCTGATTCTGTTCTCTGCTCTAAACTAAAGAATCAGAATATTATTACTCTGATCATGGTATTTTTATCTAGGGTGGGATCGACCTTCTGTATTGCTGACATTCTTGATACCTGAGCAGTTGTGACAAATTGAGAATTTCAGAACAGCAGCTGGCTATTTATATCTCTTAAAAATATATCGTTTTCTTTAGGAAAATGTATCTTTTAAAAGTCCAGAATGGTAAATAAAGTCAAGCCTGGTTCAACAATGGCTTTCAAAGAAAATATTCTGCAGCTCCAGTACTGCCTTCCCATCCCAACCCCAAGGATAAGAGATGTAATGAGAAGTGGCTGCTGTTTGGGGACACAAGCAGCTACTTTACTTACTTGGCCACCGACATCCAGAGAGGGCACGAGCTCCTGCAGAGAGCCCATCTCCCCCAGGGAGCTGCAGCGCTGCCAATGTCACCTTACCCCTTGTTTCTTTTTCCAGATCATTAACTGTTAAACAGGGAGAGAAAGCAGAAGCGAGTCCTGCTGCCCCGAGAACAGCAAAATGTCAAGAAAGGATGATTACGTTTTGTCAATCTTCTGCTAAAGCAAGCGTAGGGGATATCTTTGCCAAAAATAAGCAAGAAGAAGGATGGAAGTATTTCCACAGAAAATAAATATCCCTAAAGCTCTTTAACCTTTTTCTGCCAGTGTGTACCTGTGTAAAACAGCTTTGACAGCAAGTCCTCACTGACTTTGCCTGACAGGGCCCTGCTGTGACCACCCCCTGCGTGCCAGTGGGTGCCCGGAGGCAGCAGGGCAACAGGCACAGGTAGTAGGACTGGGGTGCCCAGATAGGATGGCAGCTGCTGCCACAGAAAGCCTGGAGGCAGGCGTGGGCAGCACAGCAGAATGGCACAGCTGCTAGATGGCTCCAACCCCAGATTTTTCGTGGACTTCACTGAAGTCTCAACATACCTCTGCTGTTTCACTTTAACCCCAAAAGCAGATTTCCCACCTTCTTGAAACTCTCTCAAGAACATGGGAGTTTCCCTGCTGTAGTGGATGGCTGTCTCCCCCCATGTAACCACTATTTTCAGCCCAGAATAGCTTCCAATATTATGCCCCAAGTGGGAATTTCCAGCTGTAACCTGGCTGCACTTTCAGTGCGGCAGGCAAGCAGGCTGACTGGCAGCCACATGATTTGCTCTTGACATTGAACTGTTTGTTCTTTTCACGTTCTGGCCACTTCTACTGTGCCTAAGCATCGCTCATAAAACATAAGGGCTTGAAAATGTAACCTACGAAAAGCTGAAGAACTGTTTGGCTAGTACTTCTCAACAATTAGACCCTTTTCAACACTGTTAATCTTGGTTTCTAAGGGTCTGTGTATCCCAAACACACCAGTGCTGCTGTATTCTGGTCACACAGCTCATTGGGATGCATAAGCATGTGCCATACTGCACCAAGTTCCCTTCCTCCAGGTACCAGGAGCCTCTGATGCAGTTGTATTGATCCAAAATAAAAAAAAAAAAAAATGAAACCAGGGGCATACCCAGCTATCAATGCTATCTGACCTGAAAGGAGTCTCATTAGGATTTTAGAAAGTCCTAAGCAGACTTTTCATCAGTTCCCTTTGATTTTAGGGATATCAAAGGATACATGTGGAGGTGTAGAGAAGCAGAGCAGAAGCTGGGCTTTGCCATCTGTTTTAGTAAAGCCTTATTCCCTTCCTTGAATGCCAGCCACAACTGGGTTAATGCTGAGGGTTACAGTGCCACCTCAGCTTTACCACCTCCCTGAACCTTCTGGATGGTGTGCCCTCCTGGAGGGACCAGGAGAAAGCAGGCTCCGTACTCTCCCTTGCAAGGGCTGCTATCACAAGGAACTATCCAGTCATTGCAAATAAATTTTTTGGAAGTTTATTTCCTTTTGGACTGGGCAAGTGTCATCAACTGTCTCCTGAAATGACTGAGATACAACTCTTCTGGCTCTACTCCAGGCTTAAATAATGATGAGTTATACACCGAGCTTTGCAAAGAGCATAAAAAAAATGCTGATCAGAAAGATTTGTGTAAATTCTTGGCAAAATTCAAGAAAGGAAGAATAGTTTAATCTTTACAGATTCATGGTTGCCTATAAGAAGGGGAAAGGCTTGACGTGGCTGTGGTTCAAATAACTAATTTTCAGTGAATT
Source organism: Platyrinchus mystaceus (assembly GCA_035041135.1). Lineage (NCBI taxonomy): Eukaryota > Metazoa > Chordata > Aves > Passeriformes > Tyrannidae > Platyrinchus > Platyrinchus mystaceus. The sequence continues at coordinate 70,390,003 of JAWWLV010000121.1, read as the reverse complement.
TTTTCTGCATCCTATATTTTGTGTGATGGATCACTATACATCCATCTCGAATTCCTTCAGAGTCTGTTCTCTCAGACAGTGCCAGATTCCAGTATGAATGTTCAGAAGGGAGAGAAAATATGATATAAATCCAAACTGAATTGAATTTCTGCTTCAGCATAGCTTTCCATTAGGACCACACCGGCAGCAGTCATGGAAGTTCTAGCACAACAGCCTGCAGCTGGTCAGAAGGCAAAACCAACCTCTTCCTTCATCTCTTTAAGCACTCTCCTGAGAGCATTAAAAGTCCTACACCTGTAACATTGCACAGCATGCTTATTTTGTTATTAGTTTTGAGCCATTGGTTGATCAACATCTGTACTACATTTTTAAACTTTTCTATTAATACGCATATTTGTTCTCCTTAGAAAGTTACTGCCTATGTTCAGTTAGATTAAATAAGCCATTATACATTAGCTCTAATTTCCCCATTTGTAAACCCATGAGTAAACTTTTGTTTATTCTCACTTTTTTTGATGTTTTCAAAGTGGTTGCTCTTTTTGTGACTTTGCAAGCTAGCTCTTATTTTAAGTCGTGTTATTGGGAATTAAGTTACAGTGCAAAGAAACAAAGACAATCTTGCAGGTACTACTGGTTAAATGCAAAATAAATTGCACCACCCTCTAAAACAAAGTTTAAGGAACATCAAGATATCATTGTTTAAAGTAGTACAAAGCAGTCTCAAAACTTTTAGCAAACACATATAAAGCACGTGAATTACCTGATAGCCAAAAAAGGCTACTAGGTATGACCTGAGAAAATTATAGGCCACTCAGCATAATTTCAAGATCTGAAGTACCCAGCAAATCACAAGATAACTAGAAGTTTACAGAACACCGTCAGTAAAGCCAGATGGTGAAATGTAGGCAAAGCATCTCTTACTAATGAATAACATAAAAATGCTTTAGAATGTATTTTAAAATTTATGTGCTTGCCCTGGATACCTCATCTTTTTCCTCATGCTCTTTGAAAGAGAGAAACAAATGGTTTAAAACTTGATCCTGAGGCAGAAGGCTATGACTCTAAGAATGACATCTTGCCAAAAACAGTGATCAACTCATCGCAAGACATTGACTATCAGCCATGAGCACTTCTCCGTTTGAAATGAAAATCACACAAGGGTTCCTTTAAGAAGGGTATGTCAGACTCCATATAAGTCTGCAGCATACACATTTCTGTTGATATTTAAGTACTAGTTGAATCCATCTTGGTTAGTCTGTCCCATCAGACAGCCTTTAAAGATTGGTTTTATGAATCTACTTTCCCTGGGAATAAGCCAGTAGCAATTGCATGGTTTAATAGTTGACTCATTTCTTGCGATACACAAACCTCGGGGCTATAACCCAAGTGGCACAGATTTTTCAGGGATACCTATGAAAGTTCACTCCTTTTTTGAAAAGAACTAAAGACCAACTTCTTGGGTGGGGTGGTGGCGGGTGTTGGTGAGGTGATGGGAAAGGCTAAAAAAAGAAAGCAAAGCTAGAAGGATCCCAGGAAATAATTTACCAGCTCTCTTCCAGAGTTCAGCTTAGCACCTACATTTAATTCCTGATACTTGTTGAATCTGCTCTGTACAGCTGAAAGTCTAGACACTTTGATGGACTTCTCAGGTAAACTGCTCCACTACTTCACTAATTTTACCATTGGAATGCTTTTCCTGTTGCCAAACCTTGCTGTAAGGCAAGATATCTTTCTTGTCATATCCACCCCTAGACAGAATAAACTATTCATTACTCTTTGCAAAAGTCTTTTTCATGTTTTATGCACTCAAATACAATTATCTATTACTCAAAGTAACATTTATCCATTTTAGATTTTTTAAAAAATCCATTCCTTATACATGCAATAAAAATTATTTCCAAGTTAGAGTCAGTTTTCCACACTATGTCCCAGTCAGTTTACCCAAGGGAAGTGGTATTTCAGCTATTACAGCAAGAGTAGATATGAATGTAATATTTATAGACCTTATTGAGTAATCAAGAAAATGAGGTTTTACAGGTCAGAAAATTACACCATTTCTGAAATCAATACTCCCACAGCATGTAAACACATGCTCCTTGGTCTCTCAGCACATAATACCCCTCAGACAAACAGAGCGTCCAACCTCTGTCAAATCTGTAAGCTCCAGTAAACAGTAGAATTGCCTGATGTTTACACTTTTTTTCTCAGGAAAAGTGATTGAATTAAACTAAGACAATTGTTTTCTGAAATCAGAAGGAAGTCAGTCTCAACTAGCTCTGAAATACCTATCACACAGGCAATGACATATTTGCGCATACGTACACTTATAAGCAAAATATTTATCATCAGTTTTTTAATGGTATAATATATTTATGGCAGTTCTTCCAACGTATCACAGTCAAGATGTGATATTTTAATTTTAAGGCTATCGGAAAACATATGGTATGCTGTTAAAGAGAAGCATTATGCAATAACTGAAAGTCTTATCAGCCTTAATTAACGAAGTTTAATTATTATAGCCTTACCTAATGGGCAGAAATAACTTATAGGAGCTGTTAAATAATTTAAGATCCTGTTCACTGCAGGTTAGAGAGATAAACATCTTTCTTACTAAGGTGTACCTCAACATTTCCATGCTTTGAGTGCTGACAGAATAATTTCCAAGCTTTTTCTTCAGATCTGCAGAAAAGCAAGCAAAAGGTTTTGCCAAATCAACTTCAGAAGTATGTTTGCCCCAATTTAAGCTGCCTGTGATCTACAAAAGCCTCTGGAAGCAAGTCTTGCTTTTTATTGTCTGCTGTTTTGCAGGAGAATGCGGTTTACTAAACAGTAGCATTAGCTGTAGCAGCTGCAAGCAGAGGTACATCTGGTTCAGTCATGTGCTTGTGGTGCATTTGTTACATTTTTGTATATTCATAATGCTGTTTCAATGAGGTCTTGAAAACATTCATGTAGAGACCACATTATTATTTTCTACCCACCCAACAATAAATATTGGAAACATTTGGATATTTCCAGAATTCTGGGGCATCAGTAGCCACTACATTTAATTGTTTTCTGAGTTGAAAGAGGTTTATGTTATTCACAATAAATGGAGCTCTCACTCTAAAAAGCTATGCTGCTTCAGAAAAGAGTAGAAAGTGGTATTGAATTTACTGTCATAATAAAGAGATTTATGTAAATGGCTGCAGAGAGTAGGATTGCTGTTAGCCACTTTTACAATGCTAATTTTTGTTGTTCTCTCTGAAAACTTATTGAGTTTTTATTGTAGAAGTTATATGACAATTTTTTTCTAATCTATTCTGCTTTCCTGATCTTTTACATCTAACAATACCCCATCAGTTATAAAGAAATACTTTTTGCATGTGCTGATAAGTCTTATGTCCATGTACCTAAACTGATCCACGCAAAGTCATTCCTACTCTCAGGAAGGCAATACAGAGCATTTCTTCCAATGCAGGCAGGAGCAGACATCTTGGGGGAAATGCTACCTTCATACTCATGGTCCTAACCCATGGAGAGCAGTCAAACCAATGACACATCACGAGTGTTTCAAACTTGTCTTGTTTCACAATCAGCCTACAGGCCTCAGATGTATTCTATTCAGTTAATGACTAATGGAATTCAGTAATGAAAAATGGAATTAAACTCACCCCTACATCCCAGAAGCTGGACCAATTAAGCATAATCACAGATTCTAGTCTTTCACATAGGCCATAGCTATCTTAGAAACAAAAGTAAATGTAAAGCATATTTCACTGTGGAACATAAACTCTTACTTGATCAAATTCAAAAGATTGTTGCCTCAATAAGTAGTGGGCACCCAACCTTCTGGCACTGCCTGTGAGAGGAAGTTCAAGGACCTCTCCGAAAGAATAAAATCCTCATCTGTTGTTCATTCAGCCAGACACTTCAGCCTTCCACCACACGCCTTCGGACAACATCCATGGAGCCTCCACTCCAGGTCTTCTGAAGGCATTCTCGTCCTCATGTCTTTTCTGAACTCTGACTCAGTTCTTCTCGCAACCTCTGAAAGCAATGTTTTTCTCTTGCCAGTTCCACGACCGAGAAATGAAACCCTCATTTTACGACTTCCCTGACTGCTCAGCAAGTGCCAGTAACGTAGTAACTCTTTACGGGCTGGTGGTCTCACCTATTTATAGGCTGCAAGATGAACGTTTCCAGAGGACCTTGTTACGACTTCTGCACAGAAATTTCCATGCGGTGTCCGAGTGAAGTGGCATTCCATCACACTCTACCACAACACACTTCATGAAATGTTGAATTGACTTTCACAATAAAGCATATTGTATTTACATAGCCACTAACATTGACTTTTCAGAAGTTTTCCTCCTCACAGAGGATTTCTGTACCTGGGGTACAGGTACAGCACTTAAAGCATAGTGTAAAATAATGATTTCATGGGTAAAGTCTGTCATCCTTAGCTATGGTTTAACAGCCTTTTCTTTAGATGACAGATTTTCTTGTGTTTATCCAAAGACTAGGGCTCTTCATGTTAAAGACAAATGCCTACAGAGAAAATTGATCCCACCAAAGATAGATCTTTAAACCTTAATTCACACCACAAAGAAGGCAAAGGGTGCTCCTGAAAATAAGCAGTAGCCAATCACACACCCTCAGTACATGAAAGTATCTTTTCCCACTGAGCTCAGATCAGCCCTAGCAGACTGTCAGCCCTCCTGTCATGCAGCTGTATCTTTTGTTGGTCAACCATCTTGCCCATGAAGTGCAAATACTGCCTCTTCATTGATCTGTTATCTGCTGTTATCTGTTACCTGTTATCCGCATGTGGGGGACCTTCCCCACGCTCACTGAGCCCAGGACCTCTGTGTAATGCACTGTCCCTTAAGCAGGACAATCACATTGGCAGTCAGCACCACAATCTATTTTTCTATTAAGTTTTTCTTTCATTCTCTCTCTGTCCCAGAGGAAGTGCCACATACTCACAAAGCCTGTCAGCCCTCCATCCCAGGGTATTCCTGAACCCTTCCAGTCAGATTCTCCTGCTCTGCCCTCTCAATCCACTGCAACAACTGCCGTCCATGTCCTGAGCTGAAGACACACAAATACACTGCACCCATCTTTGCACAGCAGCACTGCTTCTGTGAGCAGAGAAGGAATGGTGCTACATGAAGAAAGAAGAAGATAGAAGAAAAAAACTAATCCATTTTTCAAGGTTATGAGAAAGTAAGATTCCAGATTATTTTCTGTCTTTAAAATGCACCATTAATTTTCAACATTTTTTAATTATTTCTTTAGTGCTTTTCTGGAAAAACATAGCTGAACTCTTTTATATTGAGTCATGCAGATTGTTGAGTATGGATTTGATTACCTTAATCCAACAAAGTCTTAATCTAAAACTTCATTTATCAGGCTATCAAAGACATTTGAAAGTAGAAGAAGCTGGATATTAAGACCTGTTATTTGGTATATTAAGCCAATGTACATCAGACCTTATGAGTCGATGTCAGTAACATTTACCGTAAGTAATTATTCACAAGTCTTTTTAATAGATTTTAAATCCCAGAGCAACCTTTACATGGATTCCAGCCTTTCCTAAACAGCAGATATTTTTCTAAATTAAAGGTTTTTTATAGCTGAATAACCACTCATGCCTGTGTAAGCATTTTCAATGACCTTATGCATTTTATTTCTGGCATAATTCTTCTAGTTTCATCACTAAACTTTCTTATGACCACCTTCTAAGATGAAGAATTCTAATATAACAACTCATGTCTCTACAAGGTAATGAAAGTTTCTGGACAGCACACTTGCTAAAACCAGAGTGCCAGGTGCAATGCCACCAAGATTGTAGCCAGTAGTAATGAATTACTGAGTTTTGACCAACTTTACTAACATTATCTTCTAGTTTCCCTCAATTTTGTTTAACTCCCCCTATTCTCCAAGTGTTCTGGTCAGTTGATGCACATCTTGGTCCTTGTGTTAGACTGGATACAAAGGTGTGCCCATGTAGTATCTCCTCATGGAAGGGACCTCCTGCAGAGGACCTCATGGAGATCCCTTGTTGGATAACCTGAATGACCTGGATGAGGTTATCCAGAGCTCTCTTGCCCTGGCTTAGTGGCAAATGCGTCTTGGTCACAGTATTCTGCCAGTATGAAACTGTGATAACCCTTAGAGGTCATCACAAAGGAGTCACAGAAACTCATCCTGGGCTTTTGTTTCTGTGTCATGCCTATTTATAGACCTACGTGTCAGTCTCTGCTCACATTCAAACCAATTTATTCATTTTAATTTATATAAGGTTGCAGCTGAGGAAATAATAATTTTTTTCTGGCATCCAAAATTTAACAATTTACCCCATATATATACTACTTTATAAACACAGTATATCTACCCAGAGATCTTCAGCTCTAGTAATTAAAAACAAATAAACAAAGAGAAAACAAAAACCAAGCACATATGTATGCAGACATATCTTCATTCCTCCTTGCATTTGAAGGCAAAACCTCCAACCAAGAAACCCTGGATTTCAGTGACACTAAACAGTCAGCTCAGTGGTTCTGCTGCTACTCTCTGTGACTATTCCTGTCTTTGGAGACATAAGGTACTGAATATACACAAAAAACCCTAGCTCCACAGGTGAGTGGAATGGTCTAATAATTGCAGTGCAATCTTCAAAACGTTTGTGCATGAGATAGATAATACGGTTAAAAGTATAACACACCAACATATCCTGGAGGTATGAAAAGATCTAACCTTGTATGGAAGTCCTCAGTAACAGAGAACATATATAAAAAGACAGATTTGGTATTAGTCATCCGCTTTTCTAGCTTAAAATAAGATCCATAATACTGAACAAACATCTTGGCACATAAGACAAACCTATTCTAAGAGAAAAATACAGTATAAACAAAGTTTAAAAAATACAGATATAATCAATCCTACTCAGTTATAATTTAATTCTGTAGCACTCAGTCTTCTTTCTCTCTCCTCCAATATAAGGATGATTATAAAAATCTCCAGCACATTCAAAAACAACAGGAGATACCGTGGGTTGTATGCAACCAATGGAGGATTTGCCAGGAAACAAACCAAATGCACAAGAGCATTGTTGTTGATATTCTAATTACAAATTCGAACTACCCCTGCTTTCTCAGGCAGTGTTGGTTCTCTGATAGAAAATCCATCAGACATATGTCTTCCCCATCAAAACCCTCTTACTTTTCCTGTGATTCCTTGCTCTCTTCTGGCTAACTGATTTGAAATCAACAAAT
>JAWWLV010000121.1:70372282-70382644 GCA_035041135.1 Platyrinchus mystaceus | reverse complement strand
AAAAAGACAGATTTGGTATTAGTCATCTTCTTTTCTATCTTAAAATAAGATCCATAATACTGAACAAACATCTTGGCACATAAGACAAACTATTCTAAGAGAAAAATACAGTATAAACAAAGTTTAAAAAACACAGATATAATCAATCCTACTCAGTTATAATTTAATTCTGTAGCACTCAGTCTTCTTCCTCTCTGCCCCAATATAAGGATGATTATAAAAATCTCCAGCACATTCAAAAACAACAGGAGATACCGTGGGTTGTATGCAACCAGTGGAGGATTTGCCAGGAAACAAACCAAATGCACAAGAGCATTGTTGTTGATATTCTAATTACGAATTTGAACTACCCCTGCTTTCTCAGGCAGTGTTGGTTCTCTGATAGAAAATCCATCAGACATATTTCTTCCCCATCAAAACCCTCTTACTTTTCCTGTGATTCCTTGCTCTCTTCTGGCTAACTGATTTGAAATCAACAAATGTTGTTTCAGAAAGTATATAAAAACCTAATTATTAGGGACATAAATCAAGAATTTTAAATAGAAATTAATGAAAGCAAAACATTAAATAATACCACATTTTACTGAAAATAGAGTTAAGAGTCTAATGTGTTTTCTTAGGTAACAGCATTTAATGGATTTAAATACAGATTGAAAGCACAGTTCTTTCTACAATTCTTTACAAGATTCTAGTAATTTTACCCCAAAACTCATAAATTTTCCAAATTTCAAATTTTGAATATCTAATTTTTTTAATTACTGCCACCAATAATAGACTTGAATATAAAATCATTTTCTGCTGGCTTTATTGTTTTCCACACAAAAGTTTAAGATCTACAAAACAACTTATTCATGATATCCTACTGTCTTCATACAGAAACCATATGTTTCACAAAGATAAAAGAAACTGGGCAGCTTTCCTGAGCAGCATCTCCACTCCATATAACTGCAGTGTGCAAACCCATTACCCTATGGTCATAACACAGGAAGGCTCCCTGTTGCAAACACTTCAGTAAGAAAGCAATTCAGAGAAGTGCCATAACTGTATTTCCAGCCATTTTGTGGCAAACTTGTTTTCTGTTGCTTCCATTGAATTCTTTGCCCCAAAGTACATTCTTCATGGAGGTTTTGAGAAGATTACTGTATACTGAACCTTCTTCTATCCTGCTCTTCCTACTTCAGAGGAACAGGGGAAGAAGGGTGACAGTGGGTATTGTAAAAGTCCATATGATTTTCAAAAGCCTGCTTAAATTATTTATCCCTGAAAAGAGTTTCCAAAGTAATTTCTCGACCCTTTTAGTTTCCTACAACCCCATGTCAGCTAAGTAGAATTGCCTATTTTGCACAGGAACCACCTTTATATGTCAGCCTCCAGCACTTTTTGAGCCTGCCTTTTCATGCACTTTCAGTCAAAATATCATTTTAATTTTGAAACAGCCAGAGACATCTTGAGAGATCAAACTCATCTGTGCAGAAGACTTCAGCCTTTCAAAATGGTTTTGTTCCCAGCAGAATTCAAAACTCTGTCATATAAAAAATATTTAGTATCTCCACCAAAGAGCCAAGTGCCCAGAGCCGTGGGGCTTGAAAACCTTCAAGCCATACCACTGGGTACCCGAGTGAGGAATCAGGGAAACAACTGTTGGGAACCAAAAAAGGAACCAAAAAAGGACGAAATCAAACCTGGTTCATGGGCATATGAGTATCACAGGCACTCAGGCATCTGGGTGTTCTCTCCAGACCCAGCCATATAGGTGGAAGAGGTTACTGTTTCCCAGGATTTTCCTGCACGAGCCCTCCCTCATTCATTTAATGTAAATTTGAACAATCAAGTCCATTTTCCCCCATCCACCCCTCTGATTTGCCAGGATTGATTTTGCAGGATGGGCCTTGGGGAGCACTCGGCCAGGAGCTCAGCTGGGTAGCAGCCTATGGCAGAGGAGTTGCAACAACCCCTTTCATCAAGTGTAGTGGTCCCGGGAGAAAATATCTATTTGTGGCTTCCACTGAACCAGAACCATCTCTGCATAACATTTTAGTTTTGACAAAAATCAATAATTCTGCTGAGTAGGTGTTGTATTGATTATTTTTTTCCTAACCAGCTGTACAATTGCTAAGAAACTGATGCACTGTCAGACATTTTAGTGACTAAGTAATGAATAATTGGCACTTAATTCAAGCAACTGTCACATTAGACAGTCTCTGAAAGCCTGTTCACAGTAAATAGTGGGTTTGAGTGGGAAGCTGCAGGTACAAATATTCCCAGTGTGAGTTTCTTGATTCTTTCTGCTTCAACTACTGCCTCCAAAGCTCATCTCTCCTTTACCTATATTGCAACATTTTAGTACTCTGACATTTTAATCCTGTGAGACTTTCAGCCTAAAATTTTAAATCCCGTAACACTTGCGTACAGAGGTTTTATAATCACACTAAAGTGTTTGACTCTGCCTAAAGAAATGTCCATGAATAAGCTTATCATATGATAAATGACTACCTGTCAGCTTTCCTCAGATCAAGTTGCATATGCTATAGCCAATGATAAATTTCACAGCTAGTGTCCACAACCAAACTTGTGGCATCATTTGAAACTTTCAAACAAGAGCAAATAGACCCATAATTAGAGTTTTGGTGCTCTGAACCCTTCCAATTCACTTTCCCAGGAATATGTTGTTTTTAATATTCCTTTCCCTAGGTGCACTAGAAAAAGTGTTTAATGACAAAAAAGTGTAGCACTGTATTGGAATATGAGTCCAAATGAACATGTGAAGTGAATTACCTCTCCACTTATGCCTTGCATGAAAAAGGATATTGAATGGTTAAAAAAACCCCAAACAAACAACCAAAAAAACCCCCAAACCAACCTATATATCTCCTGGCTAGAATGATCAATAGTTCATATTCGTGTAAAATATGTAGGAGAATGAAATCTTCCTTGTATGCAACAGAGCAGCCTTGACAAGGAAAAAGACTCTCTCTCCAAGTATCTTACTCAGAGACAGTTGTCTGACACATACCTAATATATCTGTGAGTTCAGGGCACAAAACTTTCCTCCCTCCAATTTCTGTAGGAATGAACAAACCTTGCTACTTAGAGCAAGACACTGGTCTCACTCCACGTACACCTCCTCATCTCCATTAAAAGTTTGAAGCAGTTCATTGTAGAAAAAGCTATTAAAGAACAACAACTCCTCATTTCCTTTCAGCTTGTAAAGTAATTAGACTGGGAAAGCAGTTACAGTGTTAACCTATTCCTGGCAGATAAACTAACTGGTTCTTTGCAGGCACTGGAGAAATGACTCACATCATTAACACGAGTTTATTACCTAGAGTTTTCCCCTCTTCGCTGCCTTCCACCTGCTCCTTTGGGCATAAAACTAAGACTGGAAGGTCAGCTTTATTGCGTTTCACAGTGTTTTCAGGGATTATATCTGTTTTCTGTTCCCAGTCCCAGGATTCAACCTCACCAACATTTGGAAGTGGCATGTGCTCCCAGTGCAATTGATGGGCTCTGCTGAGAGCCTGGCTGTGGCCTTAATCCATTCATCGTTTTTCACCATCATAGAGCACTCAGCTACATATTAGCAATACCTTCCACACCACAGCAGCAAGTCTGCCAGGAATGTTGATTTGATGGTGTTTTTACACAAAACACAGCTAGGAAAGTTTTCTACAGACTGAAATTAGAGGATTGGGTCCTTCAAGCAGTCATTCACACAAACAGCCCTTACCTGCAAGCTTCATCAATGGCACTATTCACGTGAGATTTTATGGTTTAGAGGATTAGACACTGTATGTAATGTCTCAGGCTGGGACGTAGCCACATACCCACACAAGGCTGAAAACAGGCCACACAGCACAGTCCTTCTGCCCTCTCTCCCTCAGCCACTGAGAGATTTGGAAATACAAATATATTTTTTAAAAAAAGACAAAAAAGAGAAAGAAGTGAAGGGAAGTTGCCCTTTAAGTCCTCGATTTCATCATCAATCAGAAAAATCCAACTACTTGTGAGATATATGCAGTCTCCCTTTAAGCCCACCATGATGAATTCAGCCTTCACACAGGTCCGTGTTGTAAATTGTGGTAAATAAATTGCTGCTAAACCTATATAACCAGTGAATTCATTTTCTAGGCTTGCCAATATGACCTGTTTCAACAAGACTTACATTCAGTTTTTAAAGGTGTCACGTTAATACATTTGTATAATTTCTTCTTATATAACTCCCAGCATTTTTAAGGACCTCAGGACCTCCATCGTTGCAAATGCCTCTTTATCTTTGTCACGGGATTCCTGTTTGTCTGCAGGCCCTTTGGCTCAGCAAAATTAACTTCTTGCCACATCAAGAAAATTTCAGGTTCTGTTGGTTTTTTTTGGTTAAACAAGAAGCTATGGCAACTCTAAGTAGAACCTGTTATGCTGGCTCAGCTCTGCTGGCAAGGTATGCAAGTTTCAGGTACTCACTTAAATTAACAGGGATGATGAAGGAGGCACTTGTATCTTAACTCTATCTAACCCTTATGGGAAAAAGACTCTTAGAGCCTGCATTGTGTCAGTGACACTACCATGGCATAAATATTAGTTCTCTGTAAGTTAAAATCATGATTTCCATGTCTGTTGAAGGAGCTCCTGGACAAGATTCTGTAATAAAAACACTACAGTAGAATTTTCTCAATCCATAAACTGCCCACTGCCACCAGTCCCACTGACCAACACCAGTACCCTGGGGTGTGCCAGGTGCAGCAGTCTCTGACCAAACTGTCCCATCCCAAGTTAGACCAAGGGAAGGAAACACAAAATCCCCTTCATTACTCACAGGAGAGTCCTGATTGCTGGTGTGGGCAGTATCCTTGCAAGGGAGAGCCCCTTTTGGACCACCTGTGTGGGCTCCGTGGGATCTCTTCAGCACTTAACTCCAAATCCAAACTTCCCAATACCCTTGTCACTGCCCAGAGACACTGATACAAGGTTTCTGCCCTACTTTGACACATAATTCCACCCCCAAATTCTAGTTCTGTTAGCCTTAAATGATAAAACAACCCAAACTCTCAGTACTTACCACTACCATACCCTGACTGCTAACCCAGGCTACATGTGCTTTTTATTTGCTCATTAGCATCAAGAGAATTGGCAACAAATGAGAATAGAGATTACACTGACTGTAATAACCTACAATTAAATAAATAAAAAAACCCAACCAAACAAAAAATAACCCAGCAGCTTTAGGCACCAGGCTCCAAAAATTCATAGTCATTTGGCATAAAGCCAGCACCCCATCATGCTAGGGTAACAGAATTATTGCTTGCACTGGGATTAGGGATAGGTTAAGATTTAGTATTTAGGAAAGCAGGGAGTAAGGAGTTTGATCTGTAGTAAGGAGAAAGTGATATGAATAGAGTATGGAAAGTTTAACTTTAGCTTTTAGGCTGAGAAGGGTTTAGGGTTACTGCCAGTAAGGTCCAACTTTGCAGGAGGATCTGAAAATTGCAAGGACTAGTGTAAGACCTGCGTGTGAGGACTAAAGCTTAGCTAAGGTGTGAGCAGGCCTTATTTGCCTATGAGCTGGCAGGAGGTAACAGAGGCTGGGCATCAGGGACAGAGACAGGATGAGAAGCAAGAAAAAACTTGCTGTTCTTGGGAGGGATGAGAGGGCTTCCCTCTTGCTAATGAATTAGGGAAGGTTAAAAACGTACAGTGTGGAAGATGGAGGAGGTGCATGTATTGCCTGCTGCCCTAAAGTATCAGCATTATCAGAGCAGAGCGTGGCTTATATTTATGTTGGTCCAAGTAGGACTTACTGGAATAGGTCTAAGGATATTACTGTATAAGTCTACAGTAGCTTTTTGAATCAGACCTACAACGTACTTTTAAAGTTAATCCACTAATGATTCCTGCTTACTATGTGCTGGGCTGTAGTGCAGGCAGCTTTGGTACATGTAAATAGAGTCCTTGCAGTCAAAACAAACCTGAAAGGCCCACTCTAAATGTTCTCCCACCCTTAAAGGGACCTGTGGGTCTGTACTTCTGTCTTGCTAATGCACCAAGGTCTGTTTTTGAAAATTCCTAAGCAGGTTTTATCAGCAGGTCACAAGATGCAATGGGAGGCATTGTTATTCACATAGTATTGTGGGTCCCAAAACAACCTAGCTAGATAAACTTCTATGCAAGGACCTGAGAAAAAGCTGACCCTGTGGGAGAAAAGGTCTTACTTATATTTAATCTAGCTCAGTAAGAACATAAACTGGTTAGAGGCAGTTTGGAGACTGTAGCAAGTTAAAAGAAATAAGTCAGAGCAAGATATTCATAGTAGAGGTGATAAAACCTCTGACTGAGTGTAAAAAACTGTTTTGATAGCACATAGAAGCTTGTAAAGAGAAACTGCTGAGAAAAGGTGAGTGGTGAAGAAAACTGAAGATTGTCAGCATCCAACATCAAGGAGCATTGCCAGAGCCTGAGAAGCAGCACAAGAACCTGGGATACTCTGTAATGATGAAAAAAATCTGATCAGCTTTTGTTTAACTGCAATTTTGCTCTTTCATAACAGATACAAAGTTAATCTAACAGGTCCCATAGTTGTTGAAAGTAAAGTTCCCTTCTAGCTGATTGGTGACTGTGTGACACTGTATGTGCACTTTGAAGTGTGATGGTAGACTGAAACAGCTATTTCTCCAGGTAGATATTTCTGGGCTATTGTTAGGTTTACAGCTAGAACTGATGCTGGAGAGAGGATTGCAAAGTGAAGGCAACTGCAGGATAAAGTAAAATAGAAGGGACTCTGAGTTGGAATAAGGATCAGTGCTGAAATTAAATTGTTCTTGCCATAACAAGGATCTCCCCAGCCCTCTACAAATCTAAGTTCACAATGGACTTAGATGTGAGCCTCTGAACTCAAAGGATCAAATTGCTAGGACATTTGCTGGCTCCTGCTTTTTTTTCCTTTAGTTTCAGATTTCTAGAACATTTGTAAAGAAAGGTTAGGCTACTCTACAGTTACAGTTACAGTTACTGAGTGCAGGAGCAGCTTTATCATGGACCTGTCATGTGCAGAGGAGCAGAATGGAATTCACGATGAAAAGAAACTGGCTTAAGGCTAGTCATAAGTCCACCTCTGTAGCTAAAATGATACTTATATCTCTTGAAAAATTGTTTACACCTAAGATTAAGACTGGAGAAGGGATGAGAGTTATGGAAACTAGGATGAATTTAGTAATGTAAGGGCCATGTGTGAGAATGGTTTCTTTGTTACTCTAAGTTCAACGGAGAACTTAAGAGACAGCTCTGGGCTATACAATTTAGACAAGATTCAACTGAAGAGTAGTTTGATTCACAGATACTGAAATGGCTGTGGACTGGACTGCTACCAATAGGAAAGTATGATCTTTCTTTTGTTATAATTAAGCCTGTGGCTAAGGTTTGCGGTTATGTTTACAGTTAAGGTTGGGTTTACAGAGTGCAGAGACTGGAGGACTTGGACATTGCCAGGCCTAGCAGATTAGGATGAGGATTAGTACTAAAAGGAAGCTAACTCCTTATGCTCCTTATCCATCTGCTACTGGGATGTATCTCTTGGTACAGGTAGCATTAGGAGTGTGGTTACTGCACAACAGTTCCTCTCTACTGTTCACTCTAAATTTGAATGTTTTACAAAACTCATTGGCAAGACTTTGGTTTAGACTACTCCTATATACTAAATGTATATAGTTCAACACACAAAAACTTTACTCTTTTACTAAGGCTTTAGGGTTAACACAGAGAGGTCTAGATGGAAAACAACCAACCAACCAACAACAACAAAAACACACACAAAACCCAAACCTAAAACAAACAAACCAAAAAGCCAAACTAAGCTGTTCTTCCCTTCTAAAAATGGTCCTCATTCTAAGAGATCAAGCCTTGAGGACTATAGCCATGAAGCCTGAAGTCTTCAGGACCTAGCACAAGGTAGATTATTAACCCTTTACCCAAACACAGAAAATGAACTAATAAAGTATACACTCACATGCGTCATTTATGTATGTTTGTATAGCCTTCTGGAAGAGGTCAAAGTAATATGACGACTATTCTCCATCAAAATCTTTCACAGCCTTTTGTCCTAGACAGTCTTCATGGTCTTGAATTAAGCCAAACTCATAAGGGCCTGGTACTCAAAAATTCAAAGTCCAGTTGGAATAGTTATAGACTGGATTAAGAGGCTACAAAGCCTACACTTGCTTGATTCCTAGACATGGCACCTCTAAGGAGTCAAATCGTCAAACTAGTATTTGAGGCTTTGCTGCTTCTAACCTTAAAATTGATTGTATTTTTGAAAACCTTATGCAGGCTGTAGAGGAGCATGAAGTAATCTTACCCCCTCGCACAAGCCCGTATCTTAGTCCCCAGTGCCTTCTGTATTGTACCTTTAGGCATTGGTCTTCTGGTCTTGCTGTCTAGTTCCCTAACATGATGTCTGGCCGTAGTTGAAGTCCCAAGATACTTATCATAGCTTGAAAAAAGAATGAGCTCTTACCCTCTGGCTACCAGTCCTAACCCTAAACTGCCACATAAATATCTACTTTCCATCAGGCCCTGCTAGCCATAACCTCCACCTTAGCTGAAGGCCACATGAAGACACAAAATAATCTTCTCTTATGAAACCGCGCAGTAACCTAGGCTAGGGTGACATTCCTTCTACAGCTAAAAGCCTGGTTGTCCAACCGAGCTGTCCATAACCTTAAGGGGAGGCCAAACTTAACTATAACCCCTGAAACTGCTGTTGCAGCCCCATGCCAAACTCCCTCCAAATGTCATTTTTGTCACCCAGAAATACCGAGCATTTGTAGCTCTGACTGATCTAAATAGTAAATGAAGTCAAAGCATAGCCTTAAGTACAACCCAACTGAATCCTACCCCACATACACTCTACATTATTAATCTGTCTTTTCAGGCATCATTCCTTAGTTCTAAACATGAGCATCTGTCCAGACCTAAATTACCTCTTCAGCACTCATCTTCCAAACCCAGATCCTGCTCTCAGTTCCAACCCTGGCACCAAACAAAACTCAGTGACTGCTCACCTCTTCACAAGGGTTTATAATATCTGCCCCTCCTAGGACTAGCCCTATGTGCATCACTGTAAACCTTGTAAAGTCTACCAGTGGAAACAAACTATTCTGCCCCATACATCCAGAGCCATAGATGGGCAGTATTTTTGTATCATGAAGATGCTATATACTAGATTATGAAAGCCAGCAAATTCTAACTGGCACCAAAACAAAGCATAAGACTGTGATTCTGTCTCAGTATTGCCTTCAGCAACAAGCAGTGAGTTTTGCAGAATAAGAAATAAAGTTGAGTATTTAGTACTTTATATTTAAAAAACTCAAACCTCATACTTACGTTAAGGTAGTCAGAGACCCCTCACAACAGGCATGTTCCAAGTGAGGCTTCCTGGAAAAAAAGTTTCTAGTGGGGGATGATGAGGAAGCAGATGTTCAAGCAAAGAAAAGTCAACACAGCTGCTTATTAGAGGGATTCTTCACACTTGCATGTGGTTGACGTTGACTTGGCATTTGAGGGAAAGGGAGTGTTGAAGGGTTTCACAAACTTGTTTTTCTTCTCTTGAGTTTACAATGCAAATATAGACAGTATCACAGGGCATCTCAGCACTATCACAGTTCCGTTTTGGTATTTGCACCCATATTGATTCCCAATCATTTTTGTTATTGTGGTTATGGGCAAAAATTTGAAGTCACTGATGATGGGGTACAATTCACTTTAAGTCAGATCTAGATAATTATACTGCAGATGTCTAAACTCCTTTGTATCTGGAACTGCTTTATATCTGGTGGAGGTAAACAGGTACTTAGAAGGAGCAATTCCTCTGAGCTAAATTTAAAAAGTCTACTCTGAGATGACACGAATCATACTCATCATGAATCTATTTCATTTTCAACTATATCTCTATGAAGACAGCTGAAGGTGAGTAACTCAGATGTAGACATCTATATTTAGTCAGATAAATCTTTTATACTTTCTTACTAACCTGAAAGATCAAGATCTTGAATAATCAACAAATTTCCATACATGCTGCCTTTATGGCATTATGATTTATTGCTTCATGAAAAGGACTTTCAAGGGTATTACATGACATAAGGTTTCTTGTATTTATTCTATGGATTTTTTATTATTATTATATTCACTATTAAATCCAGCTGTGAACTGAAGGAAAATCCAGTCTATTTTAATGTTTGGAACAATTACAAAATTCATTTAGGTCTCCTGGTCAGGTGGCAAAGACTGGCTTAGCAAGACTGAGACCCAGCAAAGCAGCGGCATTTTGTAGCATATCAGTGTCTGGCCTGGAATCTCTTTCCTCTCACCTCTCAAAAA
>JAWWLV010000121.1:70330698-70365987 GCA_035041135.1 Platyrinchus mystaceus | reverse complement strand
TTATACTTGTGGAGCTCACAGGTTCATATTCTTCATTGCTCTTTCCCCATCAGTGGCTCATGCTGACACCCAAGAGCAGCTGTATTTGTACCTAGGTGCTTCCTTGGTACATATCCCAGTCCCCCACTCAAAAATCTCTGGGGTCAAAGCTGGCACCTTTGCATATTTTTTTTTCAAGAATTTGTCCTTGCACTTTGAACAAATATAAACCTCTGACATCCACAAATTCCTATGTAAGAAGTTTTCCCCAGTTTATTTGCATGTTTCCTTAAAAGTTATCTGTTTTTCTTGCTTGGAATGTGCCGAGTACAAATTTTGTTTGAAGACTCCTAGTTATTGTGCTGCAAGATACTATAAGCAGTTTTTCCTCAGCCTTTTTCTTTATACTTGCTACCAATGTTATAGATATCTGCCAGATGCTCCCTCAGTCACCTAACTTTTGGATTGAAAAATCTATGGATATTTAGTCATTCCTTGTTTGCTTTCAGCCCTTCACTCCCTCTTCTTTGCCTTTCCCATTTGTATTATACCTTTCCTGGGAGCTGGAGCAGGGTTGATGGAGAACAACAGGAGTATGCAAGAACATAATGGACAAAAAATCCCCCTAATCTGTTTAGTTTCCCCCTCTGAAGTGTCCTAGCAATGTCTGCAGTAACATCAATGTCTCTGCATGAAAAAAAAGGGCAGGTTCTAACATTGTGAAATTAGAAGTGGGTTTTGTCCTCCCTTTATATTTATCTATGTTGAATTTCACTTACCATTTTATCACATAGTATTAAGAGATGGTTTACATTTAGCCCTTACCTTTACTAATCCTGAATATCTTACTGCTAGTTTGATCACTTTGCATGTTCAGACACATCACTGACCTTGAACCCCAATCCCCCCCAGTATAAAGCTGCATTAAACTCTGCTGGCTGGAATTCAGTGTGAAAACCATACAAGACTCCTAACTTCTCTTCCCTCTTCATTAATTGTATATGTCAAAGATGAATGTCCACAGCAGCCTGGTTTAAAGCCTTGTTGCATGCCTTTTTTTGGCTGAGCAGCTGTATTTCCTATATCAATTCCTGCTGAATTCTTCAGAAAAAGAGCTCTGATGCATTTCTGAGGAATACATTTTAGCAGTGTTTTCCCATCCCCTATATATCATATTTACCCATGTGTATATTAACTGTTTTCTTTAAGGTGGTTCCTAGTGGTTTGCCTCATACAGACACAGCAGATGTAGATCCGAAATATCCCAGATCTCCTCTGAGGCACATTCAAAAATTGGTGTCATAGTTAAAACCTTCAGTTCTTCAAATACATAAACAAGAGGTCATGGATCTGAGCTCCTTTAGGAAACACAATGTGTTATTAATAAACGTAAGCTCTCAACTTGAAACATTTCAGAGGAATTTGAAGTTCCTGCTTTGTGCCTTACCAGATTCTATTTCTATCACTGCCTTTCATTAGGTGCTCTTCACCTTCTGCCACTTCCACATTGGACTACTTCAAGCTCCTATTTGACCAGAGTATTTTTTCTAAGAAACTCATCTGTATTAGGGGAATCTGAATACTGGTACTTCTGTCTTGCACTGCGTCATGCTTCCAGTTCCTTTTCTGCTTTCCTCTTTCTTTGGCCAAAAATCAATTGAAACATTAAAAACTGTAGTGCTTGTGAAAACTGCCTGGCTAAGAATACTCACAATATTTATCCCCAAACAAAGACTGCATGGGCAGCACCAGTAAAACACGACTTAGCCTTGACCTGAAGGAACCTGGGGTGGAAAGTGAGATCCATCAAGAGATTTTTAGAGCCAGCATTATCAGTATCAAGTCAAACTTCTAGCATAAATGATGTCAGGTGGGGTTCTGTAATCTTTTAATCTGCATTCCTACATTTGAATGCCACTTTACAGCACCAATCAGTCTGACCTTCCTATTCTGTGTAGTCCTTGCTCTGATTCAGCAGTCACACTTAGCAGTAGGACTGTGTATTTCCCCATGTAAAGGACAGATATTGCAACTCGTTTTTCTAAAAAACACTTTCTCAGTTCCATTTCTCATGTTCTAAACCCCAGGGAATATCTGGTATTCAGGGTTGGTAGCTGGCTTGTTGCAGCCTCAGAATCAAGTGCACAATGTAACTAGTAATACAGGTGGAGCTGACAAGCCTACAGAGCAGCAGTAAATGTGCACAGACTAGTTTGCCCGTTCTTCTCATCCCATGAAATTCTGTGGTTTCCCTCTTCCAAGGCTCAAACCGACTGGCTACTTTTACAAGCTCTGCACACCTGATCAATGAGGCTGGATTCTGAAAATCACATTGGAGAGAAACAAATGTCAACAACAAAATTAGGGCCCTTTTATTTCTCTGCAGAAAATAGAAAACAAACATTGCAAATTGCCCATCAATTACTCAAATACAAATGCTTGAAGTTCTTTTCCCTGATGCAATTATAGAAGTTGTTCCATGCAATAAAAGGTTATTAAGGCAATACTTAATGGCCTTGTTCATAATTCTAAGACAGCTTCATTTAAAATTTAAACCTGCTGTGGTGTTTGAATGTAAATCAGAATGCTCTAGAATATTTAAAAAAAAAGAGTGAGAACACCATAAATTTCAAGTATTTTCAGATATGTCTATTCCCATAATTTCTGTTACATCAGCTTTACCGCTCACTCCTTGTTTCTCAATTAGACCATCCAATATTCTTCTATCAATGATCTCAGTGTGTTTTTCCCATTCTTGGTTGAATAACTCTCCAAATACTACTGTGGCGGGGGAGGAGGGACTGCCTTCCTGGAATCTGTTTACTTATCAGTATGGACATCTAAATGGTCTCAGAGCAAAAATTAATGCTATCAGGCCATTACAAGACAGCCTTCTGAGATCATTAGGCAAAACCTGAGCGCAGTTCTGCATGCACTGAAGTGCTTGGCTGTAAAGCCGTTCTCAGTAGAACGACCTTTAATCTTTCCTGTTGAAACCTTGGTCTGAATTACAAAAAAATTTGGGCTGTTTTTGTTGGGTTTGGGTTGTTTTGTTTTTTTAATGTTGTTGTGAAAGGCAGAAATCCAGTAGAACTCAGTTTATGATTAACTTGAGCCAGACTATGTAGACCTTATCTCAGCCCATAATTAGCATGGTTATTTTTTTGAATGCTGCCTGGTAGCAAACGCGCACAGAGAAGTAAACAATTTCTCCCACTCTGAAGACTTTGTTAACTTCACTTGAGAAGCATCTAAATTATTTGAGCTAAGAGATACCAGCATATGAAAAGGACATGAAAATAATAAACCACCTTATTTTTCCTTTTGATCTCAGGAGCAGAAAGGTTTCCAGGAACAGAGCACGATACAGTTCACCAGTTTAAGTCTCACAGACAGCACCTCCATAGTTGGAAAAGGGGAAAAGGACCTTTGATAGGTTCCATGACAAATCAATAAGAATTGCTCCTTAGGGGGTTCAGCAAGTGCTGGAATAAATCCAGTTAGTTGCTGGTAAATGCATGTATTTTTTTGTCTTCTAAATCAATTTTTTCTTTCCAGAATGATCTTTCTGTACAAGGAGCAACATGAATGAACAAATGAATGCTATTGCAGCCAGGGCAATCTTTGATTAAGGTTAAGTGTGAGCTTCTTCTCACCTCTGCTGCTACGTATTGATGAGGTGAACTGTGATGTAAATTTCAGTTCAGAATTACTTTATCTCTTCTGTCCATCTCATATGAAATACAGAAACTCCACTGTCTGTGGAGTATGTCCAGTGCACATGTGAAGAGAACAATTAAGCTCCTTTCCTGAGGAATACTAGGACCCCACGCTCAGGACTCAGCCTCTAAGAGAAAGGCCTCAAAGATCAGAGGTGTGATTCTTCCTTCCATATTTATCAACCAGCAGAAACATCCAGACAGACAGACAGAGGGCAAAAGCTACATCTCACAAAGAAAAAAAGATGAGGAACTACATTATTTTTTACTACTTAGAATAGTTGTTATGCTGTAGCACAGAACAATTTTATTTTTACAAGACAGCTGAGAAGTGCCATGTAGGATCTAAATTAATTTACTTTGCCTCTGGACAAAGAAAAATGTCTTAAAAATACTTTAAGAAAGTTCTTCTAATTCCCAAAGCAAATAGGGTCAGGTTTGGGTGCAGTGGTAAATATCTGCTCCTCTGCTCCAAATCATTCTACACCAAACAACAAAAGGGATACAAAAGGAATTGCAGGTCTCCTTTTGTTGCCATAGTATTGCTACTGCAATCACATTATTCGTTTTGAAACACCAAGAACTTAATTCACTCTATATGGGGGAGGTAGAACTAGAAGCAAACACTGTATGAATAAGAGCATACTTTGCTCAGGATTTTATTTTTTTACCTTAATGATCCATAAGACCCATACCCAAGTACTTTTGAAAACCATTTGTCCAAAGGAGGGCCACAAAGATGGAGCATCTCTCTTATGAGGAGAGACTAAGGAAGCTGGGCCTGTTTGGTCTAGAGAAGAGAAGACTGAGAGGGGACCTCATTAGTACATAAAAATATCTCAAAGGCGCATGCCAAGAGCATGGTGCCAGACTCTTTTCAGTGATGACTAGCAACAGGATGAGGAACAATGGCCATAAACTAAACCACAAGATATTTCACCTCATTACAAGAAAGAACTTCTTTACATTGAAGGTGGCAGAGCACTGGAACAGGCTGCCCAGGGAGGTCATGGAGTCTCCCTCTCTAGAGATATTCAAACCCCAGCTGGATGAGTTCTTGTGTCACCTGCTCTAGGTCACCCTGCCTTGGCAGGGGGGGTTGGACTGGATGATCTCCAGAAGTCCCTTCCAACCCTAAGTTTCTGTGATTCTGTGTTTCTGTGAAATGAATGAACTCCTTCAAAAAAAATGCCCTATGGAAAAGGGAAGGAACTTGCAGGATGCTACAGCCACTGTGTTACAAACCTTAAGCATGTCTTACCTTTAAGATTTTAAAAAGACATTTTTCAGAAGCAAAACTAATGCATATTCAATTTTACAGGGGGATTAGGAACATAAGGAGCTTTTCTGATCATTAATATTATTACGTTTCACAAAGGAAGACATCTAAGCACTCTGTTAAATTTGCTGGTGGAAATACAGCCCCAGAGACGCGTGACGCATTGTTCACCACATCTCCAGTGTAGCCTTGCTCCTCTTGGTTCTTCCTAAGATCCAGCCAAATTTTAGGGCTCTGTGACACGCTGTCCCCTGAGAGCTGTGTTAATGCTATCTCACTCCCTGACTCCTGCCAAGGACATTGCCACATAGGCATTGGTTTCAAAGCTTTCATTTTCAAACACCTCCACACCTGTGAGATGATGGCACTATGAAAAGCAGAGCCAGAAAAGAAAAAGTGGTGTGACCCTCTTCCTTCCCATGACACTCTCTTTCCTAACCACTATGTACAGTGGACAAACCTGAGAAACCTGTATGGTGAAAATGTGTGGATGACAAACATTTCTGGGAAGGTAATGTTTTCTAAGGTACCAGAACTGGTTTTTACTTTATTACATATGCTAGAAGATGTTACAAACCAGACACCCTAGACATGAGTTTTAAAACACTCTTTATATCAGACATGGCAGCAAAGCTGAAGATTAAGTCATCTTTCGCACCTGACATATTAGCTGATCTGTGACTGAGAGACGAGAAAGGGGGCTCCAGAACACAGTAGGAAACTTGTCTCATACTAGGCTGTTTCAGTATGGATTTTCTTCTTGGTTGTAATGGAAGTCTTCCCCCTAATTTGTCCGAGACACATAATATCTATTTGGGGGTGGTCAGAGCAGTTTCCCTCCTCTGCTTTCACCAGAAGCAGCTTCAATATTCAGCAATAATGGAATCCTTGCTGTTGTTTATCCCAATTACAGGACAACCATCCCACCAGGTAGCGTGTCTGGAAAGTTAGGCAACAGTCTCACTTAATGTCATCAGCATGGGCTGCACATTGGAAGGAGTGCTGCACTGCATTATGCATGACTACATGAAGGTCTGGTGGGCTCACTACACAGCCCAGGGCAGAGGAAAGTGATAGTAGTGGCTCCTCCACCTCTATGTCCCTGGATGTGAGTGGGCAAGTCCTGGAAGTTCCCTTGTTTGCAGAAGAAATCTTACTAGGACTTGCCTCCAACTACGACTTAACGCCACGGCTTTAATTACTCAGGTTTGCCATTAAGCCATGGGCCATCAAGTTTTAATACAATCTTACACTGTTGATTAAAACATTGTGTTATTTCCTGAATGTCAAACAACATATGACAATAAAGTAGGCATAAAAGATTAGGAAAACAAACGCTCAGCTACTTCTGTACTGAATGCAAAGCATAAATGACTGATATTTGAATGCTTTTATATTTGCTTGAAGCTTTATAACATTAAAATTGACGATGATAATTAGTTTGCCTTTCAGAAGAATTAAATTTGAATACTCCTGAATACTCCTGGGCTCAACAGTCTGCAGCTAAAGCATATTAACTTGCTTTCATTGGGTCTTCTATTACTGTTGTAACAGCATTTTTTAAGCCAAAACTAAAATAGCCCCAAAACTCATACTATTTCTTAAAATAAGTCCAGACATGCTTGATGAACAGTTAGTTGTCTTATGTAACACGGACATCTTAAAGTTATCCACGTCATCCTAATCTCCACTTATACTCAATAGAGAGCTACATATACCTCAAGAGAATGACTCACAAAGCAGTGTAAATTAAGTGGGTCTGATGAATTACCTTCTCGAGGGATGTATTTCTCTCCACAGATGTAAATAAAGCTCAGGATGACTAGCTTAGACTTAGCAAGGTGATGTTCAGATACACACATTAAATTACATCTATTTTCTGATTTTCTGGAAATATGTAGGATCTATACATTAGAGCACTTCAAATTAAGAAAAGACCTTCAGAAGCATAGGAGAGCTATCTGGCTTCAAATTTATTACCTCAGTGTCTAAATAGTTTAAGAATATTGTTATCTTCCCTCCAGATACTTCCATAGATATGTCTGCCCCCAACTGAATATCTAGGTCTAGGAGGAATCAGAGGCCCAGAGGGAACACAAAGGCCACTAATTTCCCTGACTTTGAGGAATTTCGGGATATCATCTATAATCAGGACTGAGAAAATAACCACCTAAAGAACAGAGCAATTCAGGATCTTCCAAAATGAAAACATCTCTGGAAAAGAAGGCTTAAATCATACTTCTCATTTTGTACCTGCAAACGGCAGCCAGCAAAAAGAAAGACTACCAGAAAGACCCACATTTTCACAACAGCAGGTTTCTTGAATGATTTTCCTGTATACTACGCGACTGTCACATTGTCAAAAACACTGCTTTCGTTAAGAAGGCTAATTTTCCCCTCACCATTTCTCACATCCATCTGCCTGAGGTTATTTCTCATCTACCACCAGATTATTTACTCTGAGCAATCATGGACCTTCCCAGAGCTGGGGAAGATCTGGCAATCATTGAAACTCTATGAGACTCTGGCTGAGACATCACCCAGCCTTTCTCCAGGTGGGTGGTTGTGCATAAGCATTTTTCATTTTAACATATCAGGCCAACAAAACCTCAGATCACTATCAATTATTTTCCATACTGTGTGGAAGAGAGGAGAGGTCTGCAGAAGGCAAATTTGATATGAAGGAGGACATGTGAATGCCAGAACAGACTGACCAGTGTCTCACAAAAACAAGGGAACAATCAGTCCTCATGTATCCTCAAGATGAAAAAGGGATAAAGCAAACAGTTCATGTTTTGACAAAAACTTATGCCAGATGAATCTAGTGTCATTTTCTGATGAGGTAACCGGCCTGGTTGCTGAGGGGGAAGCCATACCTGACTTACAATCGTCTCACATGACATCGTCATAAACAAGCTTCAGCAACAAGGTCTAGCTGTAACCAGCCTTAAGTATGGGCACAAGGAGTTGAAAACCTGCTTTTAGCACAGGGGTTATTGGTGAGTCACTGTCAGATGGAGAGAGAGACTATCAGGCAGAGACCTGGTGGTATCTGCTGTCTTTCACTCAATGTTTTCATTAACAACTAAATAATGGTACAGGTAGTGGATAACACCAAACTGTAAGATGCAAATACTTTGCAGGACAGGGTTGTAGCTCAAAGTGATTGATAATACCTTGGAGGGAGGGTATGAAATCCCTATGAAGAAATTCAGCAAGGACAAGTGCTAATGCTACACTGCAGAAGGAGAGAAAAATCAAGTACAAACCAAGAAGCACCTGATTCTCAAAAGACCTGGGCTGTAAAATGGGTTCAAACTTTCTCATGTATCAGTTTCAAGAAGTTGTGTAAGTCTGAGGCACACTAAGAGGGATGCCACTTGTGAGAGACAGGAGAGGACACCATTCCATTCTTTTCAGCCCTTAGGTACTCTATTAAGTCCCTTTCAGAGTGTGGCACTTAAAGGACAAAGGGGAGAGATTTAAGAGGGTAATAATTAATGCTGAGAAAATCTGACCCAGGAGGAAGGTGGATGTTGAGAGTCCTTCACCCTGGGAGAGAGCACTGTCTCAGGCTGCTGCAGCTGCTGGTCCCCCCAGGTACCCCAGGCTCAGGCTCTTACTTTAAAGTTCACCTTACCATGGTGTTCCTGACTTTCAAATTGTTCCTCTTTCTCATTTGGCAAGGAAGGACACACTATGTCTTCCTCTTAAATAAGGGTTTCTAACGTTATTTGGTGTTCTCTCCTCTGGGCTTCCCACTGGCCTTTCCTTGCTCTTCTCACCCTTTGCTGGAGCACCCCACTGACCAGGGTGAGCTCAGGTCACCTCCTGATGCTCTTGCATCTCTGCTTCTAGGTCACCCATCGCATGTCATGTTTCCATGCTCCCCTTCTTCTGTCTTACGAATCGGGCTAAACCGAGTCTATGAAAAAAAGGGTCAGGAAGCCTGTGGCAAAAGCTGGGTGAGGAAAAGCATCAACCTAAATGACTGATGGCTAAAACTGATTTAAAAAAAATGTTTCAGTATTTATAGGGGCATGGCTTCAACAGCATCTCTGAGCTATTAGGAAAAGGGATAAATTTCCCACTCGAGGCTTACCAGAGGACTGTTGCCTCTCATGTGACATATATGTTTTTGGATATTACATCTTGCTGGTCAACTTCACTTATATTTGAATGTTTCTAAATTGTGTAGCATGGATTTTGCTCAGGGACAGTGCTGTGGACCTGTAGCTCATTGACGCTGCTTCCTGTACCTCATCAGGGGCAGTGGCACCTCAGGAGGCACCACCCTGGGCACCTGCTGGATCACAGCCATGTTCCTCCCTCATCTGGCTCCAAAGGAGACCCAAACATAGGGCAAGCCCTGTGCCAAAGACATAGTGGGGGGATGCGAATTCAGCCTGCCTGTGTGGGGTACTGCCTAGGGTCTACTGCTTGCTCTCATGCCACCAATGATTTGGTATTCCTTGATAGGGAGAGCTTGGCATTAGAGCTCTCCAAAAGTGACTGCATTGTTGTTTGTAATCCACAGCTCAAAACACCTCAGTTCCTGTACTCCACACAGGCTGCATTTGGGGCGAGTTCCCACACCTTTCCCTCGGAAGCTGATGTCTCTGTGCCATCCCGAGCAGCCATGGCACTGCCCTTCGTGGAGTTCTGCCTGCGATGGCTCTGCCAGGACAGAGCTGCCAGGTCTGCAGTAGGCATGACACAAAGCAGTGGCAGCAAGAGGATGACATGTAAGGGTCAGTTTTCCTTAATAGGCACAGTTGTTTTCTTTTTGCCGACGAGTTGAGAAATTCACAGGGCTTCCTCACTTCCAAGGCCACTTTATCTTGGAGACAGGAGAAAAATGAAAATATACTCACGTGTTTATCACTAAAAGGCACCTTTACATAACATTCCTCATACTTAGTGCATGCGTCAAGGGCTTATTCCTTGGTTCGAGCCTAAATGTATTGTTCATGCAGCTGAGCAGGATAATGGCATGAAAGTGGGGAAGGAAAGAATGAATCATTATTCACTACAGAAGTCCTGACCCCACCATCTCCCTGGCAAATGAATGAAATGCTTTCCAGGGCTCTTACAGTGATACGTTTGTGAGCCATCAATTATTTACATACCTGGTCAATAATTTAAATGTGTGGAATGTGCATATTACAAAATAACTGCCTTTGTTCTTTAAATTTGCAAGGACACCCTGCTGGCACTAGCACAATTAATGACTTAATAAAGTTTTAACTGGAACATTGAAATACTGGATTTTACTGCTTTGATGGTAGCTAAGCTGACTTCTACACTTGGAAGAAGTTACCCTTGAAAGAATACATTAGACATACAAAGAAGTTGTAGTAAATTGGGACCAATGTACCCAAGGGTTTAAGTGAAGCTGTTACATCTAAATAAAAAGAACTGTCACTTTCCCTTAAATAAGTTATACAGAGAGTAAGAAAATACTTTTAATGGGGCTTTTGCTTAACTAATGTAATCATATGCATATGAACCTCAGTAACGCTGGAGATGCAATGAATGCAGTGTGATGGAAGATGATGCTATTCCAATGAGGCATCATCTTTGGCAGGTGCAGGGTCACAGTGGGCTTGGGCTCAGCCCTGAGAGGGGCACAACCCATGTGAAGGGTTCCTGCAGCCCCCTCTTTTCTCCTCTCATATCCACAGCTGGAGACAGGAGGTGTACATGTGATATCAGTAATTCACACCAATTCACTGCCTCTAAAAAGGTGTCCAGGTGACCTTGCTGTCGTTCTAACAATGCACCTGGACAAAGGGTGGCTTGTGTTTGCTCACAGGACTTCTATAACTGCTCCATTAAGATGTATTAGAAATCAGAGTTTCAATGTAATTGAAGAAATAAACCCTAGAAAACAACTGAATCAACTTGTCTTCATGAGGGTGTTTGGGCCTGTCATTCATATGATCTGAGCGCCTTTTCATCTTTTCGGGGATGCAAATCGTCCTAGGAAAGAGACTGTAACACATTTGCAACACCGTAGAACAGCATTTTTTCTGAAACCTTGCAGATGGTAGTTTGGCTTTTGATCAGTAAAACCAACCCTCCCAACACTTCATCTGAAAAAGGGTTGTTAGTGTAGCAGATGAATGACCAGTCCGCCTCCCTAGGAGCATTTCAGGTCAGCGTGCTAGGGCATAAACATCAACAAGCACCAAAAATGTTTACAGACAAACTGAACTACACATTTTCAGAAGTCTTTATCAATAAAATTTCTGCTTTAATGAAAAATGTTCAGTGCAGTTTTTTGTTCAGGTCCAGCTAACGCTGTAAATAAAGGTAAAAACAGGAAATCGTTCCATCATTAATGCTTTTGATAAAGAATTATAGGGATGTGGAATAAACACAAAAAGCAACAGGCAGTTGTTCTGCATGCTACATGGAAAACCTGTGCTTCACATCCTGAAGGTAAGCAGCAGTGTGGACGCTCTGATGGCTAACAAGGATCATGCATGTGCTGCAGCTTTCATCAGATCTGGGGTGGTTCCTCGTAGCAACTCTCTTGACAAAGTCAGTGGGAGCCCAACTCCTCAAATCTCTCTGTCAGGCAAGGTTGGAATTGGTCAATGTATTCAAATGTTACCTGGGGCAAGAGGAAGAAAGGCCTGGCTTCCAGGAGGAGTCCAATTTCCTGTTTTCTGAATTTCTTTTTATTACAAAGGCAAATTTACCTTAGGCTGCCAGACTTTTATTCCACCAGTGTGCTATTCCTGGGAAGAAAACACAAAATTACTCTGGAAAACAAGGTTTTTAGTAAGTTCTCTGTTTTGTTGCCTGGGTGAGGAAGATGAGGTGCCATATGAAGAAGACAGCAAGCCAGAAAGGATGGTCTCTCTCTTCTTCACCACCTACTTATCCCTCTACGCTATACACCTGACCTGCAAGAGGCACATTGGAGGACTTGGGAAAGGCACATACAGAATGACATAATTCCTTCTAGGTGCTGCATGTTTCATTTTTAGATATGTTTGTTTATCACAATGGGTATATGGCAGTAGCACAGTTCCTACCTTGCTAATGCAAAGAATTGCAGGCTGCAATGCACCCAGAGGGCTTCTTGGTGCTTGCAAAACCATCATTCACTTTTCTGTGTGAACCTGTTTGTTCATGTCACATGCTTCTCGGTGGGAAGTCAACCACGAGGTTGGAGTCTTTCTTAATCTCCTCTCATTCCTGCCCTTCACTGTTGGGTAGATTCCCCAGGAGTCCTTTCCCTTCCAGGTGGGCAACACTTCAGCTTCTAAACTCAAGTGCCAAGTCTTCCACGTTTCCCTCCTGCTGCACTTTCTCTCTCTCTCTCTCTCTCTCTCTCTCTCTCTCTCTCTCTCTCTCTCTCAGAGAACAGTATCTCACAGCAAAGAATCTCTCTGCATTAATCCAGATTTGTTATTAAGCAAATTGAGTATTTTGTAATTCCACTAACGTAATGAAGATCTTTCTGACTATAAGGCTACATTTAAGTCCTTTTAAGGATATACAAGCAGATTTCTACCAGATGACTCTGAAAGTACAGGACTTCTGGACACTCATTATCCCTTTATGAGTTTATACAAATGTTATGTCTATATCTTCTACTGAGATAACTTTAATTGACTTACAGCTCCATTTTCTATCTTGGTTTTAGAACAGTTTTGTATTTTTTATTTAGGAAGTTATAGTACAAAAGTCCCTTGCTAAGTTTCAATTTGTAAAAAGAAACCAGATGGCATAGTTAAATCAGAGCCTGGTAACAGGCTTTTTATTTGATCTGGAACTGAGAAGAATGATAAATAGTTAAATATAAACAAAATCTAATTTCTTTTAAAAAAATTCTAATCCTTAAATATCATATCCAAATATCAAAAAATGTTGGTCAAGGAATTATACAAATCAAACAATATGTCAATTTTCAATAGCTCACTGAAAATTAGAGAAGTTCCAAAAGTTGGAAAGAGTCCTAATATTCTGCCAAGACTTTCTAAAGGAAGTCAAAATAAATAAATACTTCATCAGTTATGCAAAAATCCTAGTCAATATAACTGACAACCTGAAAAGAGAGACAGTTATTAGGATTTAAAAGTACATGAGACAACTAATGTCAGTAATACAAATCTATGGAAAATCAATTTTGCCCAATAAACTTGATGACCTTCTGTGACATTACAAGTTTGGTTGTTAAATTAATAGCCCTGATATAATAACTTCAGGTATGTGTAAGCTATTTAGGCATAGTAAATATATAGTAAAAAAGTATTATAGGAAAAAAGCTCAATATTGAACACCAGATTGAAATTACAAACAGGTTCTATAAGCAAGATATAATAACTAAAGAGGTGGGTTTCTAACAGTTTCATAGAGATATTAATTCTGCAACACTTTTAGCAGTGAAATAGAGGTATAAAAACTGATACTGACCCAAATATGCAAGTAAACTGAAGAAGAGAGAAGGAGAGCAACTGAGGGGACAGGGCACAAGAACAGAGAGATTTCGAAAACTGAACGTTGAGATACAAAAGACTTGAAACCAAACATCTAGAAACAAAGTCTGCAGGCCAGGCTCACAGCCTGAAAGCCTCTTTTCCAGGAAAGAGCAGCTTTGATAAGAAACTGGGTATCACCTGGGATCATTCATCTGAGCCCGCTCTCCAGTACAACCAGCTGGAAGAGACAGCACAATCCCATGCTGAGCAATGGAAGAAGGAGTATGGGGCAGTATCAAAGATGGTATTTTGCCTCTGTGTTTTTAATGCATTGTGAGTGCTGTTAGAGAACCTTGACTAAGGTTCCACAGTTGTGGAAGAGGTTAATAGAAGTTAACACAACCAAAGAAATGGAGAATGTGGCTTAAAAACAGAGTTCTGTATCTTTATCAAGTCCCAGCTTGCTACATATCTATATAATGTATATCTGTCTGTAAATACCAACTATACAGAACAAGACTAGAGGTATTGAGCCATTTGGTGTAACAGGTAGGAACCCAAGGGTAGACAAAATAAAAAGATGCAAGGTTTTAATTGTACAGGCTGTCAGATACTGGAGTAAGCTCTCAGGTTTTCTGGTAGCTTCTCTTTAACTCAAAGTTTTTCTAAAAATACTGAGCTATAATATTTTGACTCAAAATGGGAAATGAAGAAGGTAGAGGACTGATGGTAGCTGAAAGATCAGAATAGATGAATGCAAAAGGTTTTTGCAGTTTGAAAGGTATTTCACTTTCTGTAGAAGAATCCACTCCTTTTTAAGGCATTGGCTCTAGAAATACCTCCAGCTCTAATCCTAAAAACTGGCTTTTGTCTCCCTCCTTCCCTGTGAACCTGTCTGCCTCTGAGGTGGGTGCCAGCAGGGGAGTCTGTTACTGCTGGGCTCCAAACTGGCTGGATGCATTAGTCCAATCAAAGGAACCAACAGAAGAGAGTGATATTTTTTGATATTTAATTGTACAGCTTTTCTATTTCATAATGTCTTTTTTTTTTCCCTCAAAAGAGTTGACCACAGAGATTACAAAACATTCTGTAACTTGCTCTAGGCTCTCATTGTGAATTGCCCATCACTGGTCTTGGATTCACAGCACTCACCACATGTACCCCATCCCATTAAAAAGACCAGAGAGCCATCCACTGGACTTGACATTCTAGATGCAGCCCATGTACAATGCACACAGCAAGAAGCATTTCACTGAGATTTTGACAGAAAATATTTTCTTTCTCTCCTCACACACACATACAAAAGA
Source organism: Platyrinchus mystaceus (assembly GCA_035041135.1). Taxonomy (NCBI): domain Eukaryota; kingdom Metazoa; phylum Chordata; class Aves; order Passeriformes; family Tyrannidae; genus Platyrinchus; species Platyrinchus mystaceus. The sequence goes on along the minus strand of JAWWLV010000121.1, from coordinate 70,351,268 downwards.
AATTAAACTCTCCAGAACTATGCTTGCAGTCTCATTAAATTGTTTAATTGGGTTTTAAAAAACTAACTACTGCCAGTCTCCCAGCTCTGTGATTAGTAACATATCTAAATCCTCTTAGGAACTTTGTGAATCTATTAATCTTCCTAAGAAGGTATATCAAGCTGATTAAATGACAGTTAAAGTGTTCCATGCAAAACATAGTAATAAGACAAAAAACCCTCTGAAAAATTATGATATGTATGTACTCACATACTCAGACTCCTAGAGAAGAGAGCTAATTCTGGTACACTGAATATCTTAAGAGATTATTTCTCTCTAAAGGTCCTTTTTCATCACAGCATTCTTGTTTAACTAGTTAAGATAAGATAAAACCTATCAGTCATGGAAGAGCAGAATGGAAACAGCTTCATTAAGACAAACCCTCTGATAGTTCCCCTATTTCTGAAAGTTAAATTCTCTTGAAATATTAATCACAGCAAATCTGGCAAAACTAATTTTAAAATGTGAGAACATGAGAGATGCTCTACTTCTAGCCTAGAGTGAGATGAGATCAGTATGTTAAATTAAGTCTACATAAAACCATACAGAAGAATCTGTGTAGGCAACATTTATTTTTGTTTGGGAGAGTAATTGCAATTTAGGGAGCAATGAAGAGAGATTTTGGCAAAAATATCACTGGCTAAAATTAATGACAGAAAAAACCTGCACTGAACTCATTAATTGCCACTCAGAAGTCTGATATCAGTTGTATTCACTTTAAATCTTCTGAAAAACACAAACAAACAAACAAAAATACAGAGCTGTGAAACATGAGCCATCAAGCACATTAAGAAAAATTCCCCAGACTATGGTGCTGAATTTAATTCTTTAAATAAGTCTTTCTATATCCAAAAGGAAAATAATCAAAGCTACAGAGGTTTTGGAAAAAATTACAAAATTAGTTATGAATCCTTAAAATACAATTTCATAAACATCCACCTAATACAAATATTATAATTTAATACACACAGACACACAAAGAATTCACAAATGCACTATTGGGGCTTTCAAATCATCAAGAAGAAACTAATTTCTTGTGTTGTTTCTTTGTTGGGAGTGGAGAAAGCAAGCAGACTCATTATTATGTTTTTCTCTACTGCAGTTTTATTCACATTAATAAACTATTAATTGGCATTAAGCAGCAGAAATGCCAGAAAAAAGTGACTGAAATTGTTGTAGAAAGCAGTGGTTTTCAGGCTTCCAGGAATTTCTCTTTTATCAGTGATACAAATATTTTGATGCTTTAACCTCTTCCCAATTTTGATGTCTGGGCAAAATTTCCAAGCTCCTCGTTTAACTCACTTTTCCTCCTTGAATCCAGGTTCTTCCAACAAATTTGAGATTATGCAGTGATATGTGCCCCCCTGGCAGCTAACAAACCAATTTCACAGAATGAAACTACCTGGGCTGTGGATCCAGGTCTGTGCCAAGTGTAATTTCGTGAAGGTGAGGGAATTGCTGCCTTATAGTTTAGACCAGATTGGGTCAGTACCAACAGGGGCAAAAATTCACTTAAGGCAGCAGAACACCATAGCATTACACTGAACTGCACTGGTACAACAGGAGACTCTTTTACAAACGTTATACACAGGAGACCCTAAAAGGATGCTAGCAATGTTTTATAGTTACACAGGCAAAGTCAAGGACTTGAGAGTTTTTATGTGCTGACAACAGATCTTTTCATCAGATAGTCACTCTGTTGGTTAGCTGCATTTGCTATTTTCAGATCATTGCTACTTAAATTGGTCATTACATGGATACAAAAAGTTTAAATGGGAGTCAATACAGGAAAGCAGAATTTCATCAGAGTCCTCTGCTGTTGGTGATCTGATATTAAACAACGGTGACAGCAAAAGCAGGTGGCCATAGTTATTCTTCCTTCACTAACTCAGTGGAAGAAGATAATTAAATTTCATAAACTACTTTTTCTCTAAAGGTCTGACATTTTCAGTAATAACATTCATTAAAACCCAATCCCTGTCTGGTTTCTAAAAAGAAATCCAACACACTACTTCTCTAGTGAGGACCATGCTAAGGCACCTGTCCATGCCTGAACCATGAGTGCAGCATTTCCACAGCCTGGAACCAGCTGTGCCAACAGACTTCAGCCAACAAAATCCCTACCAAGGGTTTCATGGCTCTGACTTAGAAAAGTAAATCCATACATGCCATGTAGTAGTCCATGTGCAAGATATTTCTATCTTATTTTGCACCCCAGAAGGCTTTAGAGGAGCTAAGCAAACCAAAACACAGGTGGGAAAAGTGAGCTACCAGATGTCACCTGTTGACTTTGCAGGAGATTTTTCTTAGAGAAATGTTCTTTAAAAGGAAAGGCAGCTTTGTTTTGAGAGGAAGTTGTAATGTAAACAGTGTCTTCAGAAGATACATTTGCTCCTTTTTTTTATTTTTAGTATACACTCTTTCATTTAAAAAAGGACTTGTAAAACTTTTCCAAGTTTTTAAAATTTAGACATTCAAGACTTTCAAGACAGCCATCAAAATCAGAACAGTTTAATTTTTTTTCCTTTTGATCACTTTCATTTTTTTTCAAGAGAAATAGATTTTTTTTGTTTTATTCTAGTCAATTTTGTGACAAATACTATGTTTGGGAAGCCTTGGAATTTCTCCCAAGAGGAATAATCCAGCTCCTGCCTAGCTCTAGTCATTACCAAACACTACAGCTTTCAGCATAGGCACAGGGGAGATGAAAGTATGAAAAAGATGTTAGGTACTCATGGTCTCAGGCTTCCTTTTGGGGTAACTGATGATACCTCTACTTTTGCAACACAAACATTCACTTGGAACCAACTGGATGTAAAGACAACACGGAGAACACTATATCCAATCATATATCTTATTCTGAAAAGAAAAAAACAAAATAGCGGCACTAAAGTAACACAAATTTCTGTGACTTCTAAAGTCAGTGAGGGCATTGGCTTTTACTTTGGTGATGAATAACAGCACAAAACAGTGCTCATACCCCTGGCCTTTTCTTTGAGGAAGAGGGCTGAAACAGGAAGGAGACAGGCAGTGCATGAGCTGAGATCCAAGGCAGGCAGGTTTTTCAGCAGTAGACCAGGGTTATCACTCTCAGGTGAACAAAGCTTTCCAACCCCACGTGAAGAAAGTCAATACAGGAGGAGAGGCAGGGCGAGGCAGAGCATGCTGAGTAAAATTTAATCCATCCAACAGTTACAAAGACCTAAACACAAGACACTGTATTTATCCAGGCCTGTCTTTCAGCCTATAAACCCTTCGAAGCAGTGAGTGGCTGCACTGGGAAGAAATGCAGCAGCAGACTGTGTTACATTTATAACAGATTTTCTGAAAATCTCCGTGCTATCTGGGAAAAGGCTTGGGGTCCTTTTCCACTAGTCATGCCCATAGATGTTTATGGTTTCCTAGCACCATATCTAGCTGCATGTTCATGGATAAAACCTAGACATGATGCCACAGGAAAAACTTTCTTGTGGAATAGCTCGGTCCTTTGGTGTTTGCAGCCTGCTTGAAATAGCTTGAAGTGAAAAAACCCCATCTCTTTGCTTTATGAAATGCAGCTGCTCCATGGCTGGGAGTAATAGTTACTGCTCTCATGAAAGCAGGTGCCACAGTCAAACCTGATAGCTTATTTTTGAAAAGATATTGATAAACTACAGGTAGTTCAGTGAAAAGTAATAAAAACTTGTGTAATGCCCTAGAGATGCTGATTTAACAGGAGGAAAAAAAAAGAAAACCAAGAAATAATCTCAAGAGCATGTGATCAAGGAATGATAACACTCTACAAATATTTGAGAAAGGAAAAACTGTAATATGGTGTAGTTAGGAAAACATGAAGGAAGATAAATAGTGATTAGTGAGTCCATACTAATACCTTGGATAAAGCTTGGACAGCTTGTGAATTAATTCCATTGCTTCCTTATGATGGGTCACACAAACTTTCCCCAAAGCCTTGGAGTGTCTCAAGATTTTCCAATGGACATGAAGAGCTCACAAACATCCTAAGAGGACAGACTGTCCTTTTACATATTTTTTTTTTATCTAAATCCCCCAAAACATAGCTGATCTTTATCTCAAAGCCTAAGGGCACTGTTTATAGTGTCATGCTTGTTAGATATATGCTCTTCATACCAACTTCAGCCTTATGAAGAGTCTGAAAAGTCTGTCACATTTCTATCTAGCCTAATACCACTTTGATTGCCATGCTAATGTTAAGGCATATTACTGTATCTGGGGATTTTGGGCCTGCCTTTCTGTCAAAGTCATATTGACTCTCTGCTATATTTTAATCTTATTGAAGTAATTATGACTCAAATAGAAAAGTGAAAGGGAACAAAATAACCTTTGTCAACACTTAGGTACTAGTTGGGGAAGGAAGATTATTTACATGCACACAAACACAAAAACATGCAGCTCTGACTTACTGCTGTTGGCATTTCCCTAACATTTGATCATCTGGTTGCTAAGCACACTGCTACATTACCACTTGACATTTACATTTTATTTTCAGTTTATTGCTAAAGGTAGGAAATGAAGCACTCTCCTACTCTCTTAAATTATATTTATCTTGCTAATAATACTGCTAAAAGCCCCATTCCATTTCATTTAATGAACTTAGAATACCTGATAAACATTCAGATACTGCCAAGCAAACCTATTGTCTTTCCTGCCTGAAGAAGCAGGACTTGCAGAAAGCATTTCTCATCAGAGAAGAGGGTTACTGAAGAAATCCTGGTTCTTGTAATCTGGGTGGAAACTCACTGGAGCCTTCCAGAAGAGTTAAAAACATAGAGCAAACCAAACCCACAAGAGCCTCAAGATACAACATCAAAAAGCTCAGCTCCTATAATCTAAAAGAAATGGTAGGGTGTTGTGCAACTGAGGAAACCAAAGCAGAAGTCACCATGCATTTTCTCTGCCATCAGTCAGTGGGACAGTAAGTAGCAGAAGCAATTTAATGCAATGTACTCCTGAGCATCTGACTGTGAGGCTGGCCTTCCCTGCAAAGGAAAGGGCAGGAAAGGCCGTTTATCAGACGGATGAAAGACCAGAATTAAATTTTGCCAAACTCATCATCTCTGGAAGATTTTGAGTCACTGGTGGCTGTACTATAAATCACTTAACAGCTGAACCATGCTGCTCTCTTGTGCCAGAGGAAAACATGTGAAATGAGAGCTTTATCTGATGTATAAATAAGTGGGTAGGGAGAGTAGCTCAGGTTCAGATGTCTAACTTCCAGACTCCCTAGTTAGGCATCCCACTCCTCAGGATCCATCTAGAGAACTACTGAGTATCTCCAACTCCCACTGGTTACAACAGCAACTATAAAGTCCCGGCCACTGCTATCAGTGAGAAAAATATTATACTCTGATAAAGGTCTCAGAAATAAAGCTGGGACCTTATTTTCCTTTCCAGTCAGACCAAGGTGGTGGCAAGGATGAATCCGCTGCTCCAGGAAACTCCAACTGTAAAGGGCAGCTAAGGACAGGATATAAATATATGCCCATTTGTAAGAGAACATGCTCTCTCTTCCCCATGTTTGAGTGGAAAACAGGCAGCAGGGGCAGCCCAAGGGTGGCCAAGACTTCTGTAGGTCACCGCTGGCCTGGCAGAGGTGAGCAGACAGCTGTGGCAGCCTGTGGTATGGGTACAGGAGACTGGGAGGCGGTCATGGTGGGGTTCATGCCTTCTTAGAACATGGAGGAGGAGATGTAGGAGCAGGTTCAGTCTGGGGCAGGGCTGGAAATTGTTTTGTAGAATAATGAGTTTGCGTGTCCTCTGTTTCCCTATAGTCACCCTACACTGATCTACCCAAATCAGCACCCAACTTCCCAACCCCTGTTTTTATCCGTGCCACAAACCCTCACAGTCCTGCATGTCCCAAAGGGACTGATCACAGCCTGGACCCATCCTTGCCCGCTCTCCCTCTCTCCCCTGACACACTCCAGTTCTCAAAGGTCTGACTCTCATCCTGTTTCCACAGGCAAGCCCCAGCCTAGGTGCAGCTGGGGTAGGCAGGGAAAGCTCAGGAGCAGCTCTCTTTCTTGCGGATAAACAAGTTACCACCTGCTCCACCGTGACACATGCAGCAGCCCACACACGAGCTCTTCTCTTCTGCAGAGGAAAAATGTAGCTTACCCCTCCACATGAAAATAAACAACTGGGAAAAAGCCTGCAGGTGGAGTGCACTCCTGTCACAGCTGAGGCACAGCACTACATCTGTGTTGTAGGAACTGGAGCATGAGGAATTGCCGCATCACAAGTGATCCCTTGAATGGCAAGGAGTGACCAGTGCAGAAGAGAGACGTTTAGCAGAGGAGAACTGAGAGCACTGAGCACTAGGTGAAAACAACAGCACAGAGACAAGGATTTCTCTGAGTAGGTGGAATATTGTGGAAGAAAAAATTCACATATTTTCCAAGGTAATTGGTGTTCTCCTGAAGATCAATTCATTTTTCTGGTTAAAAAAGTCACTTCTATTCAGTGTTAGTGTGCTTTGTTGAGAATCTGTCTGAGCTAGCTCTTCCAGCTTTACAATATACAAACAACTTAAGTTGTGGAGAGCAACTTGGAAAAGTAGAGCAACAGGTCCATGTTTGGTACCATGGCAGAGCTGAGCCATTGCCATCAGCATGGCGAGCGAAGAAGTCTCTCAGATACCACTTGGATATACACATCGTCCTCTGTGTTTGGCCCATAGCACCTAGAGGGACACGGCATTCACAGGTTTCAGCAGGTAAAGCTGCAGGTCACTCTAAGTTTAAGCATTGCAGTGATCTCAAAACTGTCACAACATTTCTCCTGCCTGCACTGTGCAGTGCACAAGCACAACATGAGGCACTCATGTAAGTAGGCACAGTTCAGTACCTCCTGATCATGAATAGGTGCTGGAGCCATTCTGATTTTTCCTGTAGCTCATGTGGATTATAACTATAGCTTAATAAGCAATTTAAAAATAGTTTATTCAAAGAATAAACATTACATCAGTTACTAAACTGCCAGAAACTTCTATATACTTGTAAATGAGGCAATATCAGGATCTCTAATTTTCTCTCCTGTAATTTTAACAAAAAGAAAACATTTTGCCAGACAGCAGATTTAATTTTCCTTTTTTATTGTGTGAAGTGGTTGCATTGTTTGGGAAGGGACAGTAGTCAATCAGCTGCAGTTTCTGTCTGTATGCAGATGCCTGGTAATACTTGAATGTACAATTATGATTTTTTATGAGCTAGTTGTTGAATATGTGTTGCAGTTAATTCTCAAAAATACTAGGCTTTAAGAAAAAAAAATAGCATAAGGTTCCAATCCTAGTATGTATAAATAACATTGTCTTTGCCTATGTGAAAAGCTGGTGCCTGCAAATTTTCTATCAAAAGGAAGACACTAAATTTGCACAGTCCAGATTTTTTCCCTAGATTTCTATCCCACGTGGCCTGAAACACAGATTGCAAATGTGACAGTGATTTCCATCCTTCATCCTCTCCATCTAAGGCTTTCTAAATATCTCCTAATTATATAGCCCTCTTTGGACTGTTAGATCTCAGGGGAAAGAGGCTTTGTTCATTATTTTCCTACATTTCTGCCTAATTAGATCTGCGTGCCAGAGGAACCCCTGCACTTTGCAGCTGCAGTAAAGTCAATGGCAAAAATCAAATTAAATGCCTGAAGACCTGTGATGAAGCTGTGCCCGTGTCACAGGTATCCAAGGGCTTCAACGTGGTTGTGTGGTTCCTTTTTCTTGTCAAGGGGTGGCACTGGCCAGGCCCATCCAGACTGCAGTTTGCTAAGTGAAGCAGGTGTACTGATTCCTGCAACAGTAGCCAACTTTTCTCCAGTAAATGTTTAATCTAAGAAGAATGTACAATAGAAGGTACAGAAAACCTCCCCTACACTCCCATAAATTTCTTCAGTCCAATTACCACACTGAAAAGGCAGCATGGCACCAGGCTGTGCCTTACAGGCAATTCACTCACCCATGCTGATGAGACACAATTTAGGCCTATGAAAAGGGAGTGTTTCTAGCACCTGTTTGAAGAAAGAAAATAACAAATAATTAGAGAAGAAAGTGAAACTTCACTGAAGTGAGGAAGTAAGTTTAGCTCCACATATAGTGACTCCTGAGGCAAAAGGTTTCTAATTAAAAATTTTGTTGTGGGAATGCATTGCCAGCCACCAGCTGGAGAGAGGAGAGTCCCTGTGTGTTCAGTGGGCTCTCACCAGTCTCTAACCTTCCCTCACCACATCCCAAAATAATCAAGGGTGGTGGCTGTGGGGCCTACTGGGAGCTGAGCTCCAGCACACACTCAAGATCGACAGTCAAATGGAAAGTGATACCACTCTTACAACCACTTTTGCCCAGTGGTTGCCCATGGGCAACTTGGAAACTAATGTTTTTCTTAATTAAGGTCTAATTTCAGTTGCAAGGTTGTATTTTCCATATGGAAATATTTTACATTTACATCAGAGGAACATGAGGGTGCACTATGGGAGGGTATAGTTTCCTTCATTTCCATACTGTCTCCATCTCAAGGAGACAGAAACATACTGTGTGAGTATCACGCCCCAGCAGTTAGGTCTATCATGTACCATCTAGCAGCTTTAACCAGACCATGACAGAGTTGTGGCCAGGTGTGGTACAAATATAAATGAGATCCAGCATTCCTGGGATGCCCTTAACAGTGACTCCAGAATAGAAGCAGTTTTTAACCCTTATTTCACCTAATTCAGGTAGGCAGAATTAGGTCTTAGCAGCAGGAACATAGTTGGCAGAAGCCAAGTACATATACAGAGGTTTTGAATTATCCTTGGTTTTGCTTTACCCAAGCTATCCCTTCTTCCTCATTCTTCTCTTCCCTGAGATAACTGAGAGGGACAGATTGAGATGAGTTGAGAAGAGTCAGCAGTGGCTCACATGTAATCCAGCAAACAAATTTGACATCAGTGTTGTTAAGAACTGACTGAAGAGTTCAAGCTTGTGTTTTAAGTGGCAGAAGTAAGAAATGACACTTACAAACCTGTTATTTATGAATGAGCAAATCTTCTAGATGTATTCAAGCACTGGAATAGCGTTTCTAGCTGGCACCAAAACACCACCCTAGGCAGGCAGCAGGAGTGTGACAAAGGAAGAGACAGTTTCCTCTCTTATAATAGGATAAGAGCCTACAGTTTTAAAAGAGGTGATCACATCTATGGAACAATTTTCAGAGATGACCCAAAATGAAAGTGATCCCTTAACAGCAGTAACAGATGGATTTTTCATTTACAGAAGTAAAAGCCAGAGTGCTTGCTGACTTCTTATGATAGAAAATTACAGGCACAACAGATAGCCCAAAATCACTGCTCTGTATAGCATAGGGATGATACTCAGCATGTCATAAAATACAGCTCTCTTGAACTCTACCAGCTCCTCATTGTAACCACATCTCTTGGTCAGCATGGATTGTCCATCTGCCCAACACCCTGACCTGAAACCTGCACATCACAAGCTTTATCAAACCATGCTGCCTCTTCCAGTGTCTCCAGGATATGGCCCCATCTTCTCGGCACAAAAATTCCCACCCAGGCAGAGTTTCTATGCATGAAAACTCTTGCGCGCGCGCGCACACACACACACACACACACACATTCTGTCACTCTCCACACATGGCAATAGGGTCTCCTTTCTTCTTTCGGGTCAACCATGGACATCTGAGCCGTTGAAGCAGCCCGAGTGAAGAATCCCATGAAGATTCTCATTATCCATGTACTGAGATTTTTGCTTACATTTACAATGTGACCCATATCCTCCTCTAAACTTTCACAGACATTTCATTTTCATAGAATGGGTTGAGTTGGAAGTGATCATTGAGATCATCTAGTTCCAATTCCCCTGCCGTGCACAGGGACACTTTGCACTAGAAGAGGTTGCTCAAAGCCCCCATCCAACGTGGCCTTGAACACTTCCATCTCCAGATTTCTTTTAGGCCCCCTTTTGGTGCTGGAAGGTGTTGTAAGGTCTCTCAGGAGCCTTCTCTTCTCCAGGTTGAAGAACCCCATATCTCTCATGCTGTCTTCATAGCAGAGGTGTTCCAGCCCTCTGATCATCTTCATGGCCCTCCTCTGAACCCTCTAGTTCAAAGACTCTCTTAGATTTTGCTACTCCTCTGGCTTTCATGCTGGGGCAAACAGCTTTTTATAAGCCCCCAAAAATCTCCTTCTTTCTCAGTTAAGCTGTGCTTTGTCACTGAGGCTGCTGAGTGCTCACATCAACGGTTGATATATTTTTCTTTCACAAATTCAATATAACTTTAGACCTTTGATGGGAATTCCATGTCTTCTTCACATGCATCATGTCTTCCCTCCTCCATCACCATCTCCTTTTTCTTTCTTTGTTTTTGAGATTGTTTGTATTTCAAGATCAGTCTACTTCACTAGATGATCTGTTCCTCTTTCTTGAATGGTCACTCTTGTTATTAAACAGTTCATGGTCTAGGTGTTCTTGTTGGGCAAATTTTGAGCAGCCTATGCAGCTGCTCTTCCCTTTCATTCGGAGTATCTACACATCTCCATCTGAACTCTACCCTTGCCTCCAGCATCATCTCCCTAATCCTCTGATCCTTGTTTTCAAGACATGCAGAAGGCTGAATTTTATCAGTAAGTAGATCTCACATATCAGTAAGTAGAGACTCGCTCTAAAGTAGTACATGGCAGAATGACTGCTTCCAGAAGTACCTCTGACTGCTCTTGGTCACTGTGTCCCTGTAGCCATTACAGTCTTTTCTTCTTAGCCTTTGACCCTAAAAAGGGGGAGGACAGAAACCCCACCAGACTCTCCTAGATTTCCCTCTTCCTTTCTCCGAACAAATGTAGACACAAAACAAAAAAGAAACAAAAACGAAAAGAGTGGCTTACTTATCTGAGTGTGCATCATATTACAGAAACCTAATAAGAAACACTGTCCCAGGCTTCCCTGATCACTGACATGTGAGCCAGGTGCAAGGAAGGTGTCAGCATTACCTTGACTCCCTGCTGCCTAAAGGATACTGCCACCTTTGGAGTCATTTTTGTAACCGTCTTCTGTATGGAGTCTTGATCAGGCTGGGCTTTCAGGCAACAAGAACACTGCCACTGCAAACGGTTTTAAGAAGTAGAATGAAAAGAAATTAGGTCTTGTACATGCTTTCTTGTTTAATATTAACAACAACAACAGAAAAACCCCAAACAAATTAACTAAAACAATAACAAACCCCAAACAAATAATACCTCAAAATTTTAGCAACAGCTTTTTATTCCCACTTTTCAGAATGTGTGTGGGGGGTTTCTAGCCATTTTCACAGGCAGCAGCTTCATTTAGTTTGGTTTTAACTTGACAGGCTTGTAAATTCCTTGTTCAGAAGTCCTGATCCTAAGCTGTGCTGCAGGTGATGTTTGGTACCCTGACAGCTAGCAGGATGGCCATGAATGGAGTCACTAACACCTTCTGTCACCATGAGATGTCTGCTGGCCACAGCAATGCAGTCATGCTTAGGATTTCTTCCTTCCTACCTGAAAGCCCCTTTAAAACACAGTGGGCTGAGCTAGGACTACAGTGCTTTGGCAGCATTTGAGAGGCACCATGAACATCACAGCTGCAACTTCACTTGTCAACAAAACAGCAGTCTGACTGATGTGTCCACCTGTTCCAGGCACCTGGATGTCTTCTTCCTCTTTACATCTGGTTTAGGATTATTTTCAGTCCCACATAATTACAGTGACAGACACTTTTCAGTGTTTTCAGTTCTCAATTTTGAAAAAATCAATCTCTTTGAAATTTGGAGGCTGGGAAGGAAGGACACCATCATCTTATTTACAGTGTTCTCACACTTCCACCTGAGACTTCCCTATTGAGCACATTAACTTGTATTGAATATCCTGTGTAATACCATAAAGCAAGACCTCAAAAATTTGGTTTAAGGACACTTCCCATGTCCTTTGCTAACAATTTTCTCCTTTAACTTTGCTCAACAGCTCAGATCTAACCACTCATTATTTCTGATGTAACTAATATACTATGCCATATTTCCATAATTTTGATCTCCCCTCCCATTTTTCTGCACTGAAAATTTAATTCAAGGGAAAAAAGTGGGCAGTGACCGTGGAGTTAAATTGTAAGTATGAGCAGTGTTCCCTGTCCTCGTATTTCTTCCATTTGCTTTTCTGGACAGCGCTTTGGAGAAAATATGGAGACCTATTGCTGTTTAGGAAAGATGGCTTGTTCATTCTAGGCACAATAACTTTCACCCCTTTGCAGCACTCAAGCCATCATATTCCCTGTCTGCCTTATCAGTTCTTCAGCCTGGAAGATGGACAGTATGTATTCTGACAAACCTGGCTCCAAGTAGCCATCACATCTCAGAGGACTCTCCTCATCCAGACATAAGGGGGGGAAGAAAAAGCCAACAAGCAAACCCTCAGCTTTTTGTATATCGAAATAAATCTTCACTTCCACTCTTCCTTTTCAAATTGCATTTTCAGTCCTTAATTAAATCAATGGAGGAAATGGACTGTCCTCCTGTGGACAGATGAGAGGGAGGGCAAATGGAAGATGTGAATGTCTGCTCTCTTTCAGTAGTAGTTAAGGAGATTCCAGTAAGAGTCACTGCACAATAACAAATGGCATTTTGTTTTTCAGATGCTTACTGTTTTCCAGACATTTTGATTCTATTAGGCAGACATAACAGGTCTGTACCATTGCACTGGATTTGCAAGTTTACTCCAGTTTTGCAAGAGGCTGTTAACTGAAGTCATGAAAGAAGCAATAATATTCAATTATATAGCTGGAAAGATACTTATTGCACAGGCATTCCAAAATAGTAGTGGCAGAGGCCTGGTTTACAGGCACCATTTGGGATAATACATTCTGAAGGGATGCTCTTAACATGTTGCTCCTTGAAGAGAGGCTGAGTAAAAGGCTTTAGCCTTTTCAGTGGGGCTGTAAAAGGATTTTCTTTTAATGAAGAAAGTCCCATTAGCTCTTTGCAATACCTGGGGTGTCTCAATCTTTCACAGTGCCTCCCTTAATCTTTTGCTGCACTCCGTGGCTACACTGACAATCAGGATAACAGCAAGTTGTTTGAAGACTAATTCAGTGACAAAGAAATGCTGTGCAAGGGTGGCAAACAGAAAATTCGTGCCATGGTTACTGGTAGCTACAACAAGGTTTTTCTACACACACCCATGTGTTTGAATTATCCCCAGACCCCCCCAGGTGCTATTCCCTTTTTTGTCATCTTGAAATGCTGGCATGAAAAATGAAGTTTGCTCAGTCAGCCCCTTGCAGACATCTCCATGGAGCATAAACAGACACTGCTGAATTGAAGCGTGAATTCTGGTACTGAATCAGGCCTTTGCTCAGAGCCCTGCAGGGAGCAGAGCTGGAGATAACTCTATTTCACCCCCAAAAGTCTTCCAGTTTCTTCAGAGACTTTTCAGGTGGATTCCAGGGTCTTTGATTCTCCCTGAGATATTCAGCAATTCATGGAGCATGTTCCACTGCCTTTAGAGGAGGACACTGGGTGAGGACAAACGCGTCACACTGCCTCAGAAAAACCCCCCATCTCTGTGTCTGGAGCCCTGGCAGGAGCCCGGAGGAGACTTCCAGGGCAGGCAGCCAAATGTTCCACCACACTTCAGTCAGCAGTTGCACTCTGGCAACACAATTACATGTGCGCAGCACCTGGAATGCACAAAGCATTTTTTCGACTATCCATAGCCTTTGATAAATAATAATTAAAAAACAAAACCAAAACAAAACCCCACCAACCAACCAATCAACCAAAAAAACCCCTAACACAAACATTTAGAGAAAGATTTTTGCAGACGGTCACCAAGCATGTTAAAATGAGGACTAAGCAATACTAGAAAAGGCTGATTCTCAGAAAAAGTTTAATCTGAATCTTTAGAGTTGAACTCTTTGCCTGTCTCTCCTCTCAGCCTGAATTGGTGTCTCCTCCCTTTACCGAAGTGCAGCTCTCTTTTTGCTTGGACTGGCTTGGAAAATGCTCTCTTCAACAGGCGGCTACCTGATGTGTTTTCATTGTCATAGAAAACCCTGTTCTAGTCATTAAAGACAAATAACCTGTGTAGACTTAAATTTTTTTTACATTCAGATTTCATCTGCAGTCTTTCTTGGGTTTTTTGTTTTGTTTGATTGTTTGTTTGTTTTTGTTGGTTTTTGTTTTTTAGTTTACATCACCTTTTTCAGTTTTACTTCTTTTCTTCCGTCTTCATCCTCAGCAAGACAGTGACTCAAATTTTTGAATCTACCTTCCTAAAGAAAGCAGAGTGCTCAAAAACAGGCACTCTGACTTTCCTTCCTTACTTTAAATGGCTAATTATTTTCTAGGGCAGTCCCTTAACTTTCATACAGAAAGAGAGGAGTCAGCAGCATGCAGGAGAGCTTGTTTCTCTTTTTGCAGGGGAGCACTCCCAGGCAAGTAGATGCAATATTTGCATTGCCATCCTACCCTGAAACACTTTAATCTGCCGGTTCCCAAGGCACCATTTGCATAAACAGTAATCTACAGGAGAGCTGCCCAAACAATCTTGCCTCTGCATCAGAAATACAGCTTAATTTTTTCTCAAATGAGCAAAGCACCTTTATGTGTTAAACCATTTCAAGTAGGAGGTATCCAAATAAATCATTAAAGGTATTCTAATGGGAGGGCAGCCTACTGAACAAAGTGTGTGCAGAGAAGCGAAATATACAGAAGTACAGGGTAGAATCTTCAGTCACCTTTTTAAGCAGTGTCTGTGTTAGAGAAACCTCAAAACCTTACATGACCTGTTCTTATGATGATAGACTAAAAAATAAGAACAGGAGAAAGCACCCACAACACATCATCAAGAGACTTAAAGAAAACATTATGCATAAAAAGAAGTATTGCTGTATGCTTTATTCTTGGTCTTTGGGGTTTTTTTAATTCTTGCTCCCCATTAGCTGTTTCTCTGGCAGCCTCTGCCCATCTGCCTCCCACTACTCCTTTTGCTTGTGCAGGAGCAAACCCTGGGTGGTGCAGTAAATCCTTCCTGCATTTCCTTCATCGCAACAGAGATCAGAAGCTGCCCTCAGAGCACCAACCAGCCTTAAAAACACTGTGGTTAAGGGGGGAGGAATTTATAACATCCTGATACAGCCTGTGCTCATTGGCACTAACGGCAGGAAATACAGAAATACAAATAAAGGGCACGATAAATCTCACAGGGGAAATACCCCTTTGTTTATTTTCCAACAGCCAAACAATTGTCTCAGTGCTCTTGATACAACCTTGGTAACATTTATATAGGATGAACTGGGGCTTTCTTCTCTCTGTCAATCTACCCTGTGCCCAGGATACTATTTTTTGACTGACTGTAGCAATCAAACAAAATATTAGTGGGGCCAAAGTCAGTCCAACACCAAATACTTCCTCAAATTGCCCACTATTTATTTATTCTGTTTGCAGCCAAGAAAACTTTGAAGTTCATTCTCACTTTTGCTTTTAGATGGTTACTCTGCGTCACCAGTGGCAATTTCAAAATTTGATGTTATTTCCTGCAGTTCAGACCTTGACTTGCATGAACAATCCATAGCTGTGATTTTGTTTTTCTTGTATCAAACTTAGGAAGTGTGTGAACAAGAGGTTATTACTTTGGTGGGGGCAAATGTCAAGACTGGTGCCTACTATATGTAAAGTGTTTAATCTGTTTCAGCTGAATAACTGGGCAACAAAAATTACCTTGCTGTATATTCCAAGGTAACACTTTACCTGGCTAAACTTTATTGTTCTCTGAGCTGCAAAATTAAGGGTACATAGGAATTACCTGTAGTGGCACACAAGTAACATCTGCCTTTATTAACAGCTGTACTATACACCTCTCCAGACTGCCCTTCTGTGACACCTCGTAATTTCTCTTGGCACAGTAACCTATATTAACTTGCACAGAGCCTGGCTTACCTTCCCCCAGCCCAACCACCCCCAGTGTATGAATGAAGAATAAACACTTTCTGCTTTCTCCTGCTATCGAGATCAAGTGAAGCATTGCCCTGGTTTTCCAAACGGTGACAGTGCCTCTTTTTGCACATTTTCCTGGGTAATTTACTTCTAAAGAGCTTTTCAAATCTGAGTTTTTTTCTCTCTCTCCTACGCTCAGCGATGGCCGCAGCCCTGTGCCGGGCAGGGAGTCACAGCGGCCCTGCCTGCCACCTGGCAACCCTCCCCACGGCATCCTCCGCACCGAGCTACTCTCCTTCCCACCGCAGAGAACAAAGGCGCGATTGTGTCCGCACGGAGCGGCAGGGCTTGTTTTCGAGCCCTCGGTCCCCTGGGCAATGCACCCAGTCCCTTCTGGTTCCCAACACACCGGCACGGCACCGGAGACAGGCATAGCTGATTTCCCTCCCTGTGTCCCCAGGGCCTCCCACCACATTCCAGCACACAGTAACTGTGATTATGCTGTAAACTCGTGGCTGTCCAGTGGGGTATAGGCTGCTCTGGATTCAGATGAACCTGCACACCTGAAAACATGGACTCTGTGCTTCTGAGCACATCATATATCTTTGTCAAACTGTAACACCTCTACTAAAGCAAAGTAGGGAATACACAGGGAAAGAAGAAGCAATGGCCTGGTATTCTTTTGAATAATGATAATTCTGTCTTCTAAATATTATCACCCTTTAGATATGTTTCGGTATGAGGGGATTTGCATTTTTACAAAATGTTTCCTTCTAGGTTTTGTTTCTGACTGATTATAAATTTGCAAGCAGTTTATCGGGCAGACCATCAGTGTAGCTTCAGCCTTCCATTTGCACCTTGGAGAAGTTACACAGCAGTGTGCTTGAGCAAGAACACTTTTTCTGATGAAATATAACTTCTGGAGCACTTCAGCTGAGGACAGACTCTTTGATACAACCCTGTGTACTCATATGGGTTGGCCAGAACCCAGTATCTCTTGGTACAGCAGGTGATTCTTTGCTCCTTGCTCTCAGTTCCTGATGACACTGCTTAAATGCTTTCACTCTTGCATACATTTTCTTAGACTGTATTTCCAATTTTACTGGTTTCTGTGCCTCTCACCTGCTGTTTGCCCATTGAAGAACGCTGTGTGCACATGGTTAAACAATACCCTGGGAAATCCCACCAAAGCTCCATGCTTTCAACTCCTCTGTGAGCAGTTCAAATCCAGAGCTCACATAGTGAACAAGTCCTTTTTTCATCCTTTTTTTTTTTTTTTTTTTTTTTTTATTGTGCCTAGCTCTGTGGTTTTTGGATTTATTAATAACAGAAGGGCAGCCATTTCACTCACCAGTTCCAGTCAGTTTAACCCAACCTATAATACCACCATTGTAGTCAGCTTGCTGAGAGCTGGAAAAATTAGACATACCTGTTGGTAACGAATGCTGATAATTACACAACACACAAACAACAAAGCAGTCTGCTAGATCAAATCACTCCCTCAGTTTAAGACATTAACATTGATAATTGCATACTGTGGAAGCTCAGAGGCAGTAAAGAGGATTTCTTCCTCTGTACTTATAAAAGGCAGCACAAGAGCAGAGGAACTTACACTTTAGGAGGAAAAGATACATGACATCACCTCTACAGATGAGGAATGGGGTACAGAAATAACCATTCAGCCAAAGATGTAATAGAGTAGAGCTGGAACCAAGTTAACTGAGTAATATAAATACCTGCCACAAGCTTTGACACCAAGCCATCTTTCTAAGGCAAACTCTAGGACAAAACTGAAAGATCTTGTGAGGCTGTACAGAGCACACAAATTCCATCTCTATGTGTAATTCTTTTGAAGAGCAGTTTTTAATTTCCTAGTTTACTAGATATTAATCTCTAAGTGTGATTGAGCTTTTATATCCGTCTATTTCTGTGATGAAAATTAAATATTTTTAGTCTCTATGTGGAAGGATGCACCACAGATAGTGATATTCACATCCAGATGCTCCATTTGTGTGTGTGTGATGAAACATCTTAAATAAGCTTATTTCTGGGTTCCTGATTTTCTCTTATCATCAGTGCCTGAAGATGTGATTCACAGAGACATGCTTTTTGATCTAGATTATTATACCTGGAACAAAGCCATGAATTTCCAAACCTCAGCAGCCTGGACACTTTTTTTTTCCCCTTTGCCCTTATACTGAACAGGTATTGTAATTGCAGTAGACCAGAACGTGAAAATTCTCCCATCCAGCATTTAATTCCTGTGAAGATGGGCTGAGAGACTTAGGGCTGTTCAGCCTGGAGAAGGCTCCAAGAAGTAGCCTTCCAGTACCTAAAGGGGACTTGCAAGAAGACTGGAGAGGTACTTTTCGCAAGGGCATGTAGTGATAGGACAAGGGGTAATGGCCTTAAACTGAAAGAGGGCAGGTTTAGATTAGATATTAGGAAGGCATTCTTGACTGTGAAGGTGGTGGGGCACTGAAACAGGTTGTACAGAGAAGTTGTGGATTCCCTATCCCTAGAGGTGTTCAAGACCGGGCTGGATGGGGCTGTGAGTAACCTAGCCTAGAAGAAGATGATCTTTAAGGTCCCTTCCTATTCAAACCATTCTATGATTAGTTTTATTTATACCTCTATTTCCACAAGACTGTACTTTCTCAAGTCCACTTATTTGTATAATATAAAACTAATACAAGCTACACAAATACAGACATCTTTTAAAAGAATCACTGCATTCCACTCCTAGCACTTGCAACAGGATGAGGCGTCACTTGCACCACGTGTCATGTCAGCTACAATTATGAATGCACATCAGTATGTTTGCAAGGCAGCACCATACAAAAAGTCTGATCTTACCACCACTGATGATGAAGGCTGAAGAATATAGAAACAGAGTTGTAATAAAGAGCTGTAAGAGTTGTAATAAAGTGCTCATTTTACACACTGCTGTGCAAAAATCCCATGTGCTTTAGGTCACTTGGCAAGACACTGGCCAATCCACCTGCCCTAACTGCATAAATTCCCAACATGTTCTCTGGAGATGTGCAGGGAAGTTTTCTGTATATGAAGCTGCTCCTTTCTGTTGTTAGTGGGAAGTGTGAGACGTCTCCATCCCCTCCTAATAATAGTATTTGTAAGACAAAAGACATTATTTCTAGACCCTGATAAGCCCAAGAAAGACTGAATTTAGGTTTTCTACACTGAAGACAGCTCTCTGAACCCTTTGCCTTGGAGAGTTTGGGGGAAAGCCTTCACCCTACCCTCTATGGGTTGCTGTACACAGGCACACAACACGAGGACTTGGACACCACAGCTGAGTCTGACTGTTCCTCAGGAGCAGGTTGTCCTGTCCCTCCACCACACAAACCCATCGGCCAGAGGGAGTCACAGCCCCAGCCACATTCAGGACTTCAGGCCACCCCAGAGTAGCCATGCTATTCAGGTGCCTGTCTGCCTGAGCCATGACAGCTTTGGGGGGTGGGAGTTACCTGTGTCTTTTCTAACAGGTGTTTTTAGGAGTGAATAGATTACTACAGTAGGTGCCCAGGAAATTTTCAAGCATGGTATAGGGGCACCTTGCAGTGGAGGAAGCAGACAGACTGGGTAACTGTCTGAGCCTTAGGCTTTGGACTCCTAAGTCTCAATTTAGGTAGGCTGGATCCTGAACAGACCTAACACCTTATTAAGTGTTCATGTTCCTTTGCCAGGTCTTTCATAATTCCTCGTCATTCCAACATCAGCTCTCCCCACTTAAGCTCCTCTCATCCTAGCACAATGGCACCAAAAACATAGACCTGCTCAGAACATTTTCAAAGTGGTATTTAGCCAAATATCCCACTACATCAAAGATGAAACATCTCAGAGGAACGTGAGCATTTTGAGTGAGTTTTGCTTATGACCAAAATGAAAACTCCCAACTGCATACCTGAGGTCTTTGATCTCAAACTAGGCATTTCAACCCAGGTCTCTTTCACAGAGGCATTTGAAAGGGGCCACTTCTTTATATTTGGTTCCCACAAAAGATACAGAAAGACCTCAGAAACATCAAGTACTTTCCATTGGATGGAATGGCTGTTCTTCATCCCCTTCTGCTCTAACACTTCACGGGAGAGGGGCACAGATAAGGATGTTCATGTCAACGACACTGGTCATTCAAGAAAGAGCAACTGAAAGCATGATGCAGATTCTGTAAGAAATCACTGAACATTTTGCCGAATTCTCCTAAAAAGACAACAGAAAACCAAAATCACTGTATGAAAGTTTGCTTCATGATTACGAAGTATCCAGAAACCTCTTGTATCAGTTTCTCTTCCTACACGTGCTCCAATTAGTCTTCAGTTTACTTCAAGCTTTCATGTGAGGAATAATGTAACTTGGTTTATGTCTTTTTAAAAGACACTTACTAGACATTTTGTGCAAGTAATTACTGAAGCTGCATTAGAAGGGGGAAAAAAGGCTATCTCCTACTCCATTACTGTACATTAATATATCTTCCCTGACAGTTATTGTCAGGACTCAGTTTTCCTTATCATCAATCTGCTTCACACAATTTAGTCTTCTATTGGATGGAAACTTTTCCGACTA
>JAWWLV010000121.1:70301019-70330059 GCA_035041135.1 Platyrinchus mystaceus | reverse complement strand
AAGTGTTCCAGCCCCACACCTGGAGCTGTGCCAGTGCACAAGAATCATTTCTGCATCCCCCTTCAGTTCAGATAGCATATTTATATATCTGCACACAACCAAAACGGATTACTGTGAGTGATGCTTAGCAAATGTCTGAGAAGAGCTGTCAGATAAACGCTTCATCATTTTTAGTATCCTCAAACAGTTTCCATTAAAATGAAGAAATTCATGGATGTCACCAATTAAAGGACTCACTTCCAGCAGTGAAATACAAGAAAGCAGCAACTGAGAAGATGCTGAAAGTTTCTGGTATTTATCTTGCTGCCCAAACCTGAGAAGGATACCTGAACATGTCACAGTTTTCAAAGCAAAGAGATAACTCTTATTCACAATACCACATTTTTTATAGAACATGGGCAGTCAAAGGGAGGGAGGGGGGAATCAAGAATACTCTTTGGGTAATTCTAACAGAAAAATCTGTCAGATATGAGGGACTGAGATTAAAGGGTGAAAATGAACAATGAGGTACAAAGAGGCAGGTATCTGCCCCAAAATGACAACAAAGCAACAACAGATGGTAGCTTCTTCAAGTGCAAGGTCATTGCAGCAGGAGCACCTTGCCTCATGCTTATGCAACAGGCAGCAGGGTTATAATCCGTGTGTAGTACTCCTAGTGCCACCTAGACTAGTAACAGAATGGGTTAAGTAGCATGGCTGCAGTCTAACACTGGCAAGTCTGAACAGTGAAAGAAATTGCTAGGTTCAGCAGAAGATTGTCCAGTTCTTGTAAAATACCACTTCCAGTCCCCTGAGAAATGCTGCCTTTGTTTCATCTGATCAATGAACCTTGCATTCCATAGGAAATAGCAGGTGAATAATTTCCCCCCCACCTGAAGAGGAGGGACTCCACTAGCAACAGTGAAATTTGTCCTCCTCCAACAGATGCAAAATGAGGTTCCTGGGAGGAAAGCAGTTCAAAGGCTGTGACATCTCCTCTCCTTAAGCTTAAACATCAGAGTCAAGCTGCTCTAACATGATGAAATGGAAAAAGGTACAGAAGGTTCCAGTTTAGAAGGTGCAAAAAGCAACTGTGCATCAAATGAAATATTTTATGTCCTTGGTTCAGGTGTCGGTGCCTGAATTCTTGCTATCATCCAGGATATCACTCACCCAAATAAAAAAGAACCCCAAAACTCAATCAAAACCAAAACCAAACCAAACCAAAGAAAACCAAAACAAAACAAAAAAACCCCACACCCACAAAAAGGCTAACCAAACTAAAAAAAAACAAAACCAAAACCAAAAAGGCACACCAAAAAACCCAAAACAAAACAAAAAACAGAAGACAAAAAAAGTCTCTGCACTACAATGAAGTACTATGGACAGAAGCTTAATCTGTCCATTACTGAGGTAACTTGCCCTTCCCTCGTACTCCCATGAATCAATGCAAACTTCTGGTTATTTGTAAAATAAAATGTCCTGCCATTAGCATATCTGCCATTAGCAGAAGCCATCCATGACAAATAGCTCAGGCACTTGACATCCCCAGAACAGTGGATGTTGAGTTTTGCTCTAGCTCCAGCAAATTTGTGATTAATTGGAAGCTATTCAGTATTCCAGTGCCAAGGTGGGTAAAAAACCCCAAACAAGATCTTGTGAACAGTTTTGCTCTCTGTTATTAAAATAAAAAATTGCACATCCACTATAGGTGAAACAATTAATTCTGGTGACTTCATTTCTGGCTCTCTTTCCTAGTCACAGGTTAGTGATATCCGATGTAATTTCAGTATGTCTTTCTCGATTCAAGGGTGTCGGGGAGTGCTGCCAAAGCAAGGCTGTATCATGGGCTTAAACTCAGAAGGAAATGCAGGTGCATATCCAACTTCTGGCAGTAGTGTCTCCCAAGTGCTGAGCAAAAGGAGTCACACAGAACTGCACCGTGCTAAGCACAAGCCTCTGTGACCCCGGGATCAGTTGTTCAGGGTCTGACCAAAGAAATCTCCAATTCCCTTATCCTCCAGTTCTCTCATTCTCTCCTTGGCAGAAAGAGGCTGCTCCCTCTGCAGCAATGCTTTTGACATTGTCAGATGTAGATAAAGCTCTTTCAAGATTGCACCAAAAAAAAAAAAAAAAATCAGATGGTTGAAATGTACAGGGAGAAGAAAAGCCATGAGAATTATTTTTCCTTCTGACACTGGCTCACAGCTCCTGTCTTGTAAGCAGTCTTTGCCTCAGCTCCTCTTCACACATCTAGACACGCCTGAGGATTCATTTGTCTTCCAGGGATGACTTAAGCTGTAATGGATGTTTTACTATATAGTATCAGAAGCCTTTTGGATG
This sequence comes from Platyrinchus mystaceus, assembly GCA_035041135.1. NCBI lineage: Eukaryota > Metazoa > Chordata > Aves > Passeriformes > Tyrannidae > Platyrinchus > Platyrinchus mystaceus. The sequence continues at coordinate 70,327,737 of JAWWLV010000121.1, read as the reverse complement.
AAAGGAGCAATGTAAACTCAAAGAATCTGCTAATGAAAACCATTAATAATAAATGTAATTACAGACCTTTTGTAATGATTCAACGACTTCAGAATATATCAACATCTGCATTATCCACTTATGATTTTAAAACAGAGGAAGATAATAGAATTTTTACAGATCCTTTAAAAGGGATGAATTCTACACAATTATTTAAAAAGTAAGACTTTGTTTGGGGGGAAAAAAAGATAACCTGGGTATGGGTGAAAAAGGAAGGGGAACAAATCTTTATAATATGGTATGAGTTTATAGGTCATAAAAATATGTACAATTTAAGACTGGGAGGGGGGAGCATTATGGCTAACTTGAATAGAGTCAAGACCAGACACAGATTAAGACATTGAATATCACAGGGAAAAAATCATTAACTTTCAGAACAAAACAGTAGAAAAGAAAATGGACAAAAAAGCAAAAGGAGATTGTTTCTAATGGAAAATAAGAAAGGTCACATAAACAAAAAAACATATGATCAGAGAACTTTATATCCCATTTCATAATCCCCTGTACATCATTGCATTTTTGCTTACATAAATATGTCAAAAGTTCAACAATATAAACGTGCAGCAGTGTCACTACTCCTCAGAAATCTAGAAATCTTTCAGGTGCAGTTTCCTTAAGTTTTCCAAGTTATTTCTTCCTTTGAGATGAGAAGGTTTTCATTTTTCTAACCACTGCACACTTAATGGGTCAAGTCTTATTAAAAAAGCATCCAGCAGCATGTGTTATCAAGAACTGAACAGTTAACTGGTCCATTTCTTCTGCTACATCATCTTTCCTAGCACCACAACCTTTACATATTGTCTGATTAAGCTCTTTAGAGAATAAGGTTTTTATGGTATATTCCCTGCCTTTCTTTTAAGGACCCAGCATATATTGTAGGTAGATTTTTCATCTCTGTTGATGCATCCTGAAAGTGGTAGTAAAATGTAAGCGGGAATAAGATAATGGGAGGAGTCACAATACCCTTAATCAGCCCCCCCACATTGCAATAACAAAACAATTGCTTCAAAAGAATTCAGTGCTGCAGTCTGACTTCAACAAAACCGGAGTTAAAATTACAAAACCAGGCCTTGGTGATACTAAATCTTCAGCAATTATAAATCATTAGAAATCTGAGACATGTTATTTTAGTTTGCTGTATTTAATTTTTGGAAGGTTTTAAAATTAACGCTAGTATATAATGACTCCCACAAGATTTTGCAGGAAGTCATGATCTGTTGCTTGTATTCAACACAAGTAGTCACTAGAGAAACATAAGTTGATATGCTTGCTTGATGTTCACAAAGCATTTTGAAGATGAAAAGTATCCTGTGCTAAACATTAAGTTAGTCTGACGATCTTCTCATTACACCAAAGATAGACAATATCTTAGAACAAGAAAAACGAGACACAAAGCTGGTCTGTCGAGGATCCTGTTTTGCCTTTGAAAAAAATGTTAAAATAATTGATAGTTTCAATAATAGATAGTTTCAAAGTATTAAGCATTCCTTTGCTCAGTGCTTCAAAGGGGTCCCGAAATACCTAGAAATGCAACTATTTTCCTTTTCATGTTTGATAGGAAAAAGTATTAAAAAGACTCTTAAAAATACAAATAAAAAGATCTATCCACTTTTTGATCCACCTTTATCTGAAATTAAAAAAGAAATTCGAGTGCTTTACATGTCCCCCTGTAATGAAAAGCCTCACAAAAAGACTCTGATGTGGAACTAATTTGCATTCTGAATGTGCTGAATGGACTACAGAGACTATAGTAACCTTCAGAGAATCTTTGCTGTGTTAAAAAAGTAATTCACATTCTATCTCCTACAGAAAATGAAAGGTTGAAAGATGTAAATTAGACAAAACAAACAAACCTTTCATAGTATATTATGAGCTCCAGGTTTCCTGAGCACTTACTAAAATTTCAGTAACTCCTCTTCCATTTTCAAGCACAGTAAATCTGGGCCATTTGACAAATGCCTTATCACCATTTGATTTGTGTTGCTACATACAGAAGCATATTTCAAGGAGACAGACATTAAGAAACAGCTTCTTTGAACTTGTTTTTCTCTTCCTCACTGTCTCCCTCATGCTATCAAAGGCATGATAGGTTTTTTGTTATTTAAAGCTCCCATAATTTCCAGCCTGGCTAATTGATTAAACTATTAGTTTACATGACCATGTGGTACATGTACACCTTCACATTTCCTTAATTCATGTGTTGGAACCCACTGGCCCATCTCAACAGGCTTTTACAAGGTGGTGAAAGCCATAAGCAGAATTAAGTTTCTGCTCATCCCATGAAAACAGAGAACTGGGGGAAAGAGAGGCATCCTTTAAAAACCCTAATTAAGAAATTTGGAACAACATACACTTGTCCCATGTGAGAGACAATGAGCCTTTCTAAAGGCTCAGCTCGTACAGAAAGTGTCTGTTAGACACCAGAATTCCCCTAGCTTCAGTGTTCATGGGGTTGTACACTAAAGGGCAATAAAGTTAACTTCAAAATAGTGAAATAGTGATTAGATAAGAATTCATTATCCCCACTGTGCAGCATCATTTAAATTACCTTTCTCCCACACAAGCTGTCTGTCTTTCTTTATTTACCCTTGTCCTTAAAACAACTCTGCCAGTCCTACTTTTCCATATCCCCCAAATCCTTGGAGGCTCTGCCCTTTAGTCTCCCACTACACAAGTTTTATCTGCAGACCTGAGGTAAAGATTGCATCCATTACCATCTGCTATGGTAACACAAGTCTTTCTGACATATTTTGCAGATCTGATACTCAAGAGAGTGCTGTGCATGGTGAGATTTGTCCCTTCCTGCCTTGGAAGACCAATGTTTGTGCAAGGCACGAAGTCTTCACGCCTTCCACCTCCTGTGGTTAGGGCTGTGTTGGAGCTGTGCTCGTTTGCTCTTTTTCAAACATACCTAGTGTAGCACTGCTCCAAGCACTTGAATGGACAACATAGTTATTGGAATTTGCTAATTGGAGGCATGGGTTGGAGCTGGAGATACCCACAAATCTTGTTACCACCAGCTGAGTTCAGATACTTCCAGTATATATTACTGTTACACAGTGGAAACAAGGAACTATATACTGGGCACACAGAAAAGTAAAGTCTCACTTAAATGTTGCATATAAGCTTGTTTGTGTTATCCAGTCTCGAAAGATCCTTCTGAATTTTCAATGCTGAAGCAATTAATTCAAGGAGGCAATACTCACTAAGGAAACTAGAATCCTGATTATTTTGTTTAAAGGGAAATTTCTTTTGAGTGGAAAGAAGAGATCCTGAATGTGTATTCTTCATGCTCTGGGATTGCATCAACAATATTATACTAGAATCAGAGGGGAGAGAAGGTCCATGAGAGGTCCTCCAGTCCTCCCTTCTCCCAAAGTTATGATCAGCTAGATCTAAACTATTACCAAATGATGTTTGTCTAACCTGCTTTCAGAAATATCCATAAGCTCCCCTCAAGCAAACTAGCTCATTGCTTTGGAACGTGACTTGTTATCTTCAGAGCGTGCAGGAAGGACAGGCTCCGTCCCTATATCTCAGCAACTGCCTTTTACCTACAGGTTTCATTATGCTTCCTAGTTCTCTTTGTGCAGCTAAATATGCTCCACTCTTTCTACTTTTTTGCATCTATGGCTCTTGTGATTTGCTCTACTCTGAATTTTACCAATTCATATCCGCTAATTCCAGTGTCCAAAACTGGACACGGGACTTCTTTGGAGCTTGTAAGATTTCTGTTGAAGGGTTTGTTATAAGCATTTTCCAGACATATATTTATTTTTTGAGTCCCTCCATGATGCTGTCCTTTTCCCCAGCAGATCCCCTATCTGCCAGCCCACCTCCTGCCCTCTCCCCAACCTCCCTGATGCCCCACCCTGTCATGTAAGTAGTGCAAGACAACTATTTAACCCCAATTTTTCCTCCCTTTCCCGATGGAACAAGTCAAGCTCCCCAAACCTCCTCTCATATTCTACATGTTCCAGAACCAAGACCACCACAGTGTCTTTCATCTGGCCTCTCTCAGGCTACTCTTGCACTGGGGTCCCCAAACTGCACACTGTATTGCAGATGTGCTCATATGGGAGACGAATAAAGGGTACTGATCACTTCCCTCAGCCTGCTCATGACCTGCTGGCTGCACTCATGAGCCAGGGGGTTCAGAAGTGCGTGCCATGACCACGGGCTCCCTGTTCCCCACAGGTGCACAGGCAGGGTGCTCCCCGCCCTCAACTTCTGCTTCCACCCTAGGGTGAGAGCTGTTCCCATGATCCCACCCAAGGCATTTGCCCTGCTCCTTATCCACAGCCAGCAGTTCCCTCTTGCCTCAGGGCAGCTTGCATGACAGGGAAGCCTTGCCTGTTCCAGGTAGGAGGTGAGGAGGTGAGAGGCCATCCATTGCCCTCACGTCCCAAAGGCTGGGGTATGCTGAGTTGATGAGGAATCACATTTTTCTTGTCTACTTGTCTGCTGTGTCTGTTTTTGAAGTAAGACTGCCAGCTCTTCAGGGCTGAGGCCATCTCAAAATGCCCTTAGTTATAATTTATTAGCTATAATTAGCTTTACTAGCTATATATGCTATATATATATATAAATATGGATATATAAAAATTAAATATATTAGCTATAATTAACTATACTTAGCTGATAAGTAAGAGGAAACACAGTATTTTGCTGTTACTGGAAACCAAATTTGAAGGGTCCAGTTGAAAAAGAATGCAATTTTCCATATTCCCAGCATCAGCTTCTCACTCAGCCCCTCCTCCTGTCATCTCAGAAATCAGTATAAACCTATCATTCAGATCTTCAGTACAATTATTGGCTCAAGCCCAAAACTGGGATACAGCTGAGGCCCTCAGCTGTCCCTGGGTGGAAACACTGAAGGAGTATGGCTGCTCTGGAATGGCACTAACCCTCGTGTGAGAGCCTGGGACAGGAGTGCAGGCAGACTGTGGAGACCAGGCAACTCTGAACCCAGCTGTTCCAAAGTCAGCACCTTGGTGGAACTGTGTTTACAAACACTCCTTCTGCCATAGCAGTCACGGATTCTATAACACAGAAACCAAACAAGCAGACAAGCAAAAGAGGGGCTTAAATGTTGTTTCTCTGAAAAATAAGCAGAGATCCTGTGAGGTCCGTAACAGATTTCAGTATTATATACTAATTTTACATGGAAGGCAGTCAGACTACAACCTGCAAGGATACTGATCTCAATAGGAATTCAAGTCAGGCACCAAATTACCTTTGAAGACCTGGGCTTTAATTACTGCTGCTACAGAAAGCAGTATAAAATCTGCTGACGAATACCTAATGCTTAGTAGTAGTTTTGCAGACACTCAGCAAAGACTGTCTCTGCTGTGAGGAATGCATGATACCAGACCAGAGGGGGGAAAAAAAGCAGTGAAGTAGAAGTTGAACAGTGTCAGCTTGCATTGCTGAGTAAGAACAGACCTGCTAAATGTAAACAAACTGAAATACTAATTTAAGTCACAGACCCCTATCAGCCACCCAGAAAAATCCACAAATCCCTGGTACATTGAATCACACGTGTTGGGATCAAAGCTGACATCTCAGTCAGGCCACAAGAGTATGTGTGGATGCCTTACCTCTCATCCGGTTCCTCCACCACGTTCAGAGGGCTTAGATCAGTGCCAGATTAACAGGGCTAAATTACTGCAGAGTTTATGTTCTGAAAATAGCTCAATGTTCTTTTGATATTTTAATTTCAGGAAAAACACAGACTAGCAGGGAGAAAGAGTCAAGTCTGTCATCCTGCTAATGCTTCACGTTGGCTCATTTACTGATGGCACTTTGCAAGAGGGTACACCTAACAGAAGCCTGAGAATTTTGGAATGGAGGCAATGACTAATTCTGATGTGAAAAAAATCTGCAGCATTGCATGTAGTTTTCTGTTAGTTTCCTGAAACAGGAAAGATAACAAAATCGGAGTAGTAACAATAGCCTTAAAAAGGAATTTGAAGATTCTGTTGGAAACATAAAAAAAACACTAAATGACAGCAAGTTTTAGAAAATGTATGTAAAAAATTGTATATAGTAGATACGTGATAGCAAATGTCATTATCAGAATAATAATGCCATGACTCCTTTGCATTACTCTCACAGCCCTACCCAAGGACTTTTCTTGCTCATTGTTCAAAAACTTACTTGTACTTACACATTAAAACACTGAAACTGCCCTGTTCAGGCAAAGAATTCAACAAATTCATATTGTATATCATGTTTTATGATTCAATGAAGTCCATTTTCATTCTACTAACATGCCTCAGACTGTCTTTGTAACTGAACAGCTACCAGGTGATCTGCTTTCAGAGGGAATTCTCCCTGACTCCTAAAACAATCGGGGTTCTCACAACATGGTTTCTACCCATTTTAAAATTGGGGTTTTTTTAATCCTTGCTATAAAGGCTCTAATTACAATAATTAGCTGTATGTACTCAGTCAGTTCTGAATCCTACTAGTCCAAACAATCACACAATATGCATTTGTTACTGTATTCTGGTGTATATATTCCTCTGAATGCAAAGCTCAGTCTTACCCCTCAAAAACCACCTGAATTTTATACAATTCAGTAGAAAAAATATACAGGTTTTGTCATGTGAAGTTTACATATTTCAGTGTAATCAACACAGATTTTAAATGAGATTATGGCACACTAAGCAGTCTGAAAAAAAGTCCACGCTGTGTTTTCAGTCAGAGCTGTTGAAAAGAGTGAAACAGAACAATTGCTTTACAGAGGCGTTGCTTCCTTTAATAATTTGTGCCACATAAAGAATACTTTTCACACTAGGTCATTCAAGAGAGATTTTGGTGGAATGCAATCATTCAGTTTATGCAGCAAACCCAAGCTACCACGATTTAATTCTGCTGTGTGCTCAATTTTTATATTGTACACCCATCAGTTGTTAAAGCATAGCTCCTGCTAAGCTGAAAGCATAAAAGAAAGAGTCTCAGTTCACTTCTGAAAAGCCTGAAAATGTTTTATTCATGCACTTGTAGCACATACATTGCAGGGAGTGTTACTGGATTCAAGAGAGAATTGAATGACCCTTCGCAGATGAGATTTTGTTAGCTTAGGATTTTGATAGGGTGGTACGGAATTGATCAGGTCTTTTTCTTCAGCTCCAGGTCATTCATTCTGGACATTCATTTTGGTGAAGTCTAAACCAGAGCAATTATGCATTCATGAGCAGGATGCTGAGGGTTTCACTTGGAAAACTGAAGGCTGATAACCGAAGTAAGGCTCGAGTATCTTTCCTGAGGCTACTGCATAATGATGAAAACACATCTCAAAGCACATATGGCAGAAAGCCTAGTACAGCTCTTCAAACTGCTGTAGATAAACGGGTGGATTTAAAATAACCAGCCCCTTCATCTGTTGGGGCACAGTAGACCTTTAGAGTGCATCAAATGTAGTGTGTGTTCTAGAATGAAGAGCTTTGTGCTGCTACAAGGCAGAGCTGACAGCTCCTGTTTCAAAGTTATCTTTAATGCAAAAACAAGAAACATTCCCAATTGTATCAATTACAATAAAGATGCTGGATGATAAAGTCTGCTACCTAAATCATTTCAGTCATGTATGGGAAATCAAATCCCTATAAGCCTGAATGCACACAAAATGCAAATCTCTCTGAATTGCCCCTAATATATGCACGTTTGTATAGATCCTCACTTTCAAATACAAGGTGTCATTGTGAGCTCCCTGCTGAGCCCGGTGTAACCTGAGTACAGGGAAATGCTGACTTGGAAAGACCTTGACAAAGAGTCTGGCCTTGCAAATGTTTGTTCTCATGAGCCCTTCCACAGGCCAACAGGCTGTGTAAGAACTACTCTCAGGAGAAATTATTCCATATTAAGTACTGTACTAAGAACATTAGAGAGTATGCTACTGTTTCCAGCTAGCTTGAGAATATTTGCATTGTATAGGCAAATCCTAAGTGTTTGATGGATTAGGTTAAGAATTGGTAATGGCTTGTCAAACTAACCCTGAGTTCATGTGGAAAGTCATTTACTGAGGTGTTAATAATGTCCCATCTCCATACAGACAAAGGGAGACTACCCTTAGTACAACACAGCATCACCATGCACACTGCTTTCACACGTGGAGAAAGGCTCGGGGGACATGGCTGCATCTTGCTGAAAACAAGGAAGCCACTAGTCAAAGCTTACGGGTATTGGATCCGGCCCAAAATACTTCACCGTGTGGAGATTTTTGTTGAATGAAAGTTGTTCATTCAAAGTCACCGTGGATTTCTAAACTAACTGAAGTTTGAAAAAATTTATGTGGTATTCAGAGTATGATGGGGTGAAGGAAGGAACAGTAAACTGCAAGCCAACTGTAAGTTCTCATTTGAGGTTATTTCATTCAAATAATAACACTATACTTTATTCAGGACATATGGGGAGAGCATATGTTTACAACAAAAGCAGTGCCATGCATCAAACAAAGCAGAACTGTTTCAGAGTCATTGCAATATATATCCAGACACACTTCAGCTGGACAGATTTGTGAAAGCGAGAAGCATAGGTGAGAGCTGGTTCTAGTTATTATAGGTGTAATTTAAAAAAAAAAATAAATAGTAGTGAAATGTGTGGGCTCCATTCTCCCGCCTTCCCTCCTTCCCCATTTTGTTACATCCATCACGTCCTCTTTCCCTGAGTGGATTTCATCATCACTGATTCTATTGTCCCGTGATGGAACGGAATGGAAAAAAGGTTACCAGATCACTGTTCTAAATCACTTATCTGGTCTGGTGAAAACTCAAAAACTTGAGAGACTTTAAATATGCTTAGATGCTATTAAAGAGCAATTTGGTTCTATTAAAAAAAAAAAAAAAGCATGCTACTAAATAAGCCAAGCACCCCCATTCATTTGAATATTTAACAAAAACTTCGAACACATTCTTATACTTCTTTTACTGTACTGGTATATCATAGAATTAAGGATAGTCGTTGCAGCCTTTCTCATTCTCTGCCTGTCTTTGGGAGAGGCTATTTTCAATGTTACATTTTTTTAAAAAAGGTACACAGCCAGGCTGGTTGGTTGATCTTCGTGCTTTCTCCTGGAGCATTTGGAGAAAAGCTAAACCAGGGAACAATGTGTTTTTATACTCCCCACACATTCCAAGATTTAGTCAAACAGTGAGCTCTGATAAACATATCCTGCTCCTTAGCTTTGTTCAGCCTCCTGGAAAAGTAAAGGAACATAAGCAAAGGCCTGCTGAGCCACATTCCCTCCGGAGGCCTCTCCAGGGGCCTCTTTCCCCCTGACAAACACAGAGCCCTGTGCAGCATGCCTAAGTGCTTAGGGGCTTTTAAATTTGTTTCTCTGCATTTAGGGAGTAAAGATAATCACTCAGAATATTGAATATCCTTGGACTTTTAAGGATTAATAGAAAGGAGCATACGTGAAAAACAACAAAGACACAGATTTGGAAAGTTACAGTTCGTGACAATCTGTTATTGAATTCTCATCTGGTTAATTTTTGCTTTTCAGCAAAGTTTTGTATAAACTCCTACCTCTTCCAACCTCTGTCCTTTATGAAGCATGGTGCAGCTTGTACTGTTAGGATATTATGAGTATGTTAGTGTGTCTGTGAGAGTCAGAAACCTCAAGCAGTAAATCCACATACTTGATAACCAGAAGCTGAAAAACAGCTTTAGCCGTTGTGAGGGAAATTACTCACTGCCACGAAAGGAAATAAAGGAAAGCTGTTTAAGCACTGTTTGTCTAACATGAAAGCAGAGCTACCTGCACCAGATGGATTCCTCAACAACAATAATACTTAGAAAGGGAAGAGGTTGTAATAAATATGGAAAACTTATTGCAGTTACTCGAGATGTTAATCACATCTCAGTCACTGGTTTCAGAGTGGAATCCAGACTCCCAGTGCCACTAAACCTTCCAGAGAAATAAAAGTAGTTACACTTCAGCATTTCTAGACCTTGAGGTTTTTAATCACATACACCATCTTGCTTAACAGTTCATTCACTTAACACAGGCAAGTTACAAGTTTTTGTAGAAGTGTCTGGAAGTGCATCTAGAATGCACTGCCTGTCCACTGTTTTATTTACAGGTTTTTTTCAATGAAAATCAGTAGCTAATAAATCAAAGCATAATTACACAAACACAAAAATACAATCATTAACATTTTACTGAATACAAATGATAAGCATAAGGAAATGTATGCTCACTGACATGAATTTGTTAGTTTGCTATTAATATATGGTACTGTGAATTGGTGGTAATGTAACTGAAAGACAGTTGTGCATTAAAAAAAAAAAATTAGAGAGCCACTCATGTTTGACATGATCTTATACTGAGATAAATATCTACAGACAGTGGTATGATCATGTACACTCACATGTGATCATATCAACATAATTAATTTCTTTCTGACAAGATATCATCATCAAGGTAGTTGAATCTCCTCAACAAAGCTTGTTTTGATCAAGTACCAGATACTATTCTCTAAAGTGTTGGATGATACAGAAACAATCTGTGCAAGTGTAGCAATTTTGATTCAGAAAATTTTAAAAAAAGTAGTATGTACAAAGATAACTTTTTAATTCAGTGATTAAATTAAGACTCCAGTCTTCATATTCCAAACACCTAATCATTTAATTTCTTTTTTTTTGGCGGTTTGCTCTCCTCTCCCCATTCCTTCTCCCCACCGCAAATATTAGCCCACGTTTAAAGCAGACTATCACAATTGAAACTCTGCAAAAAACCATTAAGTTATTTACCTTGTGCCAAAAAAAAAAAAGAAAAAAAAAAAGCAGCACTAGAACATTACTCAAAAGATTCCATAAGTCCTTCATAATTAAGGAAAGTTCCAGGAGCAAAAATTACTTATACAAATTGTGGAACTTGGGAGGAGAAATAGGGGAAAGAGGAGACATTTATCCCTTGACTTTTTTTTGTTTGTTCTTTTCTGAACTTCATTTACAAAAAGCTCCTGGTACTTCTTTCAGTGTTTCCACACCTCCTTTCTCTGGCACATATGGTTTAATATACAAACAATTTAAATAAAACGTCAAATTCAAATTCCCACCATCAATAATTCCACTCTTATGAAAACTGGTGGGGTTTTAGCTATTTCAAAACTAGCCCTGCCTGGTTAGGACTGAGGTTAAATAAGAGATTCTTACAAAAATTTGGTATTCTATTTTAGCCTTTCAAGATTTTTAAAGAAATGAAAACTAGAATAAACCCTTTCCACTGATATTGTTCCTTTTTCATATATCATACTACCCCATAAGTTATAACTGTATAGGCTGTGCAAGAAACAGAATCATTTGAGCATTTCTGTGTTTTCTAGGGGTTCTATGAGCCTGTTGATGTTATTGAATTTAAATGAAAAGTAAAAGCTATTTGAGTCCTTATTCTAAATGGTAGATAAACTCTCTAGCCTTTTTTCCCCCCCCTCAGTGGAGTGTTATTATCCATCCTTATTATAAGATACTGCATTTCTTCTTAGCTTTAAATCAGGGGTTGTCGATACTGTCTCTTTTTGCTTCCATCTCGTTTTTCAGAATTCCAACTCATTTGGTGAAAGAGCTCATCATTTTACCTCCTTGCCGAAGCTGGTCTTTTTGCACTGGTCAGCTTTGGAAAGTCAGAATACTGAGTGCTTCTCTAGGTCAGACTGGTACTAATTTGAGTATGGAGTGGAACCAAGCTGTTTTGATGTGGAGTTTGGACTGATTTATTCTCATGCTGGGTTGGAGATCTAGCCATCTGAGATGGTTCAGGAAACAGGGTGGAGAGTGGTAGCCATTTCCATGCCAGAGTCTCTTAACAGCAAAAATACAGAAGAGAAACAGAGAGAATGAAAAAAAGACTTGTGGTTGAGTGAAGAGAATTTCCATGTCCGTGAGTGGTGGTATTGTTCACTGAATTTGTCACAGTTGACAGAGAAGTGGAACTTGCTGAAGAATAGTTTGAGGGTGTTGGACTTGTTCCAGTGGGATCACAGTAGATCTAGAATGTGGAGAGAGGGAGGGAAAAACAAAAAGGTTTTTACTGCCATTTTTTTTTCAAATCAAAAGACAAATTTGTAGTAATGAACAATGTGTAGCAACACTCAGTCACAGTACTCAGATACAATACATACAAATGCTCATGCCTCTCGTTGTGCACTTAAGGACAAAGACATTTTGAGTTGTACACATGGGATTTGTTAAAGAAATAAATCTAATATATTTCTAAATATTTTTACATAACTATCACTTTATCAAAATCCTGCTCTAAAATAGAAGATAAGTGGGTTTTAAAAAAAAAAATCACACACACAAAAAAAAAAAAAGGCAAAAAGCAAACACAGAGCTATGCAGATATACAAAGACTAATCTTAGGATAAGAAAGACCTTCAACCAACTGCATGAATTGCAGTCTGCCTGTGCAGACTAAGCCACAGATATGAGGAAACAATGGTCAAGAATCTATTGATACTGTTTCTGGGACTAGATTGTGGATTCCTTTCAAGGAAGGTGGGGCTTATGCAAGTGGATTTAATATTTCAGTCTCTCTTATATTGCTGTGGTAGACTGAACTGCAGAAGTTAGAACAATGAAACCATACTGATTAAATCAGAACCTATCAGCATGCTAGAACATACAAAAAAAAAAAAAAAGTGCAGCAGAAAGACCATAGAATATTAGCAAATTTTAAAAAATGCTGACAGAAGGCAAAATTTTAAAAAATAGTATTTTTTCTCATAACTCTGCATGACAGGGACAGAACAAAAACTTACACTCTGTATAACTTCAATATCAAGGTATTTCCTATACATGCACAAGAAAACTTTCAAAGATAAGCTTAAGTGTTTCTTTATTCCAGTAAAAAAAAGCATGTGACAAGAATGAAAAACAAAAGCAAGAATCACATATCTGCTCTCTAAAAATGAGCACAGTACAGAAAGCTTAGCTTCAGTTCTGTAGCAGCAAACTTGTGTTATACCAGAGCATTCTGGTAAGCCCTTAGAGTTAATTGAAGTAAAAACAACTTCCTTTTTTTTTTTTTTTAAAGAGGTTCATTTAATAAATAATACTATCCACAAAAGGTGTCCTAATTTTCATGTATTTCTAGTGCTGCTGAGAAAATAAATTTTTTTTAGCAGAAAAAAAGATAAATTTGTCCCTTAATACTGGAGCCACGAAGTCAATGTCAAATTTATTAGAAAATTGCATAAACATTGTCTTTCAGTATTTTCTACCAAAAAAGCATACCATAGACAATGTAAGGATGATGTAAAGCTTCTGGGAGTTAGGGGTTTTGGCAACTGGCACCACGCTGGAAGCCATTTAGAACTGCAGGATAAAAATCGCTGTGTGGAAGTTTCTGTTGAAACCAGTCCGAAAGTGATCAATAATGAACTGTAGAGTTAATAACCTAAAAGGCAAGTCCCAGCCCATCCCAGAATTTTCATACAAAGATTCCACAACCATTCCACACTTGGTTATATATTTTTAAAGTTCTCACTTTTAAAAAGAAAACCTTTTTTTCTGGATTTGTTTTTGCGTGTAGAAGAGAAAGGGCTTACAGCCAAGTTCCACAGCATCATAGTAGATGGGACCCTAGAGATTTTCTTAACGTGATTGTGATAAATATCAGTAATCCAAGGGGTCTGATCCTACTCTCATCACTGCCAAGGGCAAGACTCCACTGAACACAATGGAAAAAGGATAATGCCTTTCCTTGCAAACCAAGGGGGAGGGGGAATTAAAACACCTTCCGGCAATTCCTTTGCTGTTTATATTTCTGATAGCGTGTTACTGACTTTTTTGGAAGAGGTGGTCTCTAGGAAGAACACACGGACCCGGAATCCGGGAGTCCCGCTCGGCTTTTTCGCTTACGGAGAAGCGGATCGCTCCTGCACCCATTACCGTTGTGCCAAGGGCAAGGCTCGGCCAGCGCAGCAGCCAGATGCTGGCGACTTTGCATTCAGCCTCCAAACCTCCCACTCCTGTCGTGAACCGAGCCCCAGGACCGGACCCAAAGCTCAACACGCTCCGTCGGGGGAGGTTCAGACCAGGGTCTCCCTGCCCTCCAGCTGTAACACTCGTGCTTTCCCGGAGCTCTCTCGGATTTGGAGGGATCGTTCTCCCTCTCATCAGCGGCGTAATGAACGCTCCGCCGCCGCGCACACCCCGGTTCCGCGGCTTTCCTTCGAGGATCCCATGGGAAAAAAACGCGGCGACCTCCCACTTCATCTTTTTTAATTTGATCGGGGTAAGTCACGGCACCGCCCCCGCCATCCCAGGGCGCCGAGCTCGCTCCCGCCGCCCGTCCGCGCCCATCCCATCCCATCCCCGCCCCATCCCTCGCCGAGGCTGCCCGGGCTCGCTTCTCTCAGGCCGCCGCCGCCCCGGGCGAAGGAGCCGGCAGCCACCCACGGCGGGCTCCGGGATGGCGCACACAGACGGGAGTTTCTCTTCGGAGAAACCCGCCCCTCCGCCGCTCCCGCGGCGGGGAAGCGCAGGGAGGGTCTCGGCGTGGCCGCTCTCCCGTGTCTCGCACGGGGGCCGGCGGAGGGGGAGCGCCGAGCCGCTCCGGGGCTCACCTGCGTGGGAAGGAGGAGGGCCAGGAGCAGGAGCCCCAGGCCGAGCCGCGCCGCCAGCGCCGTCCCCATGCCCGTCCGATGCTGTCCCGCCGCGACGGTGATGCCGCTCCTCCTGCCGCTGTGGCTGCGAGCGCCAAGGATGCGCCGCTCTGCCGCGCCCGGCCCTTTTATAGCGGCGCGGGCTCCCGTGACGCCCCGCCACAGCCTTCCCCCGCCCCCGCCCCACACCTCTGCCCCCGCCCTCCGTGTCCGCCGCCCCGCAAGTCGCTACCTCCCCCTCGGCCCTTGTTCTGCTTCGCTGCGGGCTCCGCTCCCCCTCCCCGGGTTGTCTCCGGCAGACCCGGGAGCTCTGTCCCGCTTCCCCCCCTTTGGGTTTTACAGGCGGTGGTCCCTCTCTACTGACGGCGCCGTGCTCTGATACGGAGGGACTGGCACAGGGCTGCGGAGGTTGAGCTGCAGTTACTGCCGAGAAAAGCTTATGTGTATAAAAACATCCGTTTTTTCTATTAAAAAAAACCCCAACTTCGAACCATGAGCGAGAGAAGGAAAAGTAAAAGAGGCTTAAGTATTTGCAATGACGGGAGCAGTGGGTGAAAGGTTGAGGAGTTAAGATCCCTTCTTGTTCAGAGCTGCCTCACCACTAGTTCTCAGATCGCTGGTTGCAATTTCAAGCACTCTTTGGATCTGAGTATGGTACTACTACCATTATTCCTTAAGAAACCTGTGTAACAAGTGGAACTGAAGGTTCTTCCAGCTGTAGCCTCTGCCTAGGTGAGGTTCTAGCTTCTGGCACAGTAAATGCTATAGTTATATTGTATCTCCTTCCTTAACTGACTGAAGATATATTGTGCCAATGCCTCACCAAATCCATCAAGTGTCTCAGTGTACAGAAAAATGAACAAAAACAGTTTTGTCCACATTATAAACTAAAAAAAGAGACACCAATGTGCTGACTCTATTGTCACAAAGCAGTTATTTTTATATAAAAGATGAGGAAGATGTCCTGTTGGCTCAGACTAATCAACTGATTTCAAAATTGGATAGGTTTGTATTTATCTCAGAACAAAGTGTGAGGAGATATCCAAGTGCAGCACTCCATAACTCATTTGCAATCATTAAAGGCAGGACTGCTTTTGAAGATTTTCCAAGGGCACTGCTAGAACTCAGTCCCAAAGCACAGGAAATGCTGAGAGAGGCATTGCAGAACCAGATACGGGGACTTGTGTTAGGCAAAAATACATCATTCTAAACCAAGTCTCACATTAATTGTTTCAGAACAAAAACTGACAAAGCTATAGGTATTTTTCTCTTCCCAAGGAATAAAGGAAATCTGTAAGCTGTACTACTCAAGATATCAATCCTTATTCTATACCAAGATGAAAGAGCTTCTGAGAGCTACACTAAGTCTGAAGTACTTTTGAAGTAACATTTTCTCCTTTTTTTAATAAATCCTTGATCATAATCAGAGTTCAGTTCCTAAATATTAGAGGCACGGTCTATCTATAGAGTAACTATGGTAACAGTAATCGAAATGAGGGTCTTATGTCTCTGAATATTCATTAGTTGTATGCTGAAAGCTGCGTATCAGAAAATGGGCTGTCCTGATTATAGATATAAGGAGAGAAAAAAGGAAACTGCAATGGACCTAAAATAAGAGAGGGGTGACAAAGCTGAAAACATTCTTATCACCACTTTTCCTTGCAAACACTTTGCTTTAGTTGTCACAGTTAAATGAATCACAAACAGGAGAGAAGGTCACTGTTTCATTCAGTAGACAAACCTAACACTACACAAGGGTGAAATTCCCTGTGAGGGAAGTCACGTGAATCACAATAATAAAGTTAGGGCTCACACCATCCTGACAACAGATTCCCTGGAGGAGATGTAAAACAAAGGGAATCCAGTTAGGGCTCTAAAACAGCCAAAGAAAAGAATATTCTAGTGTAAAGCTGGCAGGGATGGTTTCCATTATTATTTCTCCGGCCTTATTTGGGAGGAAAGAAAGTGATAAAGCTGTTGCATGATCCCAAAGGGATCATAACTGACTGTTACAAGTTAAAGCAGCAGCTGAGACACTTGAATGTCAACACCGGGACAGATAAGAATGAGGGAATAACTGTCAGAGGCCTTTCCCATTCTCTTTAGCTGTGCATCTTGCTTGTGATCTGGAACTGAATCTGTAAAAAATTAGGCTGATGCACAGTTCTTATAAGGTGGCATGAACCAACACAACATTATACAACTGATAGTTATTATTATTATATAGTATATTGCACTTCTGGCAGTTTAACAAGTTTCAGTTAAAACGAGGGTATCTTTCTTTTTGCTACAAGAAAAATGTAAAATCTGTTTCTTTATTTAAAAATAAAGAACAATCCAGAGGTTTGAACACATCTGGCAGAAATTATAAATTACTGATATAATAAAACTATGTTAAGGTTATGTTCTGAGGCGAAAAACACGCCCTTCTGAAATATTCCTGAAATACTAATGCAGATAGGGAAATCTAATGGCAGCAGGCGAGAAGCATTAAAAATATTTTAAGCCCAAGATTTTCTTTGAAACTTTTGTCATTGAAAATTATAATTATAATGCCTACCCTCTGTTAGATTTATACAAATAAATTTCCCCACTCTGGAAATCTGCAATGTTCTTGATTCCTCCTGAACACATAAATCACCTGCACTCCTAATTACAAAATCTCTATTTTTTTATCCCCAGCTGAAGTCTATAATGAAGTCTGCAAAAGATGTATCTGAGCAAAGAGAACAGAATCCAATATATGGATTTTTCTACAAGGCAAGGAACACTGTGAGTCGAGAACTGTACAAAGTGAAGCACTGCTATCTGGTGGCCAAAAGTCACTTCTGATATTTTTCTGTCAGAAAAGATGATATACTCCCTCAATCAATCAGCTTTTGATAGCAGTGTGCTCTTAGTTTTCATCGTGCTGAGATATAGTGTTGAATAGTACTCAGCACCTCTCCTGGTTAAATCAGAGTATTTCATGAGGTTAGCAAAGAGAAGGGAGAAAATTATCTTGATCTTTTGAGTTAAATGTAATTCTGTGTATTCCACCAGTGACTTTTAAGTTAATTGAACTTTGCAATAGGCATAGCTTTCAGTTCAGTGAACAGAAGCAAAACTTGTGCTGTTTTGTGTAATGCATTAGCAAACAATATCAGCTAAAATGACTGGCAGAGAAAACAATATTGTCTATAAAAGGAGGCAGAGAAATTGTCTCAGAGGCATACATATAAGTAATGTATTTAAATACAATGAATTAAAATAAAAAGCTTTAGCAAAATAAGTGCGTTATGTGGAATTCATGAGAAATAACTTTGACTTAACCATTAATTTACTCTTACTTTTTAGATGACAATCTTGATCCATCTAAAATATTTTAGGACCATCAGTGGCCAATGAGAATCACCAGATCCCATGCTCCCCAAACAGCTTTTCACTCTCCTTGGTTGTCCATAGACTAGAACTTACTAGTCATATATTAGGACTTAATACACCCTGTGGCTCATCTCAGTGTCTTCAAACATTTCAAGCTCGTGCTACCGCAGCTCTCAGTACTCACCTGAGTCATATTATGAGTTATTTTAGTTAATACCCATCTGTGAACACATAAATTTATATATTAGAACATGGTCTTTTTTTTCAAAGGACATACCTGGAAAGAGAAATCCAGCTTTGCAGTGTGCATCAACTAGCCCACACACGCTGATCTAAGCTAACATCATCTGGTGATATGTTTCCTCGATGTCCGTTTTTGGCGTATTGATTTTGCCTTGAGAAAAATGTCAGGATTTTCTAATATACAGGAACACTACCTTTTCAGTAGTTAGGCTGGCCCTTCTCTTGCTTGTTTAGTAGAAAGACCTATCTTGCAACACCTCCAGCCATATAATCAAAATTTGCCAGCTATTTTGAAGCATTCTTCCTTACAGTTGCACATTCACTGTTAAAGCAGAACAAGACTGAAATACTGATGGGAGTTGACTGGTTGAAATGGATTTTAGACAACTGGACAAAGCTGTTTGGCACGTGTCTTGGGTAAGAACTTGGAAGGATTGCATTTCCTCTTCCAGTGGAGGGTTGATATTAAAATTACATTTAGTAGAACTTTTAATGGAAAGCATGATTTATTACCAAATGGAGATTTACAGTACCATCAATGTTGATTGTATTCCACTAAACATGTCTTCAGACATGGGCCTTGCTGCCATGATGCAGAGCCTCATTACACCAGGATCCCAGCAGTGCCACTGTTTCCACTCTGTGTCCGAGACCAAAAGCTTCTTAGTCAGCAGTATACAGTTAGGGAATTAAACAAAGCCATGATTTCCAGCCAAGGAATTGTTAAGTCTGGAAGTCTGAGCAGAAGTGAAATTGTGATTTCAGAAACAGTCTCAAGAAGAAACGTGTAAGAGTTGCTGTCCTAATGCCCATGAATCTTTTGTCTTCTGGGTAGACTTCAAGGGATGGTGTCAGCCTACACAATTAGGTGTGGCTTCAGAGCTGCTTGAAAGCACACCTTTCTCCCTAAGTCAACAAACTCTTAGGTGACATCAATACAAACAAATTAAATGGCAGCAGAGCCTGTTCTTTGGCCTTGAGGCCAACTGACATGTCTAGCCCTGTCGATACTATTAAATTCCCCCAGCCTCCAAAAAATGGAGGCTGAATCTAAACTGGCTGTGGTAGGTAGTTGTCTCTGGCCTGGGCCAACCCCTGAATCATGGTCAGGAAATGTTTAGGATCATGCTACTTGGAATAGGACAAAACCAAGACAGGGCTTTCCTTCACTCATGAGGCATAATGTCAGATAACAAGTCTATAGACATGAAGAAGTAAAAATGATCAAAGGTCATTTATTCTATCTTCTGATTTGAGGCAAGTTTAAACATAACTCTCAGAAAAAATCAGTGGACAGTATTATTCCATGGCCCATAGGCCTCCTGTTACTTTGCCAAACTATCTTTGCAGAACATTTCTCTTAACACAAAGTCTTCTTTGCTGCAAATTTAAAGTAATGATTTATCACATTGCACAATATAGTACACAGATAATAATATGACCAAATTTGTAACAAAGTGTTTACTGGAACGTATCAAGCACTTTGCATTGAGAGAAGAAAGGAAGGGTTGCATGACAGCAGCCATCTACATTTAAGTGAGTCTCCCTGGAAATTCTTGATAGATGATGAAGGAAAACAAGTGCTTCTATGATGTAATTTACCTCATTTCAACACAGACATCTGAAACAGATTAATCGCATTCTAAAGATGACGACATCTCTTCACTGACTGCCACAAGAGTGTAGATGATTAGCTCAGACATTTGCCACTATATTTTCCTGTATTTTGAGGAACAGATTCAGTTCCTTCAACCTTTCTCCACAGGATTTCTATGCATTTTTGTCATTTTCCTTTGTATTCTCTCAAATCTGCCTTCATTAGACCATGTTTCTCAAAGCAGCACACTCAGCTCAAGATGAGAGTTTAGTATTTGACAACTCTGCTGATGCAGCTTGGAAAGAAATTTGTCTTTTTTTTTTTTTTTTTTTCTTCATCAGCTTCATAATATTTGTGGTCTGATGCAATTTTGAGATTATCTCACTCCAGGTCTTGAGCAATAGTGCAATGTTAGCACTTTTCCCATCTCCTTGAATTTTTCTTCTATCATAAGACTTACTAGTAATTGCAAGTAGTGCAACCAAGTTCTTCTCACGATTAGCTTGAGCACTAGCTCTGTAAGCCTGTGATTTCTCCCACTGGATATGATTTTCTGCATTACCTCTCTTACCAATGGATAAAAAGTTATTTATCCTCATACTATACTGCTACTTCATTGTGCTTCTTTCCAAACAAAAAAACACACACTGAAAACCTCTGCATCCTTATTAGTCATTTTAACCACCACCATTAGTTTATGACTGATGGGTTTTCTTCTACCCTGACACTTTTCAAGACCTATGTTTTCATCCCTGCATATGAATTTTTTTTTTTCTGATAGCAATGGAAGGCTTTATCTTCTTTTGAGAAGTGTTGAACATCTGTACCTTGCAATTAGAATCTATTATTCTTCTGATTCCCTTTTTTCTTGATCATTGTTTGCTTGGTTTTGGTTTTGGTTTTGTTTGTTTGTTTGTCTGGTGGTTGTTGTTTATTTATTTTTATTTTTAATCTTTATTTGCTGCCTTCTCTTTGCCACTTGACAAGGCAGATTTTTACACGTGGTTATCAGAAAATAGTCTATATGAAAAGACAAGCTACCTTACAGAGTACTCAGTTTCAGAATTCATTCCTAGTCATGACTGCAGATGGCATCCTGAAAGGCTTATTCTTTTGTAGGTAATTACCTTTTCTAGGTAATTTCTAGTTTGAGTACGGGACAGGCAGAGATAACAAAATAATGAGAATGAACCATCGAGAAATCTGATAAACAGAAGTTGGAACTGTTTATTTTATAAGCCAAAATAAGAGCAAATATGATTAAAATGTATATAAATGGCCAAATTCTAGAAGGGAGATCAGCTCTTCTTCCCATTTTGCAATAGAGAAAGGGACTGGTCTAGGATTTGCAAAGATGAACTAATGAAACATGTATCATGTGTCACTAAGAGTGTTAAGACTTCATGTATCTTTTAGATGGTGAACGCTGTATCACAGGGTATCATTAGGAGAGGTGCAGAGAAGGGGTGGTCACACAGTGATGAGAACACCCAGAGTTTAGACAGCTAGTATTGCAAGGACACCCTCCCATGGGAGACAGATCATCCCAGGTCCTCCACGGTGTGATTTACACATCTTTTATACCTCTGGAGCTGGACACCGTGAAAGGATGAGACAGCCTTGACACCAAATAGTATGCTTATTCTGACATTCTGTCCCTCCCTATTGCACCTTCATTTACATTATTTCTTTACATATATATATATATCAAAGGTATATATATATATATCAAAGGTATATATATCAAAGGTGTATTGACACTGGCAGTTAAATTTTTCTTTCCTAATGCAATAATGTTTATAAATGCTAATCAAGACAACTTTGTTCCTTACTCACAATGGAAGCTGAAATACTTTGCACAGCCTTTTTCCTGTGTATATATTGAACTATTTACTATCAATTAGAGAAGAGAACGTTATTTCCTAAATACTAAAGTCATTAATCTGAGGAAAATTCAGAGGAAACACAGAAGTAAACAAATAATTCAAACTAATTAACATTTGCTCATGGACGACATTGTTTTATGGCTAATAAATAAGGTTCAAAGAATGACTGCTTAATTGATTGCTTTTCCTTTTTATTTGCCACCCGCTGTTAGTGGTAACTAGATAAATCCTAGAGCAGCAACCAACACCAGCAGGACCTGAGCACATTCACTACAAAATGAATGAAAGTCTTAAAGCTCTTTTTAGGAAACAGTATATTAACTTTTCCTTCAAAAGAAAATCATGTTTTAGAGAAGGGGGAAACAACCAAACAAATCTCATTGAAAACCTCTCACCAAATTGGGAAATTTAAGAATTAGCAGTGGAACTGCAGAGCCTTTAATTTTAGTGTAGATGGACTTAATACCAGACTGACTGAAGTTACTTACTGTTTTTCTCTCATTTGCTTACCCAGTGATGTAACACCAGTTTTCAATGGCAAGTCAGCTATGTATTTCTGGTTTAGGTGGGCCGCCCTGCTCTGACTGATTAGGGTGGCCTCTATTGCTTCTGCAGTGCTGATCAGAGCACTCTGCACTTCCCACCTCCATATCCTTTCTTCTTATGACTCAATGTGGCCTTCTACTGTAAAAGACAGCAGGCAGACAAAAGCCAAATTAGTCAGGTAGTGAAAAGGATAGGAACAAAAAAAAGAGAATGCTACTTTAGCAATATACAAAATGTACAAAACAATACCTGAAACTCATCCACCTTACCTTACTCCATTAACTATCCATCTTTAATGTCTAAGATGAGTTTTCAAGGAATAAGTAGGCTGCAATCAAAGGTGCTTTGCGAAATCTTGCTTGCTTCTGGAAAGGGATTCTTTGTGCAAGATGCCAATGTGGCTGCAAGAAAAAATGGACAGAAGTTCATAATGCGGTTGTTATTGCAAGAGATGCAATGGCAACATGAAGAGTTGGTAAGTAGAGAGAAACAGAGCCAAGTTTCAGTGTATATAGTGTCTGGATACATTAAAGGTATCCTAAAGAGAATAAGGACACTGTTTTATAGTAAAAACTGGCACAATAGATTATATGGGCAAATGTGTGAGAAAGGGTAGTTTAGAGCAGAGTGCCAATTGAAAAAGCAGCAACTGAAGGGCTAGATGCAAGTAACCAGCTAGGAGAATTGTTTCCAGACTATGGACTAAGAAAAGAGAACATTTAAGCAGTTACAATAGGTGTAACACTGAAGGAGGTGAATTAGCAGTCAGGGAACTCATTATTCAAATGAATATGGACAAACTTAAAGGCGATGCTCACATGGGGACACTGTGTTTTGCCAGGCAGCATAAATATGCATAAAACACTGTCCAGTTACCTTCTCAGTACACCTTGAAATAAGCAGCGCAACTTAAAAGGCGTGTGGTCTCAACAACGCAATGCTGAAGCTAAATCTGCAGTGACAAGTAATCTGGTAAGATGTGCATTGCAGAATGTTAGTCAGAGCTACTCACAGGGCTTGAATGGCAACACGGTGCTCTTTACTTTGAGGTGCAATGAGTGTCAGCAGATCTACTGCTGTCACTTTACAGAATTACAGAATACGCCAAGTTGGAAGGGACCCATAAGGATCATCGAGTCCAACTCCTGGCCCTGCACAGGACCGTCCCCAAGAGTCACACCTTGTGCCTGAGGGTATTGTCCAAAAGCTTCTTGAACTCTGTCAATCTTGGTGCTGTGACCAGTTCCCCAGGGAGCCTGTTCTTGACAGACCTTGCAGGAAAATAAAGGCAACAAAAAACCCTAGGCAGTAGGGAGGGAATTCCCAGCTACAGAACCCAACACACAGGTCAAAAGCTATTGAGAATTTTCCCTCTGAGTTGCCAAACCTAAAAGACTAGTATCCTTGTGAGTGAATGTCAAAGGAGCACATGGAAATACACAACAAGAAAATTATAAACAAGATAGGAATTACCCTTCCTAGAGAGGAGATGATTCCACTAAAAAAAAAAAAAAATGAAGCAATCCTATGAGAATAGCCCTGGGAAGAAGAATACATCTTGGTCAGACTAATTAAAAAAAAAATAAAAAAAATAAAAAAATTAGACCGCCACGAATCTGCCAGAGATCACTGTTTCTTACCAAAGCTGGAACCTTCGACTGTATGTTGCTGAGTGTCATATGATTAAAAAAAAAAAAAAAGAACAAACAAATGACCTGAAAGCAGCTTAAAGAACATCCTTCTCAGACATAGGTATGACCGGTCTGTGGTTGAGCAAAGCCTCTTGCGAAGGAAGCCTGAGCCCGTGGCAGCTTTGAGAGGAGATTTTCGCTGCCATCTAATGGCAAACTGGGAGAAGAGAAAAATTACACTGAGGTCTTCACCCTGTCAGAATGTTTTGGTTATAATTACAGGTCCATATAAAGAAGAATTATTGATTATTATCTTTTTTTTTTGCATTTTTTGATTAAAAAATGCACTTACTGGCTGCGGTTGGAAGTTCCTAAGCCTTCACACAACTGTAGCACAAATCTTGTGCTAGGGGTTTCATGGCCCCAGCACTCTGTGGCATGGAGGGAATCTGACAATAAGATCCGTGGGACACTGAAGTTTCTCTATGGTCCCGGTCTGAATGAATCCTGAAAACAACGGCTCGGTAAGCATATGCTTTCATGACTGAGACATAATAATAACATGATGTGCCTTCTAACTAGTACAACTAGAACAGTCACTCATATAGCTGGACTAGGAAATGAAGCAAGATGTCCTTGTTTGGGGTTGTGCAACGATGAGATAAATCAGATGTGTGATGCCTGTTCATGACATCCAAGTCACATTTGCTCTGTGGCTGATTAATTTCTGCTTTTGTAAGACGCCACTACATAATCATACTTGAAAATATAAAAGACAAAGTGATCTTAGGCACATTCTTTACCTTGCCTTTCAATATGAAGGAACAGTAAAATACATAATGCCTGATTAACCTTTCTTTACTAAGAGTAAGTTAACTTCACTCTTAGCAATGTTAGATCATGGCTTTTATCCTACCTGAGACAAATCAAATTCCAAGAGATCTGAAAAGAATGGGGTGTATGGAAAGAAAGGTTTGGGGTGGTTTTCGCTCAGTTTTTGGTGTGGGAGGAGGTAACATTTCTGCTCAGGGATTCCCCACTGTTCTAGACATCGATTTCCATTCTGACTCACTACGTGCCACTATGAATGCAAGAAAGTTACCCTTACCGACCTTTTTTTTTTCCCTCAGTAAGTATGTATATATATTTTAAGACATATAGGGGAAAAGTGCTAAAAAGTTAGCACTTATATTCCCAATTCAAATTGGTCAGAATCTCTCATAACCTGGCACTGGAACATTAAAAGTAAAGACATAAAGACATTCACAACTTCCTTCCCAATGAGATTTCTAGGGAGGGGAAATAGCTTTGCCAATGACTTGCTCCATTACAAAATACCCCTGACATAAAACCCTCCCATTTGAACATTTTATGACAAAGTTTTTACAGGTGTAAAATTAAGCAATCACTTCTAATGTGCTCATTGCACAGCTGCTGTGCAGCAGTAGCTCCACAGTTACATCACTTTTCAGATTTGCCGATAATCTTTCAAGGGAGGATTGATCTGTTAGAAGCATTTTAAAGCAGAACTGTAAAGCCAAAGAGCTGCTTCATCTGCCAGAATTACCCTGGACCTTGCGCAGCAATTTACATCAGGGCAAGATGCTGCCAATCTGGCAGGGATGTATTTTGTACCCGTTCTGTTAGGACACAGAGAATTCCCCAAATGCTAAGCAATCCCAGCATTCAGAAGCACCAAGAGAGGGGTGCAGTTGTTGCGTGGCAGAGAGAAATCTGGGAGAAGGCAGAAGAAGGAATGGACCTGTCCTAGTTTCTGAACTCCGAAGAGAAGGAATTACCATCAGTAATTGAGATGGGGAGTGAAAGAGGGAGATGTAGTGTGAAGGAAGGAAAGATAAGTGGAATCCCAGGCCACAGTGGGGTTTGGATTAGATTGTCATGGTGGCCAAGCCTTTCAAATTAATCTGTGGTCGGGAAACAAGCATTTCCACTGTTCTCTGTTTTAGGCATGTGGGCTGAGCATGAGGGGCTGAAAACATAGGGGGAAAAATCGCTAGAAAACTGGAGAAAAAATAAAAGGGGAAACAGCTCTGAGGCTTGACGGTGGGGCGGGAGAGCAGCGGTGTCTGGGCAGGTCTCCCGGCCGAGGAGGGGGCAGAGGCTGGAGCTTGGGGCGCTCCTCCTGGGGCGCTCCCGTCCCGGGACCGAGGAGAGGACGCCGGGGCACCCATCGCCCTCCGCCTTTCTGCCAGCCCCCTCCGGCCTCCGCTCCCGAACCGGCGGGCACGGGGAGGAGAAGGGGGGAGGCACCGCCAAATATCTAAAGGAGTGCTGGCAAGAAGATGGAGCCGGGCTCCTCTCGGTGGTGCCAACCACTGGGACACGAGGCAATGGCAGAAGCTGATGCACAGGAAGTTCCACCTGAACGTGAGGAAGAACTTCCTGAGTGTGCGGGTGACCGTGCACGGAACAGGTTGCTCGGGAGGCTGTGAAGTCTCCCTCACTGGCGATATTCAGGAACCGTGTGGACGCAGTCCTGTGCCATGTGCTCTAGGATGGTCCTGCTTGAACAGGGAGGTAGGACCAGCGGAGCCACCGTGGTCGCTTCCAACCTGACCCATCCTGTGCTTCTGTGAGACGTACCTCCGCTCCCAAACCGATAAACAAGGGAGGACAAGTGAGCAGCCGCGGACCCTCCCGCTCTCCCCGTCCCACCCCGGGCTGCCAGCCTGCCCGCCCACCCGCCGCGGGTCCGCCGGGCCCCGGACCCGGCAGAGGGCGCCGAGCCCGGGCTGCGCCGGCTCCGCCTCCGGCCGGCGAGCGGCGGCGCGGGGACG